>CM021100.1:680750198-681152411 GCA_007115665.2 Sequoiadendron giganteum | reverse complement strand
TAGGGCTAAGTGTATAGGGTATAGGGTTGAGGGTATTGGGTTTCAAATTGAGGTTTAGGGTTTAGGGTTTAGTGTACAAGGTTGAATGTAGGGTTTAGGGTTTAAGTATAGGGTTAGGGGATGATGTCCAGGGCTTAGGTTATAAGGTTGAGGGTATAGGGTATAAGGATGAGGGTTGAAGGTGTAGGGTTGAGGTATAGTGTTCAAGGTTGGGGGTGTAGGGTTAACTGTATAAAGTATAGGGATTAGGGTTTAGAATATTCGGTATAGGGTTGAGGGTATTGGGTTTAGGGTACAAGGTTTAATGTAGGATTTAGTGTTTAATTATAGGGTTAAGGGTTCAAGGATAATGTTTAGGTTTTAAGGTTCAAGAATAATGTTAAACAAAAAACCCTATAATCTCAAGTCTTAACCCTATACCTTATACCCTTAACCCTACAACCTAAACCCTAATCCCTATACCCTATACACTTAACCTCATACCCTTAACCTTGAACATTATACCTCAACCCTCAACCCTTAAACTTGTACATCAATCCTAAAACCTAAACCTAATATCCTCAACCCAATACCCTCAACTATATACCCAATATCCTAAACCATAATACATATACCCTATACACTTAACCTTATACCCTCAACCCTAAACACTATCCCTCAACCCTCAACCCTCAACCCTCAACCCTATACCTTAAACCCTAAACCCTCATCTATCATCCCCTATACCATATACCCTCAACTTTATACCTAATATCCTAAACCCTAAACCTTATTCCCTATATAATTAAACCAATACCATAAACACTAAACCTTACACTCTCAACCCTCATAGGGGGAGAGAGAAATAGGGGGAGGTAGGGATTGGGGAGAGAGAGAGAGAGAGAGGTTGGGAGGGAAAGAGGAGATAAAGATAAGTAGAGAGGGAAGGAGAGGTAGAGATACATGAGAGATAAAGAGTAGATAAGGAAGTATAGATGGAGGGAGAGAGAGGGAGGTGAAAGAGAGGTGAGATAGAGAGAAATAAAGAGAGTTTGGTAGGGAGTCAATTTCATCGAATTGCCAAGCTAGTGGGCCCACTAGCTTGCCAATTCAGTGAAATTGGCAATGTAGTGGCATGTTTGAAAAAATTGGGTCTGAGACCCCATTTCTTGGACCCATTTTTTCAAACAGGACAAGTTAGGTTGCCAATTTCACCAAATTGGAAAGCTAGTGGGCTCACTAGCTTGCCAATTTAGTGAAATTAGAAATGTAGTGGCTTGTTTGAAAAAATGGGTCCAAGAAATGGGGTCTCTTGGTGATGTAAATCAATGGGAGACCCCATTTCTTCAAATAGGCAAGTTAGGTTACCAATTTCACTGAATTGCCAAGCTAGTGGGCCCACCGACTTGCTAATTCAGTGAAATTGGCAATGTAGTGGCCTGTTTGAAAAAATGGGTCCAAGAAATGGGGTCTCCCGGTGATGTAAATCACCAAGAGACCCGATTTCTTGGATCCATTTTTTCAAACAAGACAAGTTAGGTTGCCAATTTCACCAAATTGGCAAGCTAGTGGGCCCACTAGCTTGCCAATTTAGTGAAATTGGAAATGTAGTGGTCTGTTTGAAAAAATCAGTCCAAAAAATGGGGTCTCTTGGTGATTTACATCACTGAGAGACCCCATTTCTTGGACCCATTTTTTTAAATAGGCAAGTTAGGTTGCCAATTTCACTGAATTGCCAAGCTAGTGGGCCCACTAGCTTGCCAATTCAGTCAAATTGGCAATGTAGTGGCCTGTTTGAAAAAAAATGGGTCCAAGAAATGGGGTCTCCAAGTGATTTACATCATCGGGACACCCCATTTCTTGGACCCATTTTTTCAAACAGGACAAGTTAGGTTGCCAATTTAGTGAAATTGGAAATGTAATGGCCTATTTGAAAAAATGGGTCCAAGAAATGGGGTCTCTCGCCCACTAGCTTGCCAATTTAGTGAAATTGGAAATGTAGTGGCCTGTTTGAAAAAATGGGTCCAAGAAATGGGGTCTCTCGATGATTGACCCCAATGATGTAAATCACTGAGAGACCCCATGGAAAGTTAGGTTGCCAATTTCACCCTCTCTCAGGTCTCTCTCTCTCTCCCCTAAACTCTAATCCCTATACCCTATAAACTTAACCTTAAACCTTCAACCCAATGCCATCAACTCTATACCTAATATCCTAAACCCTAATCCCTATACCCTATAAACTTAACCTTATACCTTCAACCCTATACCTTAAACCATAAACCATAAACCCTACACTCTCAATCCTCATCCCTATACCCTAAACCCAAAACATTATCCTTGAACCCTAAACCCTATAATTAAACACTAAATCCTACATTAAACCTTGTACCCTAAACCTTAAACCCAATACCCTCAACCCTATACTAAATATTTTAATCCCTAATCCCTATACTCTATACAGTTAACCCTACACCCCCAACCTTGAACACTATACCTCAACCCTACAAGTTCAACCCTCATCCGTATACCCTATACACTCAACCTTATAACCTAAGCCTTGAACATCATCCCCCAACCCTATACTTAAACCCTAAACCGTACATTCAACCTTTTACACTAAACCCTAAACCCTAAACCTTAATCTGAAACCCAATACCCTCAACCCTATACCCATTATTCTAACCTCTAATCCCTATACCCTATACACTTAGCCCTATACCCTTAACCCTCAAGCCTCATCTCTTTACCCTAGATCCTCAACCTTATACCCTAAACCATAAACATTATCCCTCAACCCTATACTTAAACAAAAAACCCTAAAATCTCAAGTCTTAACCCTATACCTTATACCCTTAACCCTACAACCTAAACCCTAATCCCTATACCCTATACACTTAACCTCATACCCTGAACCCTGAACATTATACCTCAACCCTCAACTCTTAAACTTGTACATGAATCCTAAAACCTAAACCATCAACCCTAATCCTAATATCCTCAACCCAATACCCTAAACTATATACCCAATATCCTAAACCATAATCCATATACCCTATACACTTAACCTTATACCCTCAACCCTAAACACTATCCCTCAACCCTCATCCCTATACCTTAAACCCTAAACCCTCATCCATTATCCCTATACCATATACCCTCAACTTTATACCTAATATCCTAAACCCTAAACCTTATTCCCTATAAAATTAACCCTATAACCTCAACCCTATACCTTAAACACTAAACCTTACACTCTCAACCCTCATAGGGGGAGAGAGAAATAGGGGGAGGGAGGGATTGGGGAGAGAGAGAGAGGTTGGGAGGGAAAGAGGAGATAAAGATAAGTAGAGAGGGAAGCAGAGGCAGAGATACATGAGAGATAAAGAGTAGATAAGGAAGTATAGATGGAGGGAGAGGTATGGAGGGAGAGAGAGGGAGGTGAGAGAGAGGTGAGATAGAGAGAAATAAAGAGAGTTTGGTAGGGAGTGATAGAGGGATATGCAGGTAGAGAGGGATAGGTGAGATAGAGAGAAGTAGAGAGAGATATAGATAGAGGGAAGGAGGGAGGGTGGGCAAGAGAGGGGAGGAAGGGAGAGGTAAAGAGGGATATGTGAGATAAAGATAAGTAGAGAGAGAATGGTGACATATAGAGGAGAGAGTTATAGAGAGGGAAAGAGAGAATGGTGAGATAGAGAGGAGAGAGGGAGAGAGAAAGAGGGTGAGGGAGGAGTGAGAGAGAGTGAGAGAGAGAGGTAGAGGGAGGGAGAGGAGAGATAGAGAGTAGATAGGGGAAAAGGTAGGGAGAGAGATATCTAGTGAGAGAGAGAGAGGGCTAGGGGAGATAAAGATAATTAGAGAAAGACAGAGGTAGAGAGAAGTAGAGAGAGAATAAGGGAGGGAGAGAATCGATATAGAGAGGTATAGAGAGAGTGGTGGGGAGTGATGGATGGAGAGGTAGGTAGAGAGGTATTAGGGAGATAGAGAGTAGAGAGGGAAGTAGAGGGAGAGGTATGGAGGGGGAGAGAGGGAGGTGAGAGAGAGGTGAGAGAGAGAGCAATAGAGAGAGTGTGGTAGGGAGTGATGGAGGGATATGCAGCTAGAGAGGGATAGGTGAGATAGAGAGAAGTAGAGAGAGATAGAGATAGAGGGAAGGAGGGAGGGTGGGTGAGAGGGGGAGGAAGGGAGAGGTAAAGAGGGATAGGTGAGATAAAGATATGTAGAGAGAGAATGGTGACATATAGATAAGTGGAGAGTTACAAAGAGGGAAAGAGAGAATGGTGAGATAAAGAGGAGAGAGTGAGAGAGAAAGAGGGTAAGGGAGAAGTGAGAGAGAGAGAGGTAGAGGGAGGGAAAGGAGAGATAGAGAGTAGATAGGGGAAAAGGTAGGGAGGGAGACATCTAGTGAGAGAGAGAGGGATAGGAGAGATAAATATAATTAGAGAGGGAAGGAGAGGTAGAGAGAGAGTAGAGAGGGAATGAGGGAGGGAGGGAGAGAAGCAATATAGAGAGGTGTAGAGAGAATTTTAGGGAGTGATGGATGGAGAAGTAGGTAGAGAAGGATTAGTGAGGTAGAGAGTAGAGAGGGAAGGAGAGGGAGAGGTATGGATGGAGAGAGTGGGAGGTTAGATAGAGAGTAATGTAGAGAGAGTGGTAGGTTGTGATGGATGGAGAGCTAGGTAGAGAGGGAGAGGGGATATATATATGTAGAGAGGGAGGGAGAGAGGGAGAGGGGATATATATATATGTAGAGAGGGAGGGAGAGAGGGAGAGAGATGTAGTGAGGGAGAGAGAGGTGAGATAGAGAGAAATAAAGAGTGTTTGAAGGAGAGGTAGGTAGAGAGAGGGAGAGAGGAGATAAAGATAAGTAGAGATGGAAGGAGAGGTAGGTAGAGAGAGGGAGAGAGGAGATAAAGATAAGTAGAGATGGAAGGAGAGGTAGAGAGAGAGGTGAGATAGAGAGAAGTAGAGAGGGAATGAGGGAGGGAGGGAGAGAGGTGTAGAGAGAGTGGTAAGTTTTGATGGATGTAGAGGTAGGTAAAGAGAGATGGGAGATAAAGAGTAGATAGGGAAGAAGAGAGGGAGAGAGAAGTATGGAGGGAGAGAGAGGTTTGCTAGAGAGAAATAGAGAGAGGGGTAGGGCGTGATGGAGGTCAAGGTAGGTAGGTAGAGAGAGAGAGAGGGGGGGGAGAGAGATAGAGACAAGTAGAGAGGGAAGGTGGGAGAGATAAGAAAGGTAGAGAGAATTAGAGGGAAAAGGAGAGATAGATAGAGAGAGATTTATTTTGATCAAGGGAGAGAGAGAGTCAGAAAAAGGGATAGAGATAGTGAGAGAGAATGTAAGGGATAAAAATGAGTGAGATAGAGAGAGAAATAATACAATTTTCTCATTACTTAAATTTGACCTCCTGATTATTGAAATTTGACTAAGTTTGAAATTTGTGAGATCTTCCAAAAACTAGAAGAGAGAGAGGGGAGAGAGGGAGGAAGGGAGAGAGGGAGGGAGTGGAGAGATAAAGAGTAGAGAGAAGGAGAGAGTGGGAGATAAATGATAGAACTTGTTGACTACTAAAATCTGACCTCCTGATTACTGAAATTCAACATGCTGATTACTGAAATTTGACTACGTCTAAAATTTTAAAGATCTTCCAAAAATTAGAATTTGCATTATAACTCCTACAGATTTGAAACCACTCTCAAACATCTTGAAAGTATATACATGAAATATAACTTAAAGTATAAGAAAGTAAATGTCCATATATAAATGTCAACTTATACTTAAATGTTTATTTCATGTATATAGTTTCCCTAAAAGATAACAAGAAGAAAGAGACAAGAAAAAGAGAAGAAAATATTTTCAATGTAGACCAAAATGCGAGCGTGTTATAATGCGCTCACGTTTTGAAAATGTTTTTTTTATTTCAAAAAATGCACATTTTTGAACTCCAAATGCGCGCGTTTTTTGAAATTTTAAACCATAACACGAGCGCGTTGCAATGTGCTCGCATTTTTAAACACCCACGTTAGGCTAGGTAATGACCGAGCCTAGGCTCGATCATTACCAAGCCATAACATGAGCGTATTTTACTATAACGCGTTCACGTTTTTGCTATTTTGGGATGAAAAAGTAAGTTGTCCACGAAATTGCTACCCATTTCCATGCACCTGCCCTGTGGTTATCCTTTAAGGCTCCTATATTACTCACAAACATGTTGAATCATTGAAGGATTTGGTTTTGTTGTGTTTGAAACTTGATGGTTTTGGGTAACCTGCTCAAGGAGCCGATTTATTTTTGTTGAGTTGATATGAGTGGATGATTCCTTAGTTGGGGGGTGGTTAGGAGGAGTGGCAATGCCATTCTTAGGGTTAGGTCAAGCTGCTTGTTGTTGAAGCAAGGGTAAGAATTGGTTCATTCCCAACCCAAAATGGTAGGGCTTGGATTGGAGAATTGTGAAAATGGGTTCAATTGTGATGGAAGAAAATATAGTGACATTAACTAGGGAATAAGTGATTTTTTTAATGAGCATCAATTTGGGTAGGAGTTTTTGGCTTGATTAAGAGACTAGTATGTAAATAAACTAGTATAGCTAGAAATAGGGAGGTACATACCTTTGTGATTGGAGTTGAGATTGATGTGCAAGTTGTAATGAATATGATAGATAGGGTATTCCACCCCCTTGTTTCATAATTTAGTAGAATGGTGACAATTTCATAAGCAACAAAATAATTGTTGCAAGTGGCAATGTGTAATGGAATTGCTTAGCACAAGAGAGTAATGCAAGATAAAATAAATGTGAATACTTGTTCATATAAGACACTCTGAGGCATAGCCTCCAAAAATTTAATAATAAGAATAATGCTTGTAATATAATTTTCAATAAATGCTCATTTCCTCCTAAATATAGGTATCATTGGGAAATATTGATCCCTTAATTCCAATGAGATTGCAATAACCACCCTATTTTTTTTTCAATTATTATCAACTAAAATTGAGATGCAAATAAACTTCCTTCTCACTTTCTAATCACCCAAATCCTAGTATGGGCAAGGTGATAGCATACAATGTTCCAACTTATAAGTCAACAATTAAGAGTAAGGCACTAGGTGACAAGCCAACCGATCCCACTTATTCAATGGGAATTGCAAGGGTATGCCCATTAATTCAGTGGGAATTACAAGGGCACATCCACTTAATCATTGGGAAAGCTTATAATGAAAAAATAGCTTCTTCCACTTATCTCATGAAAAGCTATTACAAAAAACCACTAATTCAATGGGGTAAGTATCAACAAATAAACAAAATCAACTCACTAGTGGTACTATTATCCAATGTTACAATGTAAATGCTTAGAAAAAAATATTTAGTGGTAAAACCTTTTGAAGCATTACAAAATTAGTCCATAAGAATTATAAACATTGAATAATTTCTAGTAAGAATCACAATACTGATAGGAGTGTTGATATGAGAAATAACAATTGAAAATAGCTCCAGAGGCACCCCAAATCATGAAACAATCACCCAGCTTGAAAATAACAATATACCTCATTGATTGATAGATATCTTGTTGGTATAAGTCTATAACACATTGAAAATAATGTAACAAGTTTGGACAACAAAAAATGATCTGGTGAACTTTCCAAATCATACCTAACTCTCCATCATGACAAAAAACTGATGTATCTTCACCCCAATAGCTCCCAAACCACACCAAATTACCTTTTGAGAGACATATTCAAAGTTTGGAAATAAATTTCAATCTTATACAAGTTTGAAGCATCAAGTACAATAGGTACAATGGCTTAGAATACACAACTCTAGCATATCCAACTATCTAATAATGACCATTAACTCCATTATGAACCCCAAACTGAAACTCTAATGAAGAACAATGGTGATTCTTGAATTAGAACCACTCCAATCTAGCTAGGGATTATCTCTCAAATTTGAAACTAGAAATCCAATAAGGGTTTTCATCATCAAAAGATCATGAAAGAACTTGCAAGTTCATCCAACAACATAACAGTATGAGAAATATTCAACATATTCAAATGAGCCCCCCAACACCTCTTTTTATAGAATTTTCATTATTTTTTGTTTTTTGATTTTTTTTCATTATTTTTTCAAAAAAAAAAAATTTCTTAGGAAAATGGTTTTTTCTTTTTCACTACTTTAAAAAAAAATAAAAAATTGTTTTTCATTGATTTTTCCAAAAAAATACTTTACAAAAAATTAAGTAATTCATTATGTGCAAAACAGTCCCATTAGGTGTCCAACTTTTCAAACAATTAATCACCTTTCCAATGAGCTATTACACTAAGTTTTCTTTTAATTGTTTTTGAACATTAGCTATTAGTGAAATATTAATTAAATAACTTAATAACTCACCCAAGTTATAGAAAGTATTGTAACATCATTTGAATCCAATTCTGACCATACCATGATGAAACTGAAGCAGTAGAAAGATGATTGGAGTAAACTTGGAAATTTACTAAAAATATATGTTCTCTCCAAAAAGTTTGGAGAACACTGCGGGAGTCTAAAAATACTTCTAAAAGTGTCATTACAATCCATAACACCAACTGAGCTCAATTCCATAACTAGAAATCCAAAAATGATAAACTTGTGCACTCCAAGGAGCTTAGGAGTTCCCCAACACACCAATTAGCCTTCAAAAAGCTAGGAAATTGGCTAATTGTTTACAAATCAAAATTGCACAAAATGGAAACATTATAGTTCTCTTCTCTAGAATTATTTTCCCTCAAGAAATTGCAAGTCTCTTGATAATTGTTTGATCTTGAATAATAAATATGGCTCCAAGATCCTAAAGCAATCTAGGAGGTTAGTATTTCCTTAAATTGGATCTTTTTTGCAACACACCATCAATTAAAATTTCCCCGACCTTGCTAAAAAAGCAACAATCTTTTGCAAGAATTCAATGAGGTCACTAGAAATTTGCTTGCTTTTACCATTTTTCCATTGCATTGATGTGATAAATTATATGAAGTTGATGCTAACCTCCTTTGTATAAACTTTGGGAACCCCAACATGATAATCACAACTATGTTGTGGTCTACTGTCCAAACCAAAAATTAAGTAGAAAAAAGTGATGACAACTATTTGCACTTGAATTTCCACCCAATACATAATTTAGTTGGTTGAAATATACATTCTCTTAAGTTGAAAACATAAACTAACCTTTCTTAATGATTGAGTGCATTGGCATTAATGTGCATTCTTGTAGCTATTCAAGAGTGAAATAAGTGATATATAATGTAGTTTTCTCCAAATCAACACTCTATAGGTGGAACAACTGCAAGAAATCTAATTTTCTTTAGCAAATATAAGAAGTATGAGCATTCCATCAACTAAAAATACCTTCCAGTAATCATCAATGTTGACTGGTATAATCATCCATTTCAATAACAATAACTTACCAATATTCTCTTTAAACTATGACATCAAATTGTGCATGATTGTAGTTGAACAAGGTTGAAAACAACAACTCACAACCTGATTTTTCTAAAATCAGCAAACTAAAATTATGATAATATCTATCAAAATGAATTATTCTCATTTACATAAATGATGGAAGCAACATAGTAATGAAAATTGCTTTTACTACAATTAAAGTTTAATCACAATCAATCACCAATTGAAATGTACTCCTTTCCTCCACCACAAGTGATTGACATCACATTTGAAAGCACTCAAATGTAACTTCTTGGTGACTAGACTGTATCAAAGAAACATGATTAAAGAAGTAATTCAGCCTTGTAGATCTTTATAAAATCACCCCTCTGTCACTACTAATCTCCAACACCATCACTTGATATTCTCTTGCATGAAAATTGTATATTAAGGTAACATAATCATGCTTTTTCCTCCTCAAAATGTTGCTCAAAACCTCCCTCCAATCCACTTGTATGGACACAAATGGACTCATAAGGTGGTTGTATGAAAAGGGTACAACATTATTTTTGCATTTTTGGTCCATAACCTCCCATGGTATACTTCGCTCATCATCGTTAGTCACTAACAACCCATGTTGATAATCTTGGGTATATATAGTCACCCAAAAAGTAGTTATGCCATGCTAATGTTGCACTAATTTAATATTCATGTAGACTCCATCTAGAGTGCATTTGATGATGCCTGGAGTTCCAACACTATGGCTCTTCACCCCATCAACCTCCAAGTCACAATAGTACTCTCTTTGTGGTGAATCCACAAGGTCAACCATCATACTGTGATGATCCAATCCATTATGATCCACCATAGGAAGCAAACCATCAATGATATTGGGTGGTCCCATAAGCAAATCAATTGGTACCACCTCATGATTTAACACCACAACTAGATCCCATATCTTATTATTATCATCACATGTGCTATCAAAATCAGGAAGTGATCCATCATCTAACTCAAAGAGAGGATTATCAAAAGATGACTCAACATCCATCTCAAACAATAGGTTATCAACAAGTTGTAGATTATCTTAATCCTATAGCTCAAACCATTCTTCCTACCGATCTAAACTTTAATTTTATAATTTCATGGAAAAGTGTGTTAGATCAAAATCCTCTTGGATGCTATCAAGTTCTTCGATCATTTGTATAATTTCCTTAGCCCTTTATTCATTCTCTTGCTCTATCATAAAGATGATTTTCTACTTCTAAAAGTTTCTTTTGGATACTCTTTAATGTAAGCTTAATGTAATTAAGCTCAATGGTGAGCTCACTAACTTTCTTCTCTTTTCTTCCAAATGCATCAAGAGTCTCTTTTGCAAAATTAAAGATATGATCCCTATCTAAAAGTAAATGCAAATAATCTAACTTCATTGTTTCAAAAGCCTTTTTAACCATTTGCAACTCTACAAGAGTGATTCCTCTTTCAGTGCCTCCCTATCTTGCCTTAACTTGGGCCTTCCAAATGAGGTGTCTTCAATAGATCTATGTGCATTAAACTCGAATCACTTCCTCTTTTATGACTGGTAATTGATTCTTCAATCCTTGCAAATCTTTGGGCCTTGGATCCAAAATCAGTAGTCACTTGGCTCATCACACAATAAGGACTCGTGTTTCATCTTCAATTTATGAATATGATTCACTTTAAAATTGTTCTTAATTAAACAAACTTGAGATAGAACCCAAATCAACTCTCTCATCATTAAACAAATGTATGTGCTCATTGCTAGTTGCTAATTTGAAAGCAACAACATCCTCAAAATCAACATTCTCAGTCTGAACCACACTTATTTCGTCCTTCCCTTCTGTAATTAGTGCTCCATATTGTCCTCCAAATAATTTTCCAATGGTATAATCATGGGAATCAATTCCTTTAAAAATATCATTTCGGAGATCAGCAATACATGCCTCTTGAATTGACCCTTCATCGTCAAGCTCTTCTATGTTTTCATGCTCTATAGTCATAATTTATTCCTCCACCTTAATCAACAAATAAGGTTTCAATTTATCTTCACATTGGTTGACAACTTGCTTAACCAAACTATGAGTAGTTATAGAAGTAATTTGTTCTTCAATCAATCCAACCAACAAAGTAGATAAGAGATTGGGAGATTTCATCACATATTCACAATCAACTTCATGATCCATGGCCTACATGGAAGATATGCCTTTCCTTGCAGGATTCTCATTAACAACACCCATGAAAAGATTAAACATTTCGAGAATAATATCCTCATGCCCAAGATCTAACATGATAGTACAAGATATGATTTTTGCAACTGTTTCCAAAAAAATTACCCTCTTAGCAAAAGAAAGATTCTCTATATGACCCAAGCTTTGAAAAATCCCACAATCATTTGAAATACCTCCTTCATAATATTGTTTTCATTAGGGTCTTGAGGAGCTTTTATTCTCATAATTTCATTGACATAGGAAGCAATTGCAAGTCTTACCTCCTCATCTAGATGTCTCAAGAGATTTGAATTAACTAAATATCATTGCAAGAACCACAACAATCTTCCCTGCTCTATAAAGTTTCTTTCCCAACTATTCATTATTATATGATGCCATGATTTACAATAGTTTAACAACACCTTGAATGTTAAATCCCTTTAGAAACTCAAAGCCACATAAATATGATAAACAATTGTTGAACCAATGCTATGCACTAAAGAAACTACAACAAGGGTTAGCTTCCCAATAGGCTAGCAAGATCACTAGCTTTAATACCACTATAATAACCACCCTAGATTTTTTTCAAATATTATCAATTGAAATAGACTATGGGGTAAGTATCGACAAATAAACCAAATCAACTCCCTGGTCCAATGTTACAATGTAAATTCTTCGAAAGATAAATCTTCAATGGTAAAACCTTCCAAAGGGTTACATGATTAATCTATAAGCATCGAAAAAATTGAATTATTGCTTATAAGAGGGTGATCCCACAATAGTGGTTTACAATTTTTGGCCAAACTGGAAATTGCAATTATTATTTTTAACTAAATCTTCATATTTGGGAACCTATAGCGGCTAAACCATGAGAAATTTGAAGATGATGCAAAATAGAGTCTCATCACATTTTGTGTGTAGATTATAAAAATAATTTTTTTCAAAATTTTTGGAATTAGATTGCACTTTTTTTTCCATTTCCCACGAAAATTGGTTTTTTTTCATAAAACAACATTTTTAAAAAGTGACGCTCACCGTATACAACATAACTTTTTTTGTATGAAGGATAAAATTCTAATTTTTTTAAATTTAGATTTTTAACTACGATATCTAGCACTTTCATTTGGTCTCATAGTTTTTTATTGAATATTTTTTCCTTAATCAAGTTTCAAAGTCAAACCAATTGCAATTCAGACATAGGCGGAGTGTATACAACATAACTTTTTTTGTATGAATCGAAATTCAACTTTTTTTTTTTAAATGGATCAAGGAAATCAATACCCAGCCTCAGTGTATTTAAAAATTATATATTTTGATAATCTGTTATTTTTCTACATGTGCAAAACAGAGAGCTTGATTTTCAGTGAAAAACCTATGTTTGATAAAACTAAAAAAATACATACATAATAAAACCAAAATATATTAAAATTATATTCGTTGGATAGCTCGTTCTGAGAACTACCTGATTCTAGTTGGGTTTGTGAATATTCCTCCATTTTCATCCTCAACCCGAGCTCTGAAGTGCTAAAATTTAGGGTGTTTTTGAGTCTTAGATGGGGGATTAGGGATAAGGTGGTTCGTTCGAACCCTGGTTCGAGCAAACCTCTTCAAAGAGGTTCACTCGAGCCCCTTTCCCATGCAATGTAATATTTTTTTTGGTGGCCAAAATTCAAAGGGGTTCGGACGAACCCTGGTTCGAGCGAACCCCTTTTTGGTTCGAGCGAACAAGAAGGTTCGTATGAACCCCTAAAATCACTTTTTTTGCCTTAAGGTCATTTTTTGTGAGTTTTCCTTCCTCATTTGAATTGTAAACCACTATTGTGGCTTCATCCAAGAATTACAATGTTGATACAAGTGTTGATATGAGAAATAATTTTTGAAAACACCCCAAGAGGTACCCCAAATCATGAAATAACCACCTAGCTCAAAAATAAAAACAATATACCTCAATGATTGATAGATATCTTGGTGGTACATGCATGCAACACATTAGAAATATTTTTGCATGAGGTTTGGACAATAAAAAATGATCCAGTGAACTCACCAAATCACACCCAACTCTCCATCATGACAAAAAAATTATGTATCTTCACCCAAACAACTCCCAAACCAAACCAAATCACCTTACAAGAGAGATATTCAAAGTCTCGAAATGAATTTTAGTCTTATACAGGTTTGAAACAACAAGTACAATAGGTACAATGGCTTAGAAAACACAAATCCAACATACCTAACTCTCTAATAATGGTCACGAACTCCATTGTGAAACCCCAAACTAAAACTTTGATGAAGAACAGTGGTGATTCTTGAATTAGAACCACTCCACTCTAGCTAGGGATTATCTTTCAAATTCGAAACTAGAAATCTAATGAGAAATTTCGTCCTCAAAAGATCATGCAAGAACTCGCAAGTTCAATTTGACAACATAACAATATGATAAATATTCAACATGTCCTTGAATGAGCCCACCAACACCTCCTTTTATAGTTTTTCATTACTTTTTTGAAAAATTATTTTTTGCTTTTTTGTTGCTTCTTTGAAAAAACATTTCTTTTTTGGAAAAAAACTTTTTTTCTTTAACTTAAATAATTCATTATGTGCAAAAGACCCTTATGCCTTGGCATCCAACTTTTCAAACAATTAATCACCTTTCCAATGAGCTATTACACTAAGTTGTCCTTTAATTATTTATCAACATTAGATGCCATTAATGAAATATTATTTAGATAACTTAATAGATTACCCAAGTTGCAAAAATTACTACAACATCATCGAAATCCAATTCTGACCACACCATGATGAAATTGAAGCAATATGAAGATGATTGGAGCAACTTGGTGACTTACTAAAAATAGACGTGCTCTCCAATAAGTTTGGAGGACACCCCAAGAGCTCGAGAACACTTAGAAAAGTTTCATTACAATTCAAAACACCAATTGAGCTCAATGTCATAACTAGAAATCCAAAAATGATAAATATGTGCACTCCAAGAAATTTGGAGCTCCCCCAACATACCAATTAGCCTTTAGAAAAGATAAGAAATTGGCTAATTGTTCAGAAATCAAAATTGCACGAAATGAGGACATTACAAAGGTTGACTTTGCTTATAATAATTATACTTAGGAATTAATAGGAACTAATAAATGATAGTAATAAAGATTATGTGAGTCATAGTTGATTATCCCATATCTCAATACCATCAAGTGGTTTAAGCATGTAGCATGCGCTTCCCTTTTAAACAAGAATTATCTTCAACATGTATCAATTGTGGATGTTTGTGCATGAAAACTTCATCTCTTCATTTAACATACTCAATAGGAAAATTCTTCCATTTAATGAGGTACTCACCAATTATTAATCCTTAACTTCTATATGCATGTCTAGAGAATTACTTTAGGATGCAAGATGATTCTACATGGAGCTCACATAACACTACTTTTCCTAGAATTCAATGCCTAACTACTTTTTTTATACAAGAGATAAGTTGGATGTACAAGTGTTGGAAAGAACTCTAATTTGTATGCTACACTAACAATCTTTGCAACTTTAATAAGGACCATAATATTGGGGCGAGAGCTTGTTATCCTTTCTTTTTGCTTCAAGATAGCTTACATTATATGATTGCAACCTTAGAAAAATACATTCTCTAACTTTAAACTTATCTTCACTCCATTAGTGCTTTATTCGGCTCAATGCCATTTATCTTGAGCTCATAAAAGAATTTGGAGGGCAACCTAATCAAATAAATTCAATTAGGTTATGTGTGGAAGAAATTTATGAATGATAGGTTTAATTATGTAGAGTGCAATTAAATCGGAAAAGATAGAGAAGGCATTTGACAACCAAATTAAAATTATAACAAAGTCGTATAATGTTAGTTTTGAATATTATTTGTGAGAGCATACATATGATGGTTATGGCTTGTTTAACCTCTTTAATTAACTATATAAAGAATAGTAGTGTAGATTATTAAATACAAAGGAAGAAAGATGAAATGTTGTTTGGAACTTAATGGTTTCATATCTTGCTTTAACCATGACAATTATTCACAATCATTAAAGCCTAGTTAGGCATCATGGTATCACTAAAGAAAAGTTAGAACTTGTAGTTTAGAACATGGGTGCTAATCTAGATGACAACATGTTGGAAACACCAAATATAATTTTGAACAACACCTTATGTTTGGAACATATTTGAGTGATGTATCCTCCTAGATTAGTTTCCCTCCCTTGAAGATAAATTATCCCAATTCCATTCAATTTTGTACAAGATGTGGTTTAAATTGGCTACATGTGTCTTTGTGAGCCATTTTCCCTATGAAGGAACTTTTCTTTCTTTCCTAGTTTGGAAGAGGGGGATCTCTTGTTGACATGTTTGTTTGACCTTTTATTCAATCACTTGATCAAATTATGTAGGAACACTATATTTTGGATTGATCTTTATTTTTTGAAATGTCGATTAGTGCCTTGTAACAATTTAAACTTTTCTTGTTCCTCTATTATCTTAGCCCTTGTGATCCATCATTTAAATTTTATTTTAGGAGTTCCTTCAATGTACCCCTACCCCCCTTATCAATTTGTGATTTTCCTTACCCTATATCCTTGATATAAGACTAAAGGTAAAAATAAATTAAGTGAGGGACTTTGGGTCAACTTTTAGGCTTGAGAAAACTTTCAAACTATTTCTTCCTAGATGAATTTTCAAAAGTTCCTTGAACTCCCTAAGTTTTGTGATTTCAAAATTTTGGACTTTCCTTAATTGACATCATTTTCACTAAAATTCTCATTTTGAATTTGTAGAGTTTTCATTACCCATGCACCTAAATTGCTTGAGTTCCCATTTCCTCAAATTCTCATTTCAAACTTTTGAAGAAATTCTCATTTCAAACTTTTGGACTTTCCCTTACCTAGACACTCGAGTTGCCTAAGTTCCCATTTTCCTAAATTTGTCATGTTCCCATTTCATACTTTTGAACTTTCCCTTAGCTAGGCACTTGAATGAGTTCTCATTTCCCCAAGATCCTTGATTTCATAGTTTTAGACTTTCCCTTGTAGCATGACCTCCCCTAAAGTTCCATGATTTCCTTTATATCAAAACTTTTAGGCTTTCTTGAGTTCCCTAATTTCAAACTTTCAAATTTTCCCTTCGTAGCAAGTGATTCCCATCCCACCCCGAGGGTTCAAAGGATGGCGATGGAGACTATCTAGCCGTTGGTCTAAACTATCTTAGTTAGGACCTACCCTCGGTAAACTATGCTTGCGTTGACTCTACCTACACCCCTGCACGGTGAGGGATGGAAACAAATTATATACTACAGCTCCTCGTTCGGGAC
The DNA here is from genome assembly GCA_007115665.2 of Sequoiadendron giganteum. Classification (NCBI taxonomy): domain Eukaryota; kingdom Viridiplantae; phylum Streptophyta; class Pinopsida; order Cupressales; family Cupressaceae; genus Sequoiadendron; species Sequoiadendron giganteum. The sequence goes on along the minus strand of CM021100.1, from coordinate 681,135,466 downwards.
TCCCATCCTTTTTCTACCGTGCCCCTGCCGGAGGATCCTTTGTTTCTTTCTGTCTAGTGTATCCCGGAGGGAAGTCAACTAGTTGAACGAGAACAAGAATCTCAGTGAGACGAGCTTCCATCCTTTGATTATTTCCCCGAGACTAGATTAGATTTTGAGCTGGACCATTCGAGGGTGTTAGTTGAGTTCTGTCTCTGGCCATGCCTCAGATAGACTATAGTAGAGTGAATCAGTACCGCTGTAGCGTCCCAACTTAGCCATTTTCCGTTCTCGTTCGCCAGTTATGCCTCAACCAAGACGTAGTTCGATTCCTCTCACCCGGGTCTTACGATTGGAGGGGTTGACGGGTATGACCAAGCGGAGTTAAAAAAAACCATTATTATTCCGATACTGATGGCTGGCTGATGTTCCCGCACCGGAGCCTTAAGTCTTTGCATGACGGAAACGAAGTCATCTTCAAATGGCCCCTTTCCTATTCTCCTGTGATGAATGGAAAACTAAGTCATACATCGGCTCTATTTCTGTGGGTAACTATAATTCCCCCCCACCCGAGGATGAAAATGGCAATAGAGTTGTGGAACAGGAGTGATGAATTCTCTGCTAGAGATGGAGGGTTCTCGAATGATCCACTAGCTGGAGCTCGCTGATTCACTAGCTAGAGAGGAAACTCCAGTTTTGTTTCGTTCGATATCTCCGGAAATATAATGAAGCACCCGCCCCTACTATTCGGGTAAGTAGTGGGAGGGAATTTTAATGGATAGCCGCTTACGACTGGCATTACTTTCTGATCCCCGTACTCGTAAAGCAAGTGCCATTTTCCCACGGGATGGCTATAGTGCTCGAATCCCTGGCGTCCCAGTTTAGTTCTCAGGTTCCACAATAACAAGAAAGTTCAATTAATCTAACACGACTATAAACTGTTCCGTCAATCCCATAGAATGGTAGGGGACCATGTTACTCCACTATGTCCTCCCACCCACCCCTATCTGGCCAGCGACTATCAAGCGTGGAAGGAGCAGTTATAGCCCGGCGAGAGTGAGTTTTCGCACCCCAGCGTCAGTGTAGACTCGAGCCTGTAGACTCAGAGAGCTGCCTTCGCTTTTGGAGGAGCTGCCTTCGGTTTTGTCGTTCCTTCGTAGATCTCCGGATTTGATCCCTACACATGAAATTTCCACTCTCCCCTATCTCACTCAAGTGAATTGGTTCTGAAAGCACCCCGCCAATTGTTAGTGACTTTCACTTCCAACCCAATTCATCGCCTAGGTGCCCTTTACGCCTAATCATTCCGAATAACACTTTCCCCCTAACCGCGGCTGTTGGCACGGAGTTAGCCGGGGCTTCTTCCTCGAGTCCTGTCATGATCACGCACTCGACGAAACAGCTTTACAAGCGGAATTTCCCTTCTTCACCCACAGAATATTGCTGGATCGGGCTTTCGCCCATTGTCCAAGATTCTCCACTGCTACCACCTGTGGGAGTCTGGGAGTCTGGGTCGTGTCTCAGTCTCAGTGTGGTTGAAGGGCTATCTATCCTACTTTCGGAAGGAATGTCGCATGGGAGCTAACATTCTTTCTTTCCTGCTGGCCATCCATTCTTTCTTTCTTGTCGGATGGATGCACTCTTTATTTCTATATTTTTTGCACGTATTTGTGTGAGAAGTTTGAATCTTGACTATGTTGCCCAATATGATCAAGGCATCAATCTATTGTTACTCATCCACCATCACATCCAAAATACTAGAATATATTTTTATTTATTTATTTTAGTTTAGATTATTGCTATGTTTGCATGCACTAATTAGTTTTATTATTTTGGTCACATCTTAAGGGAGCCACACTAGAATGAGATCTTGAAATATCTATGCATGTATGGGCCCTTTCCACCTTATAGCCCATTATTTAGCAATATATATCATTAGTGAGCTGATGTTAGATAAATATCTAGAGGATTATTATGGTGAGTTTACAAGGTGTAAGTATGCATGAGGCTTAGGGGGATTCATCTTTGTTGAGTGAAACCTGTTACATTTATGGGTGCACTTGCATGCTTGTCCATATTTGTTGTTAATGAGGTTTAATAGGCTTGTCCTTGATTTCCATTAGGGCACGATAATCAAATCCTTATTCTATTTTTTGTCTTTTATTAAGGCTCAAGGATCACCCTCCCATGTTCTATAGATCTTGAAGAATAAGAGAATATGCCCTAATCCTCTATATAGGCCCAAAATTATTCTCTTATTGTTGATATGTAATTATTTTTTCCTAAGATACCTTGTTCTCTTTGTCTCACTTTGAGTAATGGTGTTGGAGAAGGCTCATAGTCTTGAAAACCAACAAAATGGTGACTCTATAGGGAACCAATTTGAAATGAAATCATCCTAATTTTAAAATATTGATCTTGAAGGTGATGATGTTAGCACCAACCCTAGTACAAATGAATTGGAGATGTGAAGATTGTTAGATGCATAGGACAACTAAGAGGGGGGTGAATCAATTGTATGCTTTAAAACATCAAACACCCTCATCAACATTTAGATCTACATTGACCCTTAAACCCTTAACATGCATTAACAAAATGTAAACATGTAAAATAGTAATGCAAACACATAAGAACACCAAATTTACGTGGAAAACCCAAGAAGGAAAAAATTGCAATGAGGATTAGCTCATTAATATATGAATTGCAATATCAAATACAATAAGGCTCATTGCTAGGGGCTTATTGCCCAGAAAGATAAAGAAAGACTCACTATCGATGGCTCACTGCCAAAGGACTCATTGTCTAGAAGAAAGAAGAATAGAAGAAGTGGTGGCTCACTACCAATTTGAACAGTTTTAATAATGCATCTCTCATAGGCTAAAGGTACAATTCCATTGAAGCACAAACACCTCATAAAATAAACTGATGTGCAGACACCTTCTACTCACTGCATCTGGATGTCATAGGCATTAAGGCTCACACTTAGATCATCACACTTGATCACATTCATATATTTTTCGCATCTCATGTACTTTGCACTTAATCCACACAACAATTCTCCTTGCATTTATACCCTCTACGACTTAAAACAAACTCAATTAAGTTGACCTTAAGGAAATGTATACACCTCAACTGTGCAACATCAAATAGGTCAACACCAAAAACTTCCACAACATAAAGAAGTGAAGCCAAACCACACCACTACTTGATTGGGACCCAAATATACACCAACATGCTTCTCAACACTTCCTCAAACAATAATTATCCTTTACATTTAGTGCTAGCACACTAGGTTGACCAAACCTACACTAACACTAGCAAGTGACTCCAAACACACTTCTCAAGGTCTGAAAACATCTCGCAGACCGCACCAAAAAATTCCACAATATCCATACATCTCAGAATATTCCACATCATCATAATATTCACCACAACTACTGCAACCACATCAAACTCAAGAACACCTTTATTTTGTGCAACCAGACATTCTAGCATAGACATCCAACACACCAAACAACTTTTTGGAACAACTCAACACTTAAAAATTTGAGGGAAGGTAGATACAAATGATATAAGAATGTTCCTAGATCCACAACACCAGAACCTTCACTGCAGAGAAATGGAAAGCAATGTCATTTCTCCTAGACACCTTGTTTCACCAAAAAGACATACTATCAAACACATCTTCTACCATAGTATGATCCAAAACTTAAAACTTTGGATATGACAACTCTAAACACCTTTGATCATCATGTCCAAATTGCATGAGCATATCTTCAAGCATGAAGAAATGCGAAGCAAAACACTGAACACCACTCTATCACACTGAACTCTCTTTTATTCAAATTTTCTCAAAATCACTTGGAAATCAAGTGAACTAACTTTATCAACAACATTACTAACATATCTAGAACACATCTACAATATCTGTAACATGCAACACTTTCCAACTACAACAATCTCCCCAAACACAAGTCAGACCAACGACCTCTTCAACTATACTGAAGTAGGACATCAATGACAACACCAACATGTGTTGAAATCAATACCAACAATTCTAGACACATCATCAATGTTAGTGTAATTAATTAATTAATTATTACACTAGCATAAGTTAACTTAGGGTTAATTAATCATATTAGTCCTAGGTTACTTTTTATCATTTAATAATGTTGTTGAGATAAGATTCCCTTCTAGAAGATGAGTTGTCTTTTCTAGAACTTATCTCCATCATGTTATCATTCCCTAGGTTAGGGTTTCTTGTTGTCACATGAAGTGTGATTTGAACACTTGGCAACATTTTATGCATTTTAGGTTTTGCTCTTGCTTATATAATGAGGCATATGTATTCTTTGTAAAATCTATATCAAATAGATCATTCTGAATATCAATCAAATAATCTCTATTTGCATGCCCTTTGTTGCAACACTTTCTATGTGGTTGAATTTCTTCTTGGCAGGTCCTCTTTGAAGTGTGTGCAGCTTCATTGGATGATTCAACATCCATTATTCCAACATGGTATCAGAGCCATTCCATTGAAGGTTCATCCCAGTATCAAGAAAGCTGGGCTACAGAGATTTTTGCAGGCTTGAAGGTTTTCATTTCAGGCTACTTGAATCTACCCGGGGACCAAGCTATTTTCTGTTGCAAATTAGGCTCTATCCGACCTCTCCATTGCACTCAGAAGGCCTCAAAACCTACAGATCGCCTGCCCATTCGTCCGATTTGGACATATTTCATCCGGGAGCCAATTGAGGTATTATCTAGGGTTTGCAATTTTTTGTACTATCCATACAAATTTGTAGAAAAATATCTCCCCTTTCAGTCCTCCATCATGGCAAAAAATTATTAGTTGCAGGCACTTTTTTTTTTCAAAAAATTCGGGCTCATATTTGGCAAAAATCTATTTTTTGGGCATTTTTCTATAGTTCTGCGAAAAAAATTAAAAAAATCGCAGCGAACATCTATTTTAATCGTCCGTTGGCATTTTATCCGAAGACTATAGGGGTTGATTTATTCATCGGCATTTATTTTTTATTTTTTTTTGAATTGCCAATATTGGCATTATTCAAAAAAAAAAAAATTTGTTGGGTCAGCCGCTTTGATTTTTTTCTACAAGGGGTACTGTGTTGTCGGCCACTTGAGGCCCGCCCGCCGTCGCCATCTACCGGTCACATCCTATTGACCTGGGGATTTTGTCGGCAGTCGCCGATGTACATCTCACCGCCCGCCGGATTCCCTTCCCGTCGGACGGTCTATCCTCCGCCAACAACCGGGTGGTCCCTTCACAAGCGGCACCACCCTCTGCTCCGCTCCGCCTAGCTGCTCACCCCCACCGCCACTAGGCCAAGTGGCGCATTTTTTTTTGCTAGCATTAGCCCCGCGGTCATATCAGCGACCGGGGGCTGTTTTTTTAGCCCGGGGGTGCTTAAGTTTTGTACCTGTTTAGCCTGCCAGGCCCTAATAGGGCAAATCTTTTCAAATCGTCATATCTTTTCACCAGGGTATCAAAAATCGAAAACGAGATACCGTCGGAAAGAGGATTTGGTCTACTTTCCAATAGTGACATCCATTCTAGGAAATTTTGCTTCCAAAAAATTATACAGTCATCTGAAGTCAACCCTACAGTTTGGACATAAAGGCTCATATCTTTGCAACCGTTGATCGAAATTCAGTGATTCCAGCGGCATCCAGAAGGTGATTCAGAGCTCTTTTCATCACTCTAGTCATTTTGATCAGTTTTAGCTCCAGGTACTCTTGCATTGGTTTTGTTCAATTTGGTGCATTTGTTCAATAACTTGGATATCCTGAAGCTTGGGAAAAGAATTTTTTTTGGGTTGCATCACTTCAGCTGCATATCAGTTTTGGAAGTTTCTATTTGATATTGAAGGTCATTGTCTTTGTATTTTTGAAGAAATTTGATTATACATTATGGGGCTTGCATATTATCCTTCTTTGACTATGTTGCACACGGGAAACTATAAACAATGGCGAGATGGGATCATCCACCATCTCCAATCACTTGAATTGTTGCCACATTTGTATGGTACAGTTCCCCATCCAGGTCAAAGTGTTCAAAAATTTGCTTGGAGTTGTAGCAGATATAATGTTTTAGAGGTGATTGCAATGCATGTTGATTGTGATATTTTGGAATCTATTGATCATTGTGATAGTCCTCACATCCTTTGGACTAAGCTTTGGGAGATATATGGAGATTCAGATACTCCACCCTTCCTCAATGACCAGGTTTCAAAATGTCAGGTTTTAGATCAAGTACCCCATTATGATATTGCTATGCAGGAGGTTGTTTGTTTGGATTGCCTTGAATCTTCCGAAGAGGTTGACAAGGTTGCTTCAGATGATTCTTCTTCTCCATCAGAGACAGTTGGTATCCCTTCACATTCAGTGATTCCTTGTCCAGAGTCATTAATTTAGGCTTCCATCATCATCATTCATCGGGACACATTCCATTTTCCAGACTTGACATCATAGGATAGCTTTGTTTCAGGTATCACTGACTTGGCTACTTCTATAGGTTTGGAGGACATTCTTGAGGGGATATCACTCCTCTATTCAGAGATTTCATATATGAGACTTCCTCCATCTTCATCAGAGTTCCTTCAACATCTACCATTGGATTGGTTTTAGTCTTCTCTCAGTGGTTTTGAGGACACTTCATTATGGGGGGGAAATCAAGTCTCCATCTATTCCTTCGATGGAAGGACCATCACATTGTTGTCTTTGGATCATGTTCAACATCAGTTTTCGCATCGTCCTAATTTGTCACCTTCTACATTGGTTGGGTATGTACCTGAGTGGGTTGTGGCATCTTCATCTTCATTAGGAAAGGAGACACATGAGCAACTTTTAGAGACATCATCAGCATTCATATACATCCTTCCTTCCTTCAATTCCTATCCGGAATGGGAAGCATCTCTGCACTTGCACTTGGTTTTGTTTCTTCTGAAAGGGAGACAAGTTGTTTGTCGACTTTGGATCATGTTTTGTCTACATACACTTACCTTTTTTGCAGGTGCTCACATCTTTTTGGGGGGCTATCTAGTCTCTCTATTTCTCTCCTATGGGGGGAATTTTCATTATATTGTATCCATGTGATAATTGTTGTCCTTGGGGGGATGATGTTGAGTCCTCCAATCATCACCTTTTTGCATTTCATCTCCTTTTTTGGAGAGGGGTTTTCTTCCCATTGGGTTTTTCCTCTTTTCTCTATTTGTGGGAGATTAGTTGCATTTTCATCCTATGTACATGGGTACCTAATATGGCCATCAGCCGGGACCCATCATCATCATGCATAATCATTGCATTTTCATTTCCTCCCTAAGTTGCACTTATGGAGGGGTGTTAGTGTAATTAATTAATTAATTATTACACTATCATAAGTTAACTTAGGGTTAATTAAACATATTAGTCCTAGGTTACTTTTTATCATTTAATAATGTTGTTGAGATAAGATTCCCTTCTAGAAGATGAGTTGTCTTTTCTAGAACTTATCTCCATCATGTTATCATTCCCTAGGTTAGGGTTTCTTGTTGTCACATGAAGTGTGATTTGAACACTTGGCAACATCTTATGCATTTTAGGTTTTTCTCTTACCTATATAATCAGGCATATGTACTCTTTGTAAAATCTATATCAGATAGATCATTCTGAATATCAATCAGATAATCTCTATTTGCATGCCCTTTGTTGCAACACTTTTTGTGTGGTTGAATTTCTTCTTGGCAGGTCCTCTTTGAAGTGTGTGCAGCTTCATTGGATGATTCAACATCCATTATTCCAACAATCAATACTAGTATAATTCCAACACTCTATACAAGGGGTTGACATCAATGACAACACCCAAGAAACTCACAAACAACTCAAGCTTCCAACATCTCCAAACTTCCAACAAAGATAGATCTTTATTTGATGAGCTTCCTCATTTTACGGACATGAAAAGTCATAATGCATTTGTTGTTTCTTCTACAAATTTTAACTCTCATAATGACATGGCGGTGGGAAACATAGTTCTATATAGGCATACTAATTGAATATTAGAGGGGTTATGTTCTTAATCCAAGATTGGATGATTTGAATTCTTTTAGTGGTGATAATTTTTTCTTGGATGGATTTTTGGAACTTTGTTTGGAGCAATTATCTTTTATTGATGAAGATTATATTAAAGACACATTTCTAAAATCATTAGTTGAGTTTATTGTGCTAGACTTGTATGCACTTAGAAAAATTTAATTGATTTCCTTGAGAACAATTATTAAGGATTTTCCTTAAAGTAGTAGTGAACTTGCAACAAATTACAACAAAAGATAAAAAATAAAGAGGTAATTTAAATATTTTGGGCCTTCACATGAAGTTTATTTATACTAAGGGTATTCAAATGGATTTTATTTAGGCTTATGATCCAAGGATGGAATAGATCAACAAAAAATATAGTAAAGTTGGGTTACAAGTTTCAAATAGACTTGAGCATTCACATGAGGGTATGTGCAGGATCATGATGTGCCAAAAAGTGGCGATATGTAAGTGATCTAATGACCCATGTGGTTGACGACTTTTTTTTACCCAAAATTGATGAAACGAAAAGGGTTTTTGAAGGAGATTCTAAGATTTCCATATATAGATTTTTTTTTACTTTGAATTTAATAAATATTTATTATTCATTTTCTATTTGAATTATGACTAAAGTCCTGATTGATAGGTTGATTAAAAACATCTATAGATTTTAAATGGTATCACATTTTTTGAATCTAAAACATGCGTCACATTCTATGCTTCACATATTATAGGATTAAAAAATAAATAATTGAATTTCATGAAGTTTTGACCAAGTTAAGGTGGTCAGACATACGATTTTTTATATTTTTTTAAAGTTGTAATAAATAAATCATAATTAATTATTTACTTGGAAAAAAATTACAAAAAAATATGCATCACATTGGGACATGAGTCCTCTACTTATATATAAAATATTATAAAAAATAATTATCATTTTATTGTGGTTAGGGTGGTTAGACAGACACCTACTTATTTTTTCCCTGAAATTTAAGTACTACTGCATTGAAATTTTAAATTTTCACCAAATGCATTTTTTTATTTTTTAAATAAACCTAATAGTTTAAAAAGTACATTCAATTTTCTATAGATTTTATTCTTACATATTTTTGAAATAATATAGATAATTTATTCAATTTTTTATGTCAAGTTGTCTAACTCTGATTTTTTTGAATTTTACTGTCACTTAAGTACCTGCTTTTTCCATGATTATCCTGCACATACCCATGATATAAGCTAGCTTGAGGTTGCACCGAAACATGAAAATTTCAATTTGAAGTTCAAGAGTCTTCATATTTTTTTCAATTTGAGTGCCATTCAAGATGACTATCATGCTACCATGAAGTTAGAAAATATATGTTTTCATACATGGATGAGCATGATGATGGCGCCTGCTACTTTTGGTTACTATGTCAAGATAATTATCATTTCCATTTTTAGCATGATTTTCTTGAGATTGGAAATTTGCATGTGCTTGTGTGGAAGGGGTATGTTTGGTTGTAACCTATGTGTGTGAATATGTGTACTAATTAAAAGGATAAAGAAACACACTAATGTGGCATTATATTGAAGAAATTAAAGTTAAAAGATAAACAAACTCTCAACACAACTTCTTCAAAGTCGTCCCATTATTGGCTCTCAGTTGGTGTAAGCAGTAGCTTTGGCTAAATGACAACTTAGAGAATGAGATTATGCAACATGCATTTCTATTGCTAAATGATATGACACGATTAAGCTAAGATGTGACTAAATTTTTATGAAAGATAAGATGATATGCTCATGAAAATAAGATTGCTAAATGTTGGATAAAATGCAATTATAATGCTCCCTCTATATTCGTTAGATCTCAGATCCTTTTCAAAGCACAAAGAGGTTGTATTTATAGAGTTTTTGGAGGCAAAAGCCTAGTTGGTAAAGATCAACGGTTGAAATCAAGCTTGTCAAGATGAACGGTGAGAGATTTAGAAGTTGAAAAAAGATGGAAGATAGAGAAAAAGATGGGAAATGTTTCCTTTTACACAACCTTTTCCATTCAAAAATGAAGGAAAATTGTCATTTGTGTGTTTTAGTTATGAGGAGTTAGTTGGTAGTTGAGGATAAATCCATAATTAAATAATTAATTTATTTAATTATTTGTGACAATGAATTTAGAAGTTTCCATAATTAAATAATTAATATTCAATTATCTGTGATAGATGAAAAATGAATTTAATTAAATATTTAGAATATTTAATTATGTGTGAATTAAGGAAAGTGTTTTAATTAAATATTTATAATATTTAATTAAATGTGGAATGAAGAATTATAAATAAAAGATTTGGACGCATATTCTTTTATTTGAATTTAAAATCCAAACTTATGATAATTAATATAAATAAATTATAAAATTTATTTAATTAATTAAGAGGAAAATGGAAAATGGTAATAATTAAATAAACATATTTATTTAATTAAATTAGAAGAATTAGAAAGTGAACGATATAAATAAATAATTAAATTTATTTATATGTAGATGACTTTAGAAGATTAATTAAATAATTCATATTTAATTAATTATCAGGCTTGATTTAATGTGACCATTTTTAGATATATACATTTTTCCCCTCTTTGAAGTGATGTGTTTTATGCATTACTTCAAAGAAAAATTCAGATAATGAAAATTTTACCCCTGACTTTGAAAAATTGACTGATGATGCTATATGCCTCCTCGGGAGATAAATCACGAGTTTGAAGATGTTGATGATGATTTGAAAATTTTGAGAGATTTGGAGTTGCTTCGTCGGTTTATCTCCCGAAATAGCGTGTGGCATGGTGAAAAATAAAAATAACCCTACCTTATTTACCCCCTTAAAACGTGGAAAAAAGTAAAAGTCATTGTCATTTGAATAGTTGCATTTGGTGAAAAAAAAGATTTGTGAGAAAAGAAATCGAGATGTCGATCCATTACGAGTGCCACAGATTCGAGCGAGTTCGACGTCATCAACGACCAACAGCATATGCACCTCCAGTAAGATCACACAACCCTTCTTTGCGAATTTTTGATGAATTTCGCATGATTTTTTGAATTTTTTAGAAATTAGAAATTGTTTTAGCACATGCGAGTCATCTTTTAGCACATAGGATAGGTAGAATAGTGCATCTAAGTTAGTGCATCCAAGCCACAAACTAGCACATTTAGTTGTTAGATTAGCGCATAGGTGTGATAGATTAGCACATAGGTTTGATCATTTAACACATCCACCTGATAGAATAGTGCATACATTGAATTAGCGCATCCATGGATAAACTAGCACATTTTTTGATTTAGCGCATAGATAGTCTGTTTTAGCGCATCCATGAATTTTAGCTGATTTTGAATGTTTGAAGAACAATTGATGATTGTTTGATCTTTGTTGCTATATTAGACAACTGATTGGATGAATTTGAGAAGCATCAAGGGTAGATTGACATGATTTTGATACTGATCTGATAAAAAAATTCTCGTGTTTGAAAACAAATAGTAAAAATGATGTTGATTTTGATAAATTTGTTTTTCGAAATGAAAAAAAATAGTAAAAATGTTGATGTGAGCCACTTGGTTGTTAAATTTATGTTCATGCTTGATGAAAAACAAATAGTAGAGATGATAAATTTGTCTTCCTGCTTGAAGAACACATAGTAATGATAGTCTGATATGTTGTTGATGATGATTTGATTTTGATGATTCTGATAAATTTGCTTTCATGTATAATGAAAAAAAAAATAGTAATGATGAGATGATTCGCTTTCTTGATATGATTGATTGATATGGATATGATGTATAGGAGGATTTTAAAATCCTCCAGATCAGAGAGAGGTTTCCCCACACATATCCTAGATTGTCCCCCCAAGAGGTTGGAGTGATTGTGAGATGTGGATTGGGTTCACTTCTCAATATCCCACAATATAGAGTCAATAGGGCATTGTTGACAGCTTTAGCTGAGCAATGGCATAGTGAGCATAATAATTTTCACTTTCCCATTGAAGAGATCACAGTCACACCTGAGGATTTCTATAGGATACTAGGGATCCCAGTAGTAGGTGAGCTTGTGATCTATGATCACAAGGAGATTCGTGGGACTGACGCCTTTTAGTATTCCAAGATCTAGGCATTACTCATTATGAGATCCCATGGAGAGAGATGGTTGAGGGTTATGCCCCACTCCCTTCAATTTTGGTTGGCTTCATTGGTGGCTTCTTGTGTCCCGACCGTAGGTCGAAGGGACTGTCTATTGGTTGGGGTTGGATACTGGAGGACATGATCCTTCTTTAGACTAGATATGCTTGGGGTTCTTGTATGTTCGCCCATCTATACAACGATCTTCATCATGTGGTATATATAGATGCTAAGAGTATTTATTTTGGGGTCACGTTGCTTCAGATTTGGGTGTGGGAGCATATTGCTATCACCCGCCTCATTATAGGGATAGATTTTCCCATCAACCATCCTTACGTTTATGCTTACACAGGTCCACTTGTCCAGCCTAAGCTGGGCAAGTTAGAGTACTGCAGGAGAGTGTTGGATGATATGAATACAATGATTTGGAGGCCCTATGTTGATTGTGAGGCCTAGGATGAAGATAATATGGAGCTACCATATTGTTGTCTATCTAGATATCTGATTAGGTAGAATCCTTTCATTATTGAGCGGTTTTTGGTCATGAGGGTACTGAGATTGTTTGGTCGGGTCTAGGTGATTCCACAGGGCATCGGCCATTATGCCCGATGGCGTGAGGATGTGGTAGAGTGGGGTCCATTTATCCCCTATGAGGCAGCTCGGGCAAAGTACTTGGATTTACAACCAGAGTTTTGGGATTATCATTTGGAGGTTACAAATGCACGTATGACAGAGGAGTATGTTCCACATTTCCATACCCACCCATTTCTGAGGCTGACTAGTCAAGATGAGCTTGCCGCATTATTAGATGGACCAACATTACAGTGGGCATGATGGCAGCCAGAGGCATAGGCATAGGCATAGGAAGGGGCATAAGCAGAGCATCCTACCGGAGGAGGAGAGGATGTGGGTGGTGGTGTAGATATGAACATTGATAGAGATGAGGGGGAGGAGAGCATCGATGATGATGACGATGATGATGGGGATGATAAGGGTGGTGGGGAGAAATTCTTTTTCGATGTGCCATTCAGGACTAGGTCCCAAACAATGAGGGTAGTGGAGAAGCCATTAGTAGGCCCTTCACATATTATCATTAGGGTGCCATCATGAGAGCAGTAGGGACAAATTGATACCCTGCAGACATAGGTATAGGATCTTCAGAGCCAGCTAGCACAGGCTCAAGCCACTATTTTGTAGTTACAGGTACAAATGGTACAATCACCACCCCAGACCCACATATAGCCTAGTTGATGGCCGAGAGGGATAGTTTCAGACAGTCGTGCCTACAAGTGGAGGGGATAGCAGAGAGGCTTCTAAGATCAGTGCAGGGTACCTCTATCAAAGAGGTTGTCACAGAGGGACTAGAGATTTCCAGAGAGTGTGAGTTCTACTAGCAGAGATATCATGAGGCAGTGCCTCCTAAGAAGAGTTTAGCCTATACCCAGTCAAGTACCAGGTCTCACACCCACTCACATAGTCACACTAGGAGTGCTACCAGGAGTGTTGGTCAGCCTGTTAGACAGGAGATAGGGGGCACCAGAGGTAGAGATCTAATGAGACCTACCACCTCCGGTGACAACAACAGTCATGGCTCCCACACAGATGCCCCTTAGTGATGATTTTGTATACATCATTTTTTTGTATCTCTTTTAGACATTTGATATCATTGTACCCTTGGACATTTATTTTGATGAGATTATATATGATATGCGGCGATGGTTTTGATATGCATGAGTCTTTTATTATGCTATGATGGTTGGTCATGTATGCATTTTTACTTCTATATGCCATGTTGTTGATGATTATGATGATGCATTTTTATGGATGATGATCTTATGTATGATGTTATTTATCTTATGATGTGATGATGCTACCTATGAATATATAAATGAAATGTGAATGCATTTTATGACGTATTATGATGTATGAAAAATGTATTGATTATGGATGCAAAAAAATGATGAAATGGATGTAATGAATGCATTTTATTCTTTTCCAATGTATGGTTATATATGATGATGCAATGACGTTGATGTGATAAATGTCAAACAAAAATGATAATGAATGGATGTTAAAATGATGGGACAATATGATAATGTGAATAAATATGAAAATGATGGATGTGAAAATGACATTAAAAGATAATGTAAATGACAATGCAAATGGTAATGCAATGATATGAAATGATGAGATAAAAAATGGTGTGCAAATGTTAATGAAAAAGAACATGCAAATGATGATGTGTAAATGATGTTTAAAGATAATGATAATCTATATGAACATGCAAAATGATGTGAAATGATATGAAATGAAAATGGATGACATATGATATGAATATGAAAATGGATGATATAATAGATGGAAAATGATATGAAATATAAATGTAAAATGAATGATACATGTTTATGAAAATGTCGTGAAAATGAATAATAAATGGTATGAATCATATTGGTAAAAATGACAATGATAATGAATTGATATGAACAAATGTGAAAAATGACATAAGACTAATACAGATAATGGTATGATATGATATGGAAAATTATAATATGCAAATGATGTCGAAAACGATAATGCAAAGATGATAATGCAAAAAAATGGAATACAAAATGATAATGTAAAAATGGAATGAAAAATGAAATGAGTGGATATAATATGAAAGTGGATATTAAATGATATGAAACCAATGATGAAAATGATAATGAAAATGAAATGATATGCAATAAATGATCACAACAAGGATAACTCAAATGATAATGCAAGATGATATAATGAAATGAAAGGAAAAATGATAAATGATAGTAATATGAATTGAAAATTATATGAAAGTGATAATTCAAATGATGCAAAAGATGATATGAAAATGATATACAACTAATGATGATATGAAAGTGAAGATGAAAAATGATGTTTGCTAATGTCCAAGTGTACTCAATCTTTGTTTCGAGAAGAGATATGTATCTTTGCTAACATCCAAAAACTTTTTTATACAACCGCAAAATGAATGCAATCTATTTGAATCATGCAATCCTAAGCATGCAAAATGAACTATTCCTTGTTGTCATTTCATGAACCAATTTTATGCTTGATTATCATCATTGAGCCTTTTGATATGTTGGAAGTTAGTACAAACATCAAAGGGGATATTTGCACCAATGATGACCTGAGTACAACTTTCATGATATTTGATATAGCAAGTTAATACAAGCAATGAGGTATAATTGAACCGAGATGACCTGAATATTGCTTGCGTGAACAAAAAAAAGTTAATCTTTTTCCTATGCAAATCTTGAAATGTCATCAATGATACTTTTGAAAATCATGTCTCCCGACAAATTTGCATAGTAATAATGATTAACCTACAAACAACAATCAAAGAAAAATCATATTCCTTCCTCGTGACTCTAGTTCAGTACATCATTGAATCACTCCAGAGATATGATCTCATCAAATTTCAAAACAATAGTTCAACTTATGCTTTAAGTGTTCCATTCATTTTATTTAGATTAAGATCATCTAGTTTGGTTCAGTTTTATGTGTGACATGTCTGATAGCTACTTTGACCAGGCTTGATTGGATATTCGATAGTTGATATGATATTATGATACTTCACACATGTTGTCATTTGTCTACCAAAATTTTCAAAAGCTGATTGCCCCTAGCAAGCTTGTACTTTGACTCTTGATAAGACACAACCTATTGATAGGAATATAAACAACGGTCATCAAGCCATGATGAAATCCTTGTCATTTCAAGGAAATGTTGTGCGCATAATGCGGATGTGATGGCAAGGAATGGATTTGGGGCTAATGAAAATGGTTGTGAATGAACAATGCAGGTTGTAACCTAATAGATAGGAGAGCAAACTAAATCACAAACAATGCCTGTTTGCCAGGTTTTCACCGTTTATTTTTATTGCACTTTTTCATATTTTGTGATTTTTTTGTTGTTACCAAGATGCTTGTTTGCTAGGTTTTCATCAAGGCAACGATTTTTTTGATTTTTTGATTATTTTGTATTTTCTATTTTTTGATTTTTTTGTATGTCAAAAGGATGCCTGTTTGCCAGGTTCTCACCCTGATGATGATTTTTTCAAGACATTTTCTGATTTTTATGGATTTTTTCATGACCTTTTATGTTGTTTTTGGTATTTTCCCAGGACTTTTATACTGTTTGTTTGTATTTTTCAAACATAGAACTTCTTCATATGGATGTTGTTGGTTGGATCTTCAAGAAGGTCCCCTTCTGGCATAGATAGTTGATATTCCCTCGAACCATATGTTGCAATGATGACGAATGGACCCAGCCAATTGGGCTTGAACTTTCCTTTTTTTTTCCTGATCTTGTTGGTTGTGAGGGTTTTCTTTAAAGAAAAAGTCACCCACTTGAAAAGCGCATGGTATGAATCTATGATTGTAGCTACGAAACATAATTTTTTGATAACCTTTCAAGTGATTGGCTGCATTTTGTCATCTCTTATCAAGTAGCTCCAGTTCTTGTAGTCTTGAAACTCTGTAATCCTCGTCAGTTATAAGTCTTGTACACATATAAAAATGGTCACGGTTAACCAAACCTATTAATTAATTAAATATGAATTATTTAATTAATATTCTTAAGTCATCCACATAAATAAATTTAATTAATTATTTATATTGTTCATTTTTCCAATTCTTTTAGTTTAATTAAATAAATGAGTTTATTTAATTAATGCTACTTTCCTCTTAATTAATTAAATAGATTTCACAATTTATTTATATTAATTATCCCAAGTTTAAATTCTAAAATTTAAATGATATTCTTCATTTCACATTTAATTAAATATTTTCAATATTTAATTAAAACATTTTCTGAAATTCTTCACTCTTCTCAATAATTAAATATTTTGCAAATATTTAATTGAAAAGCTTTTTCTCTTCTCAATAATTAAATATTTTCAGAAGCTTTTCATTTCCCACACATATTTAAATATTTATTTATTTAAATTATGGAGACATCTTCCATTTTGTCTCTTCATTTTCTATCTGTCTCTTAAAATTCTACCTTCTTTTCAAATTCTCGATCTCTCACCGTTCATTTTAATAGGTTTGAACTTGACCGTTGATCTTGGCCAATTGAATTCTTGCCTTCAAAAATCTATAAATACAGCTTTCTTGTGAGTTGGAAAGGACCTTGAATTCTAGATTTTCATACTTAGTTATTATAGTCGCATTTTAGTTTCATCAAGCATTTCTAGCATTTAATTAGCATTTCAATTTCATAGCTTAAAGTATATTAGCAATGCACATGCATTTTCATTAATCTCATTCTCTCAAGCTGCCATTCTACAAGCTGTTGTTTAAAATAACTAAGAGCCAACATTTTGAAATGAATCCTTGGAGATAGAGGACAATGGGACGAATTTGAAGAAGTTGCCTGTGTTTAGAGTTTGCATTTTTCTTTCTTTAATTTAGTTTCTTTAATCTAATGTTTCATTGGTGTATTAGATTAGATTCATTTTTATTTACACATTCTAATGTACACATTTTTGGCGCCCACCATGGGGCCAAGCCCCACATTTTAACATTTATTTTTGCAGATTTTTCTAGGAAGAGATGGACTAAAATCGTGTTTTGGCGCATACGAGGCTCGGTTCGGCACACACGAAGATTGTTTCGGTGCATGGATGAGATATTTCGACGCATAGATTAACTATTTCGGTGCATCCATGTCCTTTTTCGGTGCATAGACACTTTGTTTCGATGCATCCCTGTGGGATCTTTCGGCACATACATGGCCTGTTTCGGCGCATAGATGACCTGTTCCGGCACATACATTTGTAAAAATTTTAAATTCTGATTTCGACGCCATCCGCGGACAGGATTTTTCAAATTTTATTTTAATGGAATGAAGCAATCCTAGGGTAGACATTTAAATCTGAATTAACCAATCCTAGGATAGTCGCCAAACATAAATTTCTTTTGGTTAAAAATGAATCCCATGTTTTTAGTGAAGCAACATCTTCACTTAGTGTAGAGAATTGTCAATTTGGGATTTAAAATTGAACCATTATTGTTTGTTGTGATTGTGGGTAATAGGTTTATGCTCTCCCTTTAATTGGGTGATCAAAATACCAGACTTACCTTTTATTTTCTACAATTTAATGTTTTATTACATCCTTTAGAAGGCCTGCTCTTGTGGGAACAAGTACTCACCCAAGAGGAACGACCTAAGTGGGAACACCTAAAGCCAAGGTTTCCAACCCACTTTAATCAAAAGCAAGTTGTTGATGAAAATCTAACTTGACAGTAGTGCGCAGGATAACCATCCCCAAAACCTTTGTTCTAAAGGTTGGGAGGTCTCTCAAGGGAGTCTATCTATTTGCCACACTGAACGAATATACTTACTAAAAACCATAGTGTAGAAAGCCAGCTGTGTTAGTATCCAAACATCATCTTAATTATGGTGCAAGGGGAGGGAAGAATCTACCCCCAAGACACTCACCATATAATCACCACGGATTGTTTGCTCAGGGGATTTGGTATCCACTTCCATCACCTTGAGTACACACCTGGAAAAGACAAAAACACGGGCGCCCTCTAGGGGGTGACATGTGTGTGTGAGTCGATGCGATTTTAAGTTGTGGGTTGTGGTTACTATGATGACCTATTTGAAAAATTAAGAGTGAGTCTGAATGAATTGCTTATCTTGTTCAAAACTTGTGAAAATCTCAAGAACATATACACTCTTTGTTTAGATTTTAGGATTAACAAAATAACTGTCTGCTTCTCTATGCTGTGTTTTTCACATTTAAATAAGATTAAGATCATCCAAAAATATCAAAACTATCCAAGCATGTATGTCTCGAAGGTCTAGCAGATAATTTAGCGCATCATGGGTCTGTTTCGGTGCATCTGTGCTCTGTTTCAGTGCATTTGTGCTCTGTTTCAGCGCATCTATGCTCTATTTTTGCGCATCTGTGCTCTGTTTTGGTGCATCTATTTTCCGAGGCTAGGTAATTTTCTGACATTCAGAAATCAATTCTTATTGGTCTAGTCTTTCCCATGCTCAGAGTTTGGAAGTCTACAACCTTTGTTAAGAAGTCCCTAGAAAGAAAGATTAGAAAGCCCAAGAAGTCTCTCAGTTATAAGAAGATATTGAAGAAGAGGAAATTTCTATATCAAAGTCAAAAGGTCCTGCTTGAACACAGAACCTTTATTCATCGATATCATGACTATATTAGAAGTTTCATCGATGATTATGTTGTAGAACCTTTATACTCACGAGCTTTCTTTCAAAGAAGAGCCCTTTTTCAAAGGCACGACCACAATCAACGTATTCGTTCTTCTTATATTCCCCAACCTACAATCACATACGCTACTCATCCAAATCAAATTTTGCAATAGAGAACTCAAACATATTAGGCATTCATTAAATTCATCTTTCTACAAAGTTAAGATCAAACTTCACTAAGTGAAAAATCATCTTTATTTTCGATCTTTGATTTAATTCCCGCAAACATGATTTTCATCCTTTCAATTAGGGAATCACTAGCTAAAGATTAAAAATCTTTTAAGTCATAGAATCTTCATTCTATTCTGACTTTCATATCCATCACCATTGCACTATTTCATTTCTTTGATCAAAGTTAGTAGAATTTGAGTAAATCTTATGCCTGTTACCACAAGATCTCGAAAGAACCTAGAAAAAGATGAAAGTACAGTGAACAACATGGGTAATAATAGTGAGAGGGAGGAAAACCTTTTTAACATTTCAAATACTGAAGAGTTAACGGAAGAAAAATTTCAAGAAGTGGAGCAGGATCCTCAATTCCATACTCTTATGGAAAGGATTTTAGAACGAAACAAGGAAAGATATTTCCTTTCATTAGCTAATCAAGGAGCTAAGTTACCTACTAATTTTGACACAGAAGGGATTAAAGAGGATCCTGAAATTCCTCTCAATGATTTTTGTGCCCTTACTCAACAGATAAAGGAAGTACAAGGACAAATAAAATAAATGCAAGGGGGTACAACAAAGAAGTATGTTTTGGATGAAATATGTCCTTATCCATTCGATAGGAGTCTTCGAATGATTCCTTTTCCAAAACATTGTGAAATCCCTAAGTTTGATAGGTATAATGGGAAAATTGACCCCATTGAGCATGTAAGGGATTTCTGAAATATGAGCTTAGAATTTTCTCATAACGATACCTACTTAATGTGGTTGTTTCCACGAAGTCTGGGTGGACAATCCATGGAGTGGCTTTCAAAGATCACTCCCCCCATCAAAAATTTTGAGGAGTTAATAAAAAAATTTATATCTCAATACTCCTACAACATCCAACACCAGATAACCATGCTTGATCTTTGTAAGGTAAAACAAAAAGTAGGGGAATCTTTCACTACATTTTTGCAAAGATGGAGGAGGGTGTTTGCTAAATACTCTCATCCTGTTCCTAAAAACGAAAAGATGGAGATCTTCATCGATAGTCTTGATAAAGAAATGAGTTACAGACTAAACCTTCACTGACCTCAATCATTTGAAAAATTGATTGAAAATGTAATTACTATTGAAGGTGCATTGATCAAGCGTGGAGTTCTAAAAATTGATAAAGAGGGTTCAAATTCGTACAACAACAACAACAACAACAACAACCATAATAACAACAATGACAAGTCATGATTTTGGATCCAAAATAAAAATGTTGTGAATGATGGGGTAGTAGGTGCTAACAATGTAAATACAAAGCCTACTGTCCTTAATGTGTTAGGTGTTCAACGTAGCAACAATGCTGGAAATTCTAATAACCAAGGCAATGTTTCCAATCAAAGAAACACGACTAATAATCATGGAAATAATTTTGGCAATAATCAAAATTTAAATGTGCCCAGATCGTCATATTTTTTGAGTCGACGAAGTTTCACTCCCTTGGGCCAATCTTTGGAATCCATTCCCAAAGAATTATTGAATCAAAATGCTATTACATTGCCACCACAAAGAGACTATGAGCCTCGATTTAAACCACCATCATGGAATGACTCACATTTATGTGATTATCATAGGTGCAAAGGTCATAAGACAAACAATTACCAAGGGTTGAAGAATATTGTTCAAGATTTGATTGATAATCATACCATCATGGTTGAGGGACATAATGTCAATAATGACCATCAAGCATTCAAGAATCCGCTCCCTAATTATCAGAAAGGGGAATCGTCGGGTGACAAGGGCAAGAATGTTAATAACATCCACAATGTCATTATCAATCATATTTATACTGATGATCCTCAAATCAACGTTATCCAAATCAAAGGTAAGCAAGAATATCAAGAGGTCAATGCTACGACAAGGGGACAAGCCAAAATCATTGTCAAAGGCAGTTCATCTAAAGCAGCCATTCCCCCTCCAAGTCAATACAATTTGGTTGATCAACTGCGAAAAACATCAGCCCAAATTTCTATCTTGGAGCTTTTAAAGTTATCGCCTACACATAAGGACATTCTGGAAAAGGCACTTGTTGATACAACTGTATCCCTTGATCTGGATATCAATAAATTTCAAGCCATGGTGGGACACTTGTCCTCCTACACATGTTTATCATTTTCTGAAAAAGATGATTCATCCTTAACTCATCCACATAATTCATCACTCTACTTAGAGGTCATGGTTCACAAAGCCCGCATTAGACATGTCCTCATAGATGGGGGAGCCAGATTAAACATTTGTACTTTAAAATTGGTCCTAGCTTTAGGATATTCAGCAGACTCTATAGATCCACGAAGGAAAATTACAATCAAGGCATATGATGATGAAGAAAGGACTTCCAAAGGTCTCATCATGCTACCAATCAGAGTGGGACCTGTTGTGAAGAATACCTTTTGTGAGGTTCTTGATCGGGATCTAACCTATAACATACTATTGGGTCGCCCATGGATCCATAACATGCAAGTTGTTCCGTCTACTTATCATCAATGTTTGAAGTTTCCATATGATGGACAAGAAGTAACAATACCTGCTGATCACATTAGCAGTCAAACTTGCTCTAACCTTAGAGCAACTCAGGACACGCTCGTCCCACACAATAGAGAGGCTTTGGCCATCTCTACCTCCAAGTACCATGAAAAATCAAGTGAAATGATAAGTAATTTTTGCACCAAGCTAAAATTGAAAGATAATTGAGTAGGAGAGTATTCTTTATCTCTCTCTAATTTACCCATATCTCCAAGATCCCATGGTCAACCCACAACTTCCATACAACAGGCAACGACAACTTTAGCCTCAACTTCAACTCCCATCACCAAGTTTAATGGGACATTCACCAAAGAAAATGAAATGGAAGATAGAGCTATCCTTGATTGGCTCTATAAAGATGAAAAAGAATTCGTACATCATATCATGTTACCCACAGAGCAATACGGAAAAGGCTATGCTATCATGTAACAAATGGGTTATGAAGGAAATGGCCCTATAGGTAAAAGAAAAGAGGGTATCATTGAACCTATCAAACTGAAAACCATGCACCCAAGAGATAAAACTAGGTTGGGATATGGTGAAGATACAAAGGAAGAAGTGATACAAAAGAGGTCTAAAAAAGAATTAACCGAAGCAATCCTAAGAATTCACGCCAACAATTCTGACACGAACTCAAATGAATATGAATGGGATAGCTTCTCTGATGATACCTTTACCTCAGAGAAAAGGGTGGATGTTATACGCAAGTTCTCACCTGCATTCTTACAAGGGGAAAGCTCAAGGCCTCTGTTTGATTGTTTCCTACAAAGAAATCATGACTCAAGTGAAACCGATTCGATTCAAAGCGAAACGGATTATCCACAAGAGGATATCATCTTAGATCTCCCCTATAATAATGTTAACGATCACATATTGACCCTTACAGCCAGTGACCTTACTCATCCTAATGATCCATTTCCTTTGGTACATCCTGAACTCATTGATTGGGAACAAATAGCACCCATTGATGTTCCAACTTTTCCAAATGATGAAACCATAATAAACTCTCTTTGTTCATCCCATCCCAAAATAAGTTCCACCAGGGAATCACAAGATCAAAGTTTTCGACAGGAAAGTGCCGAGTTTCTTAGCTATGAAATAAATAATATAAAAGAAAGATCTAATGGGGAAAACCTAACAAAGACTGTATTAGATCAAGAAAAAATAAAAATGAAAGAAAGATCTAATGGTGGAAACCTAACAAAGGCAGTATTAAATCAAGAAAAGAGAAAAATAAAAAGTGAATCCAATGGTGAAAACCTTTCAAAGGTGCCAGAGGATGGGAAACTTGACACTCTTTCAAAATATTATCAGGAAAGGTCTTCCATTCTAATCGAACCAACAGAGGCACTCAATATAGGTACTATAGAAAAGCCCAAAGTTTTGCAATTGGTTGCATCTCTAACAGACAAAGAAGTACCTAGATTCACATAATTTCTCAAAGATAATCAAATCATTTTTGCCTGGTCCTATGCAGATATGCCTGGATTGGATCCAGATCTCATCATGCATCATCTATCTATTACACCGCGGGCAAAGCCTATAAAACAGAAACTCAAAAAAATGCATCCACATGTTGCATTATTGGTTAAGAAGGAATTAAAAAAGCTTTTAGATGTTGGATTCATCCGGTCCATGGATTATGCGAAATGGATCTCCAATATCGTGCCTGTTTCAAAGCCAGACGAAAGGATTAGAATTTGTACAGATTTTAGGGATTTGAATAAAGCATGTCCTAAAGATGACTTTCCCTTACCAAAAATAGATATGATTGTTGATTTAACTGCTGGACATGCAATGTACTCATTAATGGATGGATTTTCAGGATACAACCAGATCAAGATTGCACCAAAAAATCAAGATAAAACAACATTCACATGTCCTTGGGGTACCTATTGTTGGAACGTAATGCCTTTTGGGTTGAAAAACGCAGGAGCTACATACCAACGTGCAATGACAACGATTTTTCATGATATGATGCATACATTTATGGAAAATTATTTCGATGACTTCCTCAGCAAATCTAACACCAGAGAAGGACACATAGATATCTTATAAAAAATCTTCAAAAGAATGGAAAAATTCAAAGTGAGACTTAACCCTAAGAAATGTGTTTTTGGAGTAAAATCTGGGAAGCTATTAGGTTACATTGTATCAAAAAAGGGAATTGAAGTGGATCCGGCTACGGTACAAGCAATTCTTGATATGCCACCACCAAGGAACATTAGTCAACTACGCTCTCTACAGGGACGATTACAATCCATTTGAAGATTCATTGCTCGACTAGTAGATAAAATTTTACCATTTACACATCTCTTACACAGGAATGTTCCATTCAGGTGGGAGTACAAATGTGAAGCAGCATTTGATCAAATAAAGCAGTATCTCATGAATCCACTAGTATTGATTCCACCAGTATGAGGTGCGCCTCTCATATTATATATTGCTACCATAGAAGTATCTTTAGGAGCATTATTGGCACAAGAAGACAACTCAAGAAAAGAACGAGCTATTTATTACATCAGTCGAACCCTAACTAGTTACGAGCTAAATTATACCTTTATTGAAAAAGCTTGTTTAGCAGTGGTGTTCACTTCTCAAAAGTTGCTACACTACATGCTAACTCATATAGTATAGCTGGTGGCTAAGATTGACCCACTCAAATATCTTCTAAGTAAAGCAACCTTAACTGGCAAATTGGCTAAATGGGTTATGATCCTAAGCGAATTTGATATTCATTATGTGGATCGAAAAGCTATAAAGGGACAAGTAATTGCAGATCAATTAGTAGAAGCACCAATACCAACAGAACACCCAATACATGTTGATTTTCCTGATGCCGACGTGTTCACAACAGATATCCAACAGTCATGGTCACTCTAATTTGATGGTTCTTACACTCAACATGGTTCAGGAGCAAGAATTATTTTTATTACACCTCAAGGACATACAATCCCAAAATATTATTGGTTAATGTTTCCTTGCACAAACAACATAGTTGAGTATGAGGCATTGATAATCGACATAATAATTGTAGTAGACTAGAAAGTCGTAGAACTTCAAGTTTTTGGTGATTCACAACTTGTTATAAATCAACTCAATGACGAATATCACACTAAAGATGACAAGTTGATACCTTACAAAAGAATGGTGGAAGATCTCAAGAAATACTTTGTTAATATCAAGTTCATACAGATTTCGCGCATTGATAATAAAGCAACAGACACTATGGCTACAATTGCCTCTCTACTTCAGTTGACAGAGAATAAAAAATGGTACGATTTCCTAGTGGAACAATTGTTTTCTCCCGCCCATGACAATCCTGAAACTCAAATCATTTGCCATCTGACGAGTTCTGACTCTTCCTTATATGGCCAAATTTACACTTACCTGAAAGATACTACTTTACCCTTAGACTTGTCTAGGAATCAAAAAAGAAATTTCATTCGTCAATCATCCCGTTACACCTTATTGTTGACGTCTTATATCGATGTGGTCTGGATGGTACTCTCCTTAGATTTCTTGAACGTGATGAATCTGAAAAGGCCTTACAAGAGGTCCATGGTGGAATTTTTGGGACACATTCAAGTGGACTAACCTTAGCAAAGAAACTTGTAAGATTAGGGTACTACTGGCCAACCATGGAGAAGGAATCATTCATCTTTGTGAAGAAATGTGTAAAATGTTAGATTCATGGGAATCTCATTCACGCTCCTGCTCAGGAATTACAACCCTTCACCACAACATGGCCTTTCGGTCAGTGGGGATTGGACTTGGTTGGCAAGATACACCCATCATCTTCAAATGGATATAAATTTATCATTACAGCCACTGAGTATTTCACTAAATGGATTGAAGTTGTTCCTCTGACAATAGTTACTGGCAAACAAATCTCTTCATTCATCTTAAATTATATCATTTGCAGATATGGCATTCCCAACTCCATTATCATAGATAATGGTAGACCCTTTAAAAATCAAGATGTTGATGAACTATGTGAAAGATTTCACATCCAACACAGGTTCTCTACACCTTATTATCCACAAGGGAATGGTCAAGCTGAAGCTTCAAACAAAACAATTCTGAAGATTTTGAAGAAAATAGTGAATGAAGCAGGTCATGCTTAGCATGCCCAATTGAATCCAACATTATGGGCCTATAGAACAAGCATTCGCACACCAACGGGTGCTACTCCTTATGCTTTGGTTTATGGAGTAGAAGCTATTTTACCACTGGAAGTTGAGATTTCTTCACTTCGAGTATCACTCAAAGGGTTAATCAATGATGACGACTATCGAGTATCAAGGTTGTAAGAGCTGGAACTGCTTGATGAATGACGTCAAACTGCAGTTAATCTTTTCAAGGGGTATCAACAGATCATGTCCCGCAGCTACAATCATAGAGTCAAACCATGAAATTTTCAAATGGGTGACTTGGTTCTCAAAGAAAACCCTTGAAACCAGCAGGATCGGGAAAAGAAAGGCAAGTTCAAACCTAATTGGTTGGACCCATTCATTATCGTTGCAGCATACGGATCGGGGGCATATTAGTTGTCAATAGCAGAAGGGGACCTGTTTGAAGATCCAACCAACAAAATTCATTTGAAGAAGTTCTACGCCTGAGAAAATATCAAAAACAATATAAAAAGTCCTAAAAAAAAAAATTGCCTTGATGAAAACCTGGCAAACAGGCGTCTTGGTAATAGCAAAAAAATCATAAAATCAGGGAAAGTGCAATAAAAACTAATGGTGAAAACCTGGCAAACAAGCATTTTTTGTGATTTCATTTGGCTCTCTCATCTATTAGGATTCATCTTGCATATCCATCTTTTTGTCGGCATCATCATCACATTCGCATCGGATCATCTCCTTGGAACGACAAGGATCTCATCATAGCTTGATGATTTGAGGGTTATCCTTAGTAGTAGTTGTGTCTAGCAGGAGTCAGAGTACAAGGTCACTATGGGGTAGTTCGCTTCTTGGAGCTTTTCTAGCAGGAAAAAATGACAACATGTGTCTAAGATTGGAAACAACAGTCTTGTCCAATTAAAATGAGCTTACATGACTATTTTGACAGAAACAAAGTGGATGATCTAAATCTGAATAAAATGAATGACAAACTTAAAAGCATAAGTTGCAAAATTGTTGTTTTGATATTTGATGACATCATATCTTTGGAGTGGTTCAATGATGTATTGAACTAGAATCACAAGGAAGAAGTCTGATTTTTCTTTGCTTGTTGTCTGAAAGCTAATCATTAATATGGTGCAAATTGATCGTGGGATATGCTCTACAAAGTATCATTGATGACATTTCAGAATTTGCATAGGAAAATGGTTAACTTTTGTTTGTTTATGCAAGCAATACTCAGGTCATCTTGGTTCAATTATACCTCGATGCTTGTATTAACTTGCTACATCAAACATTATGGAAGCAGTACTCAGGTCATCATTGGTGCTAACATACACTTTGATGCTTGTACTAACTTTCAACATATCAAAAGGCTCAATGATGACAATTAAACTCAGTAGTAAATGGCAACAAGGAGAATGGTTCATTATTTCATTTAGGATTGCATAATTCATTATTACTTTTTTAGGACTGCATGATTCATTTGCATTTCGAGGGCTTTTTAAATAGATTTTTGAAGGTTGGCCACATTCTTGAATATCTTTTTTAGACAATGGTTGAGTATGAATGGACATTTGTTACATCTCATTTTCATTATCATTCACATTCATTTCACATCATTTTTCCATTATCATTTCACTTGCATACTTACATCATCATTTCATTTCATTATCATATTCATTATCATCTCATTTTATTACATATCATATGCACGGTCATTATTTTAATCATTCATTAACATATACATTTGCATATTTCACACATATTAATAAATAAAATTGCATCCATCACTTAGGTTATCATGTTCATTTACATCATATATCATAAGTTCATTACATAAGTGCATTTCCATTAAATCATTATTATCATTCATATTACATCATAAATCACATCACGTGCATATCATTCATTACATATTACATCTTCACAAATCATATCCTCTCATTTCATCAAAAGCATTTATATCTTACATCATACATTCATTGCATACATCATGAAAGAAAAAAAAATCATTTAGATTATATCATTATTGCATCATCATACACGACATAGCATATAAAAATAAAAAATATGCATCCATAACATGTGCATAATCAAATCACCACTACATCTCATAGATCTCATCAAAACAAATGTCCAGAAATACAAGGATATCAAATGTTTCAAAAAGATATATCAAATACAATGACATAAATGTGTACAACATGTCCATCATTGAGGGGCATCTGGCCGTGGAACGTGACTATTGTTGCCTCCAGAGGTAGTAGGTATCGACGGATCTTTGCTCGTATAAGCTCTTATCTCTCGTCTGACTGTCTAACCCACACTCCTAGTCACACTCCTGGAGTGACTGCGTGAATGGGTCTGGGTCCGAGTACCTAACTATGTAAATGCTATCCTTCACTCGGGTGGCACTGCCTCAAAATACCTCATCCTATAGTACTTGGCCTCCTGATAAGTCTCTAGCCCCTCTGCTACAACCTCTCCAATCGAGGTGCTCTCAACTGATCTCAACAATCTCTCGGCTACCCCTTCAGCCTGTATCCATCTCTCCCTAAAACTGTCTCTCTCGGCTGTAAGCTGAGCTATCTGTGGGTCAAGAGGTAGTGATTGTATGATCTGTGCCTATAGCTGACTAATGGTCACCTGTGCCTATGCTAACTGACTCTGAAGAGTCTGAACCTCTACCTGCAAAGCATCCACTTGTCCCTGTGATGGAGCCCTAATGGTAATCCGTGGAGCCGAAGTACTTGGCTGATCCACCACTCTAGATGTCCGTGGCCTTGTGCTAAACGAAACATCAAAGAAGAAGCTTTGTCTCCCACCACCCCTGTCATCCCCGTCATCCCCACTATCTGAGTCATCTGACTCCTCATCCATCTCCTCATCCTCTGAGCTATCATCATCCACATCCATAGCCACCCCACTGATATCCTCGATCTGCTCTACCTGTACCCCTCCTAGTGCTGGTACCTGTGCCTAACCCTGTGGTTGCCCTACTGCTGCCTATGCCTTTCCTCGTCCTCGCTGAATCACTGGTCCTCCCATCAATGAGGCAGGCTCCTCTGGACTGGTAAACCTCAGGAAGGGATGTGTGTAAAAATGTGTTGCATAATCATTCGTCATCCCTACATTGGTAACCTCTGGATGCATGGCCCACTGAGATGGTTGTAACTCAAAGTACTCTACCTTGGCTGCCTCAATGGTCACAAATGGACCCCACTCTGATACATCCTCTTGTCGCCTAACATAGTGTGCCACACCCTGTGGCATCATCTGTACCAATTCGAGCTGTCTCGGCACCCTCATAACCAAAAACCGCTCGATGATAAAAGGTGTTCGCCCAATCAGGTATCTGGATCTAGTCATGTATGGTAGCTCTATATCATTGGCCTCCCATGGGTCACAGTCCACATATGGTCGCCAGATGACTGTATCTAAATCATCAAGTACACGTCGCCAGTACTCTAATTTGCCAGTACTCTAATTTTCCTAGCCTCGGCTGGACAAGGGGCCCTATATATGCATAAACATATGAAAATCCAAGGGGGCAATCTCTTCGGACGATGGGGCATGTAATCACAAAGTGCTCCCATGCGAATATTTGTAATAGAGTCACCCCGCAAGAGAGAATCTTCCCATTTGTGTACACAACCTGATGAAGATCATGGTACAGATGGGCAAGCATGCATGACCCCCATGCATATCTCGTACGATGGAGAAGCATGTCCTCCAAAATCCTACCCCACCCAACCTATAGTCCCTTTGCCCTACGATCAGGACAAAGGAAACCATTGATGAATCCTGCTAAAACTGAAGGCAGTGGGGCATACCTCTCCACCATCTCCTTCCGGGGAAGCTCGTATCCGGAGACATGAGGATCCTGGAAGACCCGTCTCAATGCATCTGTCCCTCCAATCTCCTTGTGATCATACATCACAAGATCTCCAACTACAAGAATACCCAGAATCCTGTAAACATCCTCTAGAGTCACCGTGATCTCTCCTGTCGACAAATGGAAGGTGTTATGCTTGTTGTGTCACCTCTCTGCTAAAGCAGTCAATAGTGCCTTGTTGACTCGATACTGCGGCATCGCCAACAAAGGACCCAATTTGCACTGGTGTATGATCCCTAAATAATCCTTAGATAACTGCAAAACCATCTCCCAGGTACAAGGGAATCTCTCTCTAAACTGGAGGAGGTTAAATTCCTCCTTCAATTAGATCAATCAAGCAATCAAATCAATTCAATCAAGCAATCAGATCAAATTTATCATCTATCATTTTTTTTCAAGCACGAAAGAAAATTTATCTATCATTTTTTTTTTCATATCACATGGAAGCAAAATTTAACAGTCAAATCAATCAACATCTATCAGCCTTTCAATTAGAAAAGCAAATCTATAAGCCTTTCAATCAGGAAAGCAAATCAATCATTTCGACTATTTTGTTCTTCAAACACGAAGGAAAATTTATCAAATCACACAAATCTAATCTTGATTTTTTTCAAAAGCATAAAATCAGTTGTCTAATCTAGCAACAATCATCAACATGCATCATTTTTTCTTCAAAAACTGAAATTCAGCAAAAATCCATGGATGTGCCAAAACAGTCAATCAATGCACCAAAACATGGATGCGCAACTTTACTCCATGGATGCGCTAAAATAGATGATGGATGCGTGATTTCATGAATGTGCTACTTTATCAAACAAATGCGCTAAAACAAGTTATCTATGCGCTAATCCAACCTATGCGCTAATCTACCATCCTACGCATGCAGGTTTCATGGATGCGCCATTTGATCTATCCTATGCGCTAATTCACCTATGTGCGACTGTTTTTCACCTATGAGCCACTTTGGATGCGCTGGTTTATCTAACCTATGTGCTAAACTAAAGCTTGTATGCACCGAAATAAAAATTCTATGTGCTAAAACATAATTTAAAATATCAAAAAAATTTAAAAAAGCATTCAAAAATCATAAAAAAATAGATGGAGAGGTTTTGATTGACTTACCAGAGGTCCGTACGCATGTGGTCTTTGATGACGGCGGCCTCGCTTGAATCTATGGCGCTCATAAGCGATCGACATCGCTAATATCTCTCTTAGAGCTCAAAAATGATCAAAGGTTACTGTTCAAATGAAAATGACTTTTCACCTTTTTCACCTTTTAAAGGGGTAAAAGTGGCAATTTATTTTTATTTTTACTATGCAAAGTGCTATTTAGAGAGCTAAATTGCCAAATTTTCTCCGAAATCATCTAAAAATCTTCCAAATCATCCTCATCATCATTCTCATCACGCAATTTATCT
Source organism: Sequoiadendron giganteum (assembly GCA_007115665.2). NCBI lineage: Eukaryota > Viridiplantae > Streptophyta > Pinopsida > Cupressales > Cupressaceae > Sequoiadendron > Sequoiadendron giganteum. Next base: position 681,103,849 of record CM021100.1, on the reverse strand, counting down.
CTCGAGGGGGCATATAGCACCATCAATTAAATTTTTCAAAATCAGGGGAAAATTCTCTGAAGCAATGTGTAAAACACATCACTTCAAAGAGGGGCAAAATGTACACATATAAAAATAGTCACGATTAACCAAACCTGTTAATTAGTTAAATATGAATTATTTAATTAATATTCTTAAGTCATCCACATATAAATAATTTTAATTATTTATTTATATTGTTCATTTTTCCAATTCTTCTAGTTTAATTAAATAAATGAGTTTATTTAATTAATGCTACTTTCCTCTTAATTAATTAAATAGATTTCACAATTTATTTATATTAATTATCACAAGTTTAAATTCTAAAATTTAAATGATATTCTTCATTTCACATTTAATTAAATATTTTCAATATTTAATTAAAACATTTTTTGAAATTCTTCACTCTTCTCAATAATTAAATATTTTCAGAAGCTTTTCATTTCCCATACATATTTAAATATTTATTTATTTAAATTATGGAGACATCTTCCATTTTGTCTCTTAAAATTCTACCTTCTTTTCAAATTCTCGATCTCTCACCGTTCATTTTAATAGGTTTGAACTCGACCATTGATCTTGGCCAATTGAATTCTCGCCTTCAAAAATCTATAAATACAACTCTCTTGTGAGTTGGAAAGGACCTTGAATTCTATATTTTCATATGTAGTTATTATAGTCACATTTTAGTTTCATCAAGCATTTCTAGCATTTAATTAGCATTTCAATTTCATAGCTTAAAGTATATTAGCAATGCACATGCATTTTCATTAATCTCATTCTCTCAAACTACCATTCTACAAGCTGTTGTTTAAAATAACTGAGAGTCAGCATCTTGAAACGAATCCTTGGAGATAGAGGACAATGGGACGAATTTGAAGAAGCTGCCTGTGTTTAGAGTTTGCATTTGCTTTCTTTAATTTAGTTTCTTTAATCTAATGTTTCATTGGTGTATTAGATTAGATTCATTTTGATTTACACATTCGAACGTACACAAGTCTCTTTAGTGAGACTCGAAGCAAGGGAATCTCAACTTCCAGTGGCAAGATTGATTCTACTCCATAGACCAAGGCATATGGGGCAGCACCTGCTGGTGTGTGAATGTTGGTTCTATATGCCCATAAAGATGGATTTAACTGGAAATCCCAATCATCGCCAACATCATTCACCGTCTTCTTTAGGATCTTCAAAATTGTCTTGTTTGAAGCTTCTGCTTGGCCACTCCCCTGTGGATAATAAGGTATAGAGAACCTGTGTTGGATGTGAAATATTTCACAAAGTTCATCAACATATTGGTTTTTAAAAGATCGCCCATTATCTGTGATAATGGAGCTGGGGATGCCATACTGACATATGATATAGTTCATAATGAAAGATGATATTTGTTTGTTGGTGACTGTTGTTAAGGGAACAAATTCAATCCACTTGGTGAAATACTTGGTGGCTGTGATTATGAACTTATGTCCATTTGATGAAGATGGGTGAATTTTTCCAACCAGATCTAGTCCCCATTGAGCGAAAGGCCATGTTGTAGTGAAGGATTGTAGTTCCTGAGTAGGAGCGTGGATGATATTTCCATGAATTTGGCATTTCAGACATTTCTTCACAAAGATGAATGATTCATTTTCCATGGTTGGCCAATAATAACCCATTCTAACAAGTTTCTTAGCCAAAGTTAATTTTCTTGAATGAGTCCCGCAAATGCCGCCATGAACCTCTTGTAATGTTTTTTTAGATTCATCATGTTTGAGACATCTAAGAAGGTTACCATCAAGACCACGTCAATATAAGGTATCAACGATTAGGGTATAGCGAGAATATTTTCGTATGAAGTTTCTTTTCTGATTCAAGGACAAATCCGGAGGTAAGATAGTATGTTTCAAATAAGCATAGATTTTTCCTTATAAGGGGGAATCAGAACCAGTCAGGTGACAAACAACTTGGGTTTTAGGATGATCATAGGCAAGGGAAAATAGTTGTTCCACCAGAAATTCATATCGACTTTGGTTCTCTGATAATTGCAATAGTGACGCAATTGTAGTCGTGGCATCTATAGCTTTGTTGTCGATCCACGAAATTTGTCTGAACTTGACCTCAAAAAAAAATTTCTTGAAGTCATCTACCATGTTTTTGTAAGGCATTAACTTTTCATGTTTAGTATAATAGTCATAATTTATTTGATTAATGACAAGTTGTGAGTCACCAAAACTTGTAGCTCAGTGATCTTCTAGTCTAGAGCTATTCTCATTCCAATGAACAGTGCTTCATACCCGGCTATGTTATTTGTACAAGGAAACATCAACCGACAAGACTTTGGAATGGTATGTCCCTGAGGTGTGACAAAAATAATTCCTATCCCCAAGCCATGTTGGGTGTAGGACCCATCAAAATAAAGTGTCCATGATTTCTTAGTTACATTGTTGTGAAAACATCAACATTAGGAAATTTGATGTGCATTAGATGGTCTGTTTGTAGAGGTTCCTCCGCCAAATGATCCGCTATAAGCTGCCCTTTGATTGCCTTTCAATCCATATAGTGAATGTCAAACTCACTTAGGATCATTACCCATTTAGCCAGTATGCCCATTAAGGTTGCTTTGCTCAGAAGATACTTTAAGGGATAAATTTTAGCCACAAGTGTTATTGTATGGGTTAACACATAGTGTCACAAATTTTGTGAAGAGAACACTACTCCCAAACAAGACTTTTCAATGAAAGTGTAGTTTAGCTCATGGCTTTTCAATGTCCTGTTGATGTAATATACTGCTTGCTCTTTTCCCATTTTGTTCTCTTGTGCCAATAATGCCTCCACGTATACTTCTATGGCAGAAATGTATAGTATGAGTGGTTCTCCTTGTATTGGTGGGATCAATACTGGTGGGCTCATTATATAATTCTTGATTTGATCAAAATTTTCTTCGCACTTGTCTTCCCATTTGAACGAAATATTTGTATGCAAGAGATGTGTGAACGACAAAATCTTGTCTACCAGTTGTGCGATAAATCTCCTAATGGATTGTAATCATCCTTGTAATGACCACAATTGACTAATATTCCTTGGTGGTGGCATCTCTAGGATGGCTTGGACCTTCGCTGGATCCACTTCGATTCCTTTTTCTGATACAATATAGCCTAGGAGCTTTCCAGATTTTACCCCAAAGACACATTTCTTGGGATTGAGTCTGACCTTAAATTTTTCCATCTTGACAAAAACCTTAGATAAGATATCTAGATGTCCCTCCCTTGTGTTTGAATTTTCTAAGAGATCACCTACATAATCCTCCATGAATGTGTGCATCATGTCATGAAAAATTGTAGTCATTGCTAGTTGATATGTAGCTCCTACATTTTTGAGGCCAAACGACATTACATTCCAACAATATGTACCCCAGGGGCATGTGAATGTGCTCTTATTTTGATCTTCAGGTGTGATTTTTATTTGATTATAATTGAAAAATCCATCCATTAGTGAATACATGGCATGCCTAGTTGTTAAACCCACAATCATGTCAATGTTTGGTAGAGGAAAATCATCGTTTGGACATGCTTTGTTTAAATCCCTAAAATCTATGCAACTTCTGATTTGTCCATCTGGCTTTGACATAGGTACAATTTTGGAGATTCATTCTGCATAGTCGATAGACCGAATGAATCCCACATCCAACAACTTCTTTAATTCCTCTTTCACTAGCAGTGCAACATGTGGATGCATCTTTCTGAGCTTTTGTTTCACAGGTTTTTCCCCTGGAATGATGGACAAATGGTGCATGATAATATTTGGATCCAATCCGGGCATATCTGCATAGGACCATGCAAAATTAATTTGATTATCCTTTAGGAATTCTATGAATTTTGGGACTTCTTCCTCTATCAGTGATGCAACAAGTTGTAGGATTTTCAGTTGTTCTGTCATGCCTATATTGATTGCCTTTGTTGGTTATATCAAAATAGAAGATCTTTCCTGATAGTGCTCAGGGAGAGTGTCAAGTTTCCCATATTCTAGTGCCTTTGAAAGGTTTTCACCTTCAGATACGCTCTTTATTTTTCTCTTTTCATGATCTAATACTGCCATTTTTAGTTTTTCACCATTAGATCTATCTTTTATATTGTTAATTTTCTAGCTGAAAAACTTGGCACTCTCTTGACTGAGATTTCGATCCTGTGATTCACTGGTGGAACCTGTTTCCGGGTTAGATGAACAAAGAAAATTTACAATGGTTTTGTCATTGGGGAAGATTGGTATATCGATTGGTTTAGTTTGTTCCCAATCAATGAGCTTGGGGTGGACCAAAGGCAAGGGATCATCTAGTTGGGTGAGGTCATTGGTTGTTAAGGTCATGACACGATTATCATTCTCACTATGGGGAAGATTTATGATGGTATCCTCCTGTTAATTATTCGTCTCGCTTTGAATCGAATCATCATCACTTGAGTCACGATCGCTTTGAAGTACGTAGTCAAGTGGAGGCCTTGAAACTTCTCCTTGTGTGAGCATGGGTGTATATTTTTGTATAACATCCACCTATTTGTCTCTCCAGAATTCATCATTATAAATGGTATCCCATTCATACTCATTGGAATCGGTGTCAAAATTTTCCTGCACTCTCAAAATTGTTTAAGCTAATTCTTCACGGGATTTCTTTAAAGCTTCTTCTTCCTAGATTTTCTTCAAGGCTATTTCTTTTGCATATTCACCATACCCAAGTCTTGTCTTATCTTTCAAATGTGTTGTTTTTGGTTGGATAGGTTCCACAATTCCTTATTTTCTCTTGCCTATGGGGTCATTTCCTTCATAGCCCATTCGTTGCATTATTGTATAACCTTTCCCATATTGCTCAGTAGGTAATTTGACATGCTGGACAAATTCATCTTCATCTTTATAAAGCCAATCGAGAATAGCTCTATCTCCAACTTCATTTTCTTGGATGTTTTCCTAGATGAATCTTCCATTAAATTTGGTGATGGGAACTGAAGCTTGTGTTCTTGACGTGGAAGTTGTTGCAGCTTGTTGTGTGGACACTGTAGGTTGACCATGTGACCTTGGAGAGACAAGTAGATTAGGGAGGCACAGTGAATATTCTCCCACCCCATTATCTTTTAAGTGTAGATTTTTCCTGAAGCTCTTTATCAATTCCCTTGTTTGATCATTGTGTTTAGAAATAAAAACTGCGAGAGCTTCTCTATTATGCGGGACAAAGGTGTCCTAAGTTTTTCTAAGGTTAGAACAAATCTGACTGCTATTATGGTCTGTCGGTATGGTTATTTCTTCTCCATCATATGGAAATTTTAGACATTGATGATAAGTTCACGGAACCACTTTCATCTCATGCATCCATGGGCAACCCAAAAGTATGTTATAAGATAAGTCTTGATCTAAAACTTGACAAAAAGTGTTTTTTACAATAGATCCCACTTTAATAGGTAACATGATGAGGCCCTTAGAAGCTCGTTCCTCATCATCATAAGCCTTGATTGTTATTTTTCTCCTCAGATTGATAGACTCTTCAGAATACCCTAAGGAAAGAACCAATTTTAAAGTACAAATATTTAGACCGGCTCCCCCATCTATTAAGACACATCTAATTCAAGTTTTATGAACCAAGACCTCTAGATAAAGTGATGAATTATGGGGATGAGTCATAGAGGCATCATCCTTCTCAGAAAAGGACAAGCATGTGGGTGAGGACAAGTGTCCCACCATGGATTGAAATTTGTCGATATCCAAATCAGGATTTACGGTTGTGTCCACGAGGGCCTTCTCTAGAATGTTCTTGTGTTCCGACAATATTTTAAGAAGCTCCAAGATATAAATTTGAGTCGATGTCTTCTGAAGTTGATCGACTAAATTGTACTACCTTGGAGGAAGGATAGTTGATTTGGATGAACTTCCTTTGACAACAATTTTGGCATGTCCCCTTGTTGTTGCATTAACTTCTCGATACTCTTTCTTTCCTTTGACTTTGATGACATTGACTTGTTGGTCATCAATGTAGATATGATTGATGGTGGTGTCATAGACATGATTTGAATTTTTTCCTTTGTCACCTGAAGATTCCCCTTTTTGATAATTGGGGAGAGGATCCTTGAATGCCTAATGATCTTCATTGGCATTATGTCCCTCAACAGTTATGGTATGATTGTCAATCAAATCCTAGACCAAATTCTTCAAACCTTGGTAATTATTCATCCTATGACCTTATAACCTATGGTAATCACAGTAATATGAGTCATTCCACGATGGTGGTTTGAATCATGAATCATAATCTCTCTGTGGTGGAAATGTAATGGCATTTTGATTCAAAAGCTCTTTAAGAATTGATTCAAGAGACTGGCCCAAGGGGGTAAAACTCTGTCGATTTGAGAAAAATTATGATGTGGGCCGATTTGAATTTTGGTTGCTACCGAGATTATTACCATGATTATTGGCCATATTTCCTTGGTTGGGGTTGTTTCCCTAATTGGAATTATTAGTGCCTTGGCTAGTCGAATTTCTCGGATTTTTGTTGTTGCGTTGGACACCTGATACATTGAGAATGGTTGGCTTTGCATTCATGTTGTTGGCATCTACCGCCCCATCATTTACAACATTCTTATTTCTAGTCCAGAATCATGATTTATCATTATTGTTGTTGTTGTTATACGAATTCGGACCATCTTTGTCAAGCTTTAAGACTCCTCTCTTGACCAAGGCTCCTTCGATAGTGATCAAATTTTTGATCAATTTCTCAAATGATTGAGGGCAATGAAGGTTGAGCCTATAACTCATTTCTTGATTTCGACTTGTTGATGGGTTTTTTGACACACTTTCTCAACACAAGCAATGCGTAGGTGCATCACCTCTCTTGAAAGGAAATAGCTAACAAGTTGATAAAAATTACCCCAAGGTCTCTCAGGTGTTAGCTCATGACTTGCATGGAATATCTCAATTGATGTTGATGTGATTTTTCTGGTAATCATGGGGCAGAATTATGTGGACTAAGTTGGAAGAGAAATGAATCTACAAATAGAGTTCTTAGGATGGGAAATTATTGTACTTTACTGTAGGTTCAAACTATAGTCTTGAACTCCATTTCTGTTTTGAGTTTTGGCTTTACAATGTGCAATGAACCTTAGTATAGGTTATTTATTAAAAAAAAAAATAGCAAGGAAGAGAGAGGGTACCTAGACTTAAAACCAGCAATGAACAGTGATCATGGAGGCTTCTACAGTGGACAGTTTCCTTAAAATAGAATTTCACTTAACCAAAAATTTCATAGTATCATGAAAGCTATGCTATCTTCTAAGGATTGCAAATGTTTTATCATTCATTCACCACACATATGCATGAACAAAGATAAATTTTTAAAGGAAACTTTAAAAATCAAATTTTAGACTAACTTTTCACAGCCATCTACCAGTAGCAAATGACCAAAAGTATGGACAAGAAAAGCATCTACACAACAAAAATCTTCACAATCAAGAATAACATTACTTAATCTACCAAAGTTGACTAAAAGGAAACTAGAACAACAAATTAAATCTAACTAAATCTTTAACTTATGAGAGAAGAATCATGAAACATGAGAAGAAATCCAGAAATGCACCAAGATCAATGTATTTCTATTGCAATTTCTGCAACATGTCTTTACAACAACTCAACTCTCCTTGAAAATGAGAGGAGACCCCCTATTTGTAGTGTCCAAAAAGTAGAACATGTGGCCAAGACTGATTTACATTTGTGTGGCCACAATTCACTGTAAACTAGGGTTCTACCTAACCCCAATATATTACATTTTTAAAATACATTTTGTTCATATCCCTATTTTGTCTTCTAGTGGCAGCACTGTAGCATTTTCATCCTTTTGCTGATTTCTCTTTTCTCTAGCTATTCCTTTAGAAATTATTCATTTCCTTCCTACCTCTTCGAAGCTGCATACTCCATGATCTTCAAGTTCACTGGTCAGAACTTGTCGACCTCAATTATGTTAGATTTCAGTACTTGGTAGCTCCATTCTTTGGAATTGTTAACAACCTTTTCCCAGTCCTCCTCACACTTGGAAAAGTGGTCTCTGAATAGTTCGGATTGGGTGAAAGCTCAAGAAGTAAAGCTTATAAATTTTGTAGTAATCTTGGCTAACATCCCATCTTCCATCCTCTTTCGAAAGTGAGGCTTTATACTTTCTGGATTGATCCTGACAGCGGGCACTTCATACCTTGTCATCAGCTTCAGGTATCAGAACCAATCCCCTCTGGCCTCCTTGGCCCATTCAACATCTAGATTTACTCGCTCAATTACCTATTCTAGCCTTTCCTTCTGGTGATCGAAGTCTCATTTCCGCACATCCATAAGCCAATGGTCATCGTCCTTGAAGGAAAATTCCTTTTCCCAAATCTAACTTGGAAGCTTGAGGATAGCCTTGATTTTTGGGTAAGCAGCCCTGTACTTCTTAGGGAACTCAATGCAGATTCACCTCATACCTTCAAGAGATGTTTTTACTTCCAAGAACATGTTCATTTTTTGGACAACTAGACTGATACTCGTATTCCAAATATACAAGACCTGTTAGAACTAGTTTTTCGTGGTCTTGTCCAAGTTCTTTCTTTTCTATAGCTTGTTAATCTTCTCTTTGGACAACAACTACAGCGAGGCCGAGGATGTGGTTGGTCATTCCTCTATGGATGACCATTGTTGGATATAGGTTGTCAAATCAACCACCTGTGCCTTAAGTTCCTCCTTTGAAACTTTGTCATGTTGAATGAGGTGCACAACTATGGTGACTAATTCCTGTAGATGGTCAACCTTCTGCTCCCTGGCAGCCATTCCCAATTCAATGGTGGAGATGTTGTAGCTTATTCCCTATTCTCCAACCATCGGCATGGCTATGTGCACTGCTCTGGATCCTGAGGCATCCATCGTTACTCCTGATCTAATTTTAGGCCTTTTCTCTTTCTTAGTACCAATATGAGCTCTAGCCAATATTGCCTCTAATCTTAATTTTGGGTCCTTAAGAGTGGGAGTCTTCTTTTCCAGCTTCCTTTCCAACCAATCAAGCATCGAGGACCTTTCCTTGGGTGATTCATGTTGATCCTTGCTATCCTCTACCCTGAGTTCAATGGCCTTGTCATTGAGGGCCTCTTGCTCAATCCTTGTGTCTTCCCTCTCCTCATCAGAATTTTGAATGAACATTGTGCATTTGATGGGAGATTTGGTGGGTAGTCGTTCATCAAGGTGATCTTCCCCTTCGACATACTTTTCTTCCTCATCCTGATCATGCCCACGTTCCTTAGGCTTATCTTCCTATCTATCTTCATCAAAGGATGTTTCTTCATCACTCTCAGGGGCACGATCATGCCCATCCACTAGAGAATTATCACCTTCTCCCTCTGGAGGAGCAACTCTTTATTCAAATATAGGTTGTCTTTCAGCCTCTTTGTCTTCAATCTCCTTGAGTTTTTTGGCCAACTCGGTGTCAAGCTCTGGATCAGTTGTTTCTTGAATTATATGCATGCCTAGATCCTTGTTTTCATCACTGGAAGACTCATAGGCAACCTCGTCAATTACCTGATGCCCATACATAGGATGTTCATGATAATCACCTGCCTCCTCTTCTAGCCTCTTATCTGCCTCCAATTTTCATTCCAACTCATCAGAGATTTGCATCGTAGCTTGCATATTGGGTGGCTCAGTAGGAGGAGGAACTGGGGTGTTAACCATTGCTTGGGAAATTGCAACTTGCACCATTGGATTTGTAAACATTCCTGAAAGTTCAGATGACACTTTATGCATATATTTCACGAAGGATTCTGGGAGAGCGAGGGAAGGCGTTGTAGTAGTAGCGGTGGTAGTTGGAAGAGAAAAGGAAGGACACATGGATGATGAAGAAATTGGGAAGGTAGTGGCAAAGGATGAATCCAACGATATGACCTCTACGATGGTAGAAGTAGAGGTGAGGTGAATAATGATGTGCACTGCAGGCAGGGAGGATGCAACTATTGCATGTGGCATAGGCGGGGTAGTAGCAATAGTAGTAGTGGTGGAAGCAACAGATGAAGTAGGTGGAGATCTTTGTGGATCAGCCTCCATCTCCTCTCCCTTGTGGAGGGGATCCTTTGGTATTACTGACATTTTCGTGGTGCTGCCCGTTCTTCTATTTTTTTGGGAGGTTCATTCTCTGAGGCCTTTCTAGCGTACACCTTTGGGTTGGGTTGCTACTCGTCAACCTCCTTTCTCTTCTTTTACTAAACAAACAGTGGGGAATTAGATGTTTCTTCAGTTGTGGCAACAACTTCCCCACCATCAAAACCACTAGGTTCACTCTTGAGCCCCTTGAATGTCAAGGCGACTCCCTGTTACTTTGAATGAGCAACCTGCCCATTGATCCATGCCTTTGTTTGAGCCTCAATGAGCTTGGTGAGAATGTCAAGGTCATCAACCTCTTTCTTGTTCCAATCAATTAAAGCCAATGGTAAATTTGCAATAGCAATGTATCTTGGATCGATCACGATGCGCTCTTCTTCTTCCAGTTGATCTGGAACCAAAAATAGGTTCACCCTTCTTACAAAGTATGCGGTCATACGCATATAGTGCCTTACCCACACTTCAAAATCATCTTTGAAATTGGCCCAAATATCCTCGATATGGTGGAGGTGGGCATATTCCTATCCAATTACCTTCTTGATGTGGTCGTATGGGTTCATCCGTGGTATGGCTGTATGTGGATTGAAGTGGCACCCAACTAGTTCCTTCTTTGAATTGCCCTCGCATTGGGAATCATAAATTTCATACATCCCTTGGCTGAGTGTGAGGGGATAAGGGGTCCCCACCATATGTTTACTACTTAGGATGTTGTATATATGTCGTAGCTACCAAGATAGTTCCAATAATATGATCCGGTCATTAGGGTATCAAGGTAGCTTATTCGACCTTTTTGAGAATCCTTGGGCATGAATGTAGGTGAACTTGGGATATTGGATGAATAAGAAGGCATAATTTTTGAGGAGGTCCCTAGCACCGTGAGAGAATATTATCTCAGAATCACCTCCAAGCAATCTGATGATGTAGGCGATAAACACATCATTTACCCTAGAGTAATCCTTCTTGAAATTCCTGTACTGTAGCTAAGGGTTCTTGTCATATGGTTTGAGCTCTCTACTTGGCATCTCATTATTCACTGTGGTCAATCCACTATAAGGTCGTCAATCGACAAGCGAATACACCAAGTAGGATGTCATCTAGAATATGGAGGTTTTCTTTACGGTGATGAATTGCTCATGGAAGCAATCATTGATTATCTCTCCCCAATAGAATGTGGTGTCCTCTCCACGGATAATTTATTTAGTGAAATACATCATCCATTCCTGGAAGAAGGCTGCAGCAGGAAGGCCCATTACTCTACTCAGAAAGGTAACCATATTGTGGTAGTCTTCAAAGAAGTCATTGCGGTAGAGCTCTTGAGGAACCTTGGTAGCACTGCCCCACCTCTCCTTCAACCAATACCATCTCACATTAGCCAAGATGTTGTCATCTCTGTCCACAATTGTCCTTGTTTCAAGTTGGTACGCCTTCCTACAAGCCATTACTAGCTCAGGGGTGACCAAGGTGGGAGGGATGCTTATGATCAGCTTCGCGTTCTCAGTCTTTGGATCTACCCTGACTCTTTGTGTGAAGTCATCAATATTGACGTGCCCAATATTGGTGTATGTGATATCTCTCCATTTATTTGTAACTTTGGACTACAATGGCACTCCCTCGAATTGGTCCCTCATTTGGTCTTTGTCCTCCTTGCCTCGTGGATCCTTGGCAGTCCTTTTCCCTTTATCCTTGACTACCCCTGAAGCTTCTGCACTAGATTCCATATATCCTGCACAAAGAGGCAAGAGTCAGCAAAATTAAGTATGAGGGTGCAGCCTTTGGTGAATTCCTGCAAAACAAGGTTAGATTAAACAATTTATCATTCAAACCCAACACTTGATCAAAATAACATGAGAGGGAAAATGGATGAATCAGACCCCAGGGACTATACTTCCCTTGCCAAAATGCTATTTTTGAAGGGTGAATAGGGCAGGGCATCCTAGATGACTTCTCCCAGTCTTGGATTTGGATAACGAAGGGTCCATGTGGGAGAAGGTCAAATTTAAGCACATGGGTCAAAGTCCATTTCCAAATTTGAGGCCATTAAGATCACCATTAAGGTGTTTAGGCTCAAACTAAAGGAAGGTTGTCAAGGGTTGGTTGTTTGAAACAGCCTTGGAAAAATAACATTCTGGAGATGGAGTTTCAAAGTTCGAAACTTGGGAGGCCGAAAGTTGTTTGGGAGCTTAGGCTGGAAAGCCATTTTTGAATAGTTGTGTGAAACGGTGAAGCATGGATGGATGCCCAAGGAATGCTTCCTGGTGGACTAGACCCGAGGAGATAGTTTGGCTTCATCTGAAAAAACTCGGAGGAGAAGTGAGGTTTGGGGCCTAGAGGTCAGAAAAACGAGTTTGTTCTGTTGTTTAGGATGTGGGGGTGGGACAAAATCTCGAGGATGGAAGTCCCGTAGGAGGGGTCTGAATGTAGTGAGGACTCCAAATTTCATCATTAAAATGTCGAGTAGCTGGGAAACGCCCGAGACTCGGAAGCCGGAAAGATGTCGTGAGACGGTTGTTTGGGACGACGGGACAACAATGGCGGCCCAGGGATGGAGGTGCAGAGGCAGAGGTCCGAGGGTGACTTGGAATTTGGATTTTTCCAGTTTAATTCTCATGCGGACTTTATGAGCTCGGGGGTCTAGGAGTTGGAAGGACGTTAGGAGAAAGTTGTTTTGAAAATAGTGACCCAAAACAGCGGTCTGAGGATGGAAGTCCGCAGATTGAGATCGGATGAGCACTTGGACGTGTCTCTTCTTCTTTCTCTTTTTTTTTTTAGAAACCCGAGTCAATTTGAGGAGCAGATACCAATGATCAGACGAAAGGAATGAGGATGTCATTGAGAAATGGTGACTCGAAAGGGGAGTTCTGGGTTCTGGGACCCAGGAGATGCTTCATCATTGAGGAGATTTTCACCAAGTTAACACAGTGGCCAGAGAGAGTCTCAGGCCCGAAGATCATGGTTGCCTACCCCGAAGAACAACTATGGGATGACAGGGTTCCAAATTTAAATTTGGGTCCTCTAAGGGACGTTTTAAAAAATTGGGCAAGTGGGTTTTAAGGTGCGACAGTTTCCCTATTAGGTTTCCAATCATCTCTCCCTTATCATTAGTTTTCTTATCATAAATCTTATGAAAAGGGAAGGACTATCAGATGATGGTCATACCTCAAGGCCTGAAGAAGTGAGATGTTCAATCTTGGAAGAACAAAGAAGCGAAAGCTCAAGCATGAGGGCAACGAAGGCAGAGATCACACTGTGCTCGTTTTCCATTTCTGACATGTGAGAATGTCATGTCGAAAGTTGTTTATATATCTCTTAAGTGCATTTAATACCCCCTAATGAATGTAGGTACAATGACCAGTGAGGTAGGTGAGTTCAAATTTTGGGACGACGGTAGGAGAGTTGGAGCCCGAGGGTCAGATAGACGCAGAGCATGGCCGTTCAGTTTTTGGACAAGTGAGGCAGACGACAAAGGAGGCACCGGGGTCTAGGAGGACGCTGATCATCGGTCGTTCGGGGCAATGAAGGCATAAAGGAAACCTAAGGGGGGAACCTGATGGGTCGGGCCCAGGAAGTCCCATGAACGGCCAGAAAGGAAAAAAGACAAAGAAGGCCTAAAAAGGCCCAAGACATAGCATTTTTTTAGGGGAAAAACATGGTCAACCTAAAATGAGACTTTGAAGGGTACATTGACCAACTAGGACAACAAATAGGGGGTATGCAAAATGAGGTGGCAATGAAAGGGCCTGACAAGGCGACAAAAAGAGAGGGTCCCCATTCTGAATGGGGCATGTGTGCTATAGGCACAACAAATGGCGACTCCGTTGGGAGAACACTCTCAAAGTTCTAAAGATAAATATTCATTCTTAACCCAAGATCTCTAGTTTCGCATACCAGAAGCCGATTTCCAAGGTTGAACTAAGAAAAAGTTAAGGTGAGATTGAATTACACCATGACATTATCATGGAGGTGTACGCATGGTGAGTTCATTTTTCTTTTCCTCAGAGATCATGTGGATAACTACTGATCGAGAAGGACAGGCTACATAGTTTGCCTGACCCCAAAAGTAACCTAGATATTGCTCCATTGTCAGTCAGGCATCCATAGCCTCGATGGAATTGTCATTGTGACCCCATGAACATAGCTCTACCACCATCCAAACATCCATAGTCTTGGTAGAGATATTCATACACCCATATGGTTGCTTACTTTTATGTTTTCTATTATTTTCTATTTTGATATTGCTTTACAATACTTTTCTTTTCTTTTATTCAACCCTGCAAGCATTGAAGCTCACTATGGGTTTGGAAATCACAGTGTTTATTGCAGCAGACTTTAGCTTTTTCACTTATCTAGCCTTCCTAGTAATTACCATAAAATTCCTTGGAAACCTTTAAAGCGTGTTTTTGTTTGTTCTATGATAAGCGCAAGAAATTCAAACATGGACACCATCCTAGATTAGTCTAGAGTTCAAGAGAGGAAACCAATGCTTAGGGCTTTCAAAGATTACTAATGGGGAATGAAGGCTTATCTAGAGAACAAAGCAAGAGCCGGCAGCAAGGCAAACCATTCATCAAGCTAAGCATGGCCACCACAACGGGAACAAGGGGAGACCCTCACCAAAGGCAAAATAATCGGGGAACAAACAAAAAAAGAAAAGAAAAGAGAAAAGAAGGGAAACCCACCCTAACCTATGTACAAGTATCTACATGGATAGATCTAAAAGAGCTCAAGCCTGGAAATAATGCTTAAGTTGTTGCCCGTTGACAGGCAATGAGATGTCCTCACTAGTTAAGGTCTTTAAGGGAAACCCGCTATCTCCAAGGATTTCAAAAATTTCAAAGGGGCCAAGCCAAAGCTTGTCAAATTTGTTGTGTCCCCCTTTCTTTTCATGGGCCTTGTCCCCATACAGGACTAGATCAGAAATGCGGAAGACCTTGATTTTGGCTCGGTGGTCGAACCATCTTTTGACTACGCCCTGATGTTTGGCGAAATTTTTTATTGCACAGTCTCGTACTTCTTCTAAGTGTAACAACTCAGTGAGGTGAGCTTCTCTAGTGTCTCCTCCTTCATAAAAAACATTAATGAACTAGAGGGTAGGGGTTTTCAAATGTATGGGGAAAACGGGCTCCAATCCATAAACGAGGTGGTAAGGGGAATCTCCAAGGGTAGACTTGTGACGGGTGCGGTCTGTCCAAAGGGAAAAACGGAGATGGGTATGCCAGTCCTTAGGATTCCTATCTAGCAATTTTTTTATCATAGTGATCAAGTTCTTGTTAGTTGACTCAGCAAGGCCATTGCTTTGAGGATAATAGTTGGAGGAAAAATTGAGGGTGATACCATAGTCAAAGGCCCAACCAATAAATTTTAACGAAGTAAATACATGACTATTATCACACACTAATGCATAAGGACAACCAAAATGATTTAAAATAAAACTTTTCAAAAAAATTGTGACTACTTCAGTTGTTCATTCCCTACATGCAATTGCTTTTATCAATCTAGTACAGTAATCAGATGTGGTTAGAATGTACCTACGTCCAGTAGATGATGGAGGGATTACCGAACCAATGAAGTCAAGACCCCAATAAGCGAATGGTGTTACCTCCAAAACAGGCTACAATGGGACAACAACATTCTTTTCTTGGGAAGTTGTAGTTTGGCATATGTGGCAGGTATGAACATGACTATGGGCGTCCTTGAAAATTGTAGGCAAATAGTATCCAACTCTCAATATTTGATGCATGGTAGACAAGATAGAATCGTGACCAATCTTGAACTTATCAAGGAATTCCCTGAGGACCCGATCAACTTCCTCTTTACCAAGGCATCTTCAGTAGATACCTTCATGATTCCTCTTATAAAATATGGCACCCTGCAACATGTAACTATTGCTTTTTAACCTAAGATCACATTTTGGACGCTTGTAAGTGGGGTGGACATGTGTGGTTCAATGGATAATAGCCTATGTCCTCATACCATTCTCTTGTAGAGATATCCTCCAGGTGATATTGTTGTAGTGTGAGTTCAAGACCTACGTCTGCGACCACTTCAGTGATTATTCAAGTGAGTGATTGTCCTCTCACCAATATCATTGGTTGGATTTCCATATCACATTCCTGCAGTAATTTAATCCACTTTGCCCTTTTATCTCCCAGCTCATTCTACATAAGCAATGTCTTTATGGTTGGGTCAGGAACTATGGCAAATACCTTGTTGCGTAAGATATAATGCCTGAACTTCTTTACCCCTTTATCAAGGGCTAAGCTTATTTTTTGATGTTGTGATAACATAGCTCGACATATTTCAAAGGGGAACTCATGAAGGTGATTGGATGATCGCTCACCTCATCATCTTTCTTTGTCAAAATACTGGTACACGAATGATCTGAAGCGAATGAATAGATGTAGAAGGTATTCAGATAGTTGGGGTTGACCAACACAGGTGTGTCAACGATTGCTTTCTTGATTTCCCCAAAAATATTTCTTTGCTTATGGGGTCCACTCGACCTTGGCATCTTGCTTTAGCATAGCATTGAGTGGTTTGATGATTTCCACGAAGCCCGTGATAAACTTACAGACAAATTTAATCTTTCCAAAAAAATATTTTAAATCCTTCGTGTTGCCTGGCAGTTGAATCTTCATGATTGATTTGATACGCTCAAGGTCAATAGAGATTCCCATCTCTGAGAGAACATGTCCAAGCAGTTTCCCTTCAGTGACACTGAAGATGCACTTCTTCAGATTAAGGGAGACCCTAAATTCATGGCATCTCTGAAAGACTTCACATAGGTCAGCAACATGATTACTCTGTTGCTTTGAGAATACTGCCAAATCATCCATGTAGATGATTATGCACTATCAGTTCCTTTAAAGCAATATCCATGGCACATTAGAAGGTGGCACGAACATTTATGAGTCTAAACGAGATCCGTTTATAAGTGAAAGTTCCCCATTTAGTGGTGAACGTCATTTTATATCGGTCTTCATATTGCACCATGACCTAGTTGTACCCAGAGTACCCGTCCAGGAAGGACATCGTTTGAAAACCGTTTACTATCTGCAACACCTCATCTAATGAGGGTACAAAATACTTATCCTTCTTCGAGGCTCTATTCAGATTGTGAAAGTCGACGCATAACCTGATTTCCCCATTCTTCTTTCTAACAGGAACCAAATTAGCCACCCATGTGGAATGTCTAACCTGGAAAATAATCCTGGCTGACAAATTTTTTTGTACTTCTTTGTATATTATTGGTTCCAGCAAAGCATTTAAAGGGCACTACTGCTATCAAAATGGTCTTGCATCTGGTCTAATAGGGATGGTGTGGGTGATGATCGATGTATCGTACATTTTCATATCTTCGTAACTCCAAGCGATAACATCGTGATATTTCCGCAAAGCATCCACTATACCCCCATTCTCCTCTGGCATGCAAAATTTTATGATGAACACGTTCCATGTTGCATCAGTTGTTCTGAGGTTGTAGGTGTCACACTAGCCACTGATGGCATCCTTCTTGGCCTGTTGATCCTGATCCCTGATCTGATCCAAGTCAAAGATTCTTTCTAATTGGACCATCCCTCTCAAGACAGTGTTGGTCTTCAAATTGATGACCCCCTCTATATCCAGGTCAACCTCTTGAGGTTCAACCTCATCTATTATCTGAGTAGCGAACACATCAGAATTGGTGATAAAATATAGGATGTGTTTGTCATCATTGAACACCTGGAAATTGGCTACATTATCTAGCACAGACAGAACGGAGGTGAGTTCCACAGTGAATCTTTTGAGACCAGATAAGGACAATAGCAACAACATGCTTTCCACTTGTGCTAAGGCATTGGCTATATGATTTTGGGAGCATGGGATCAGTTGGATATTGAATGCATCTATTCCCTTTAACAAATCCCATACCCTATGCCTATAATTGGTGAGTCTTCGGTCATAACTGGAATAGAGCTTTCTAACTTGCTTTATGACCAACTCTGAATCCCTGAAAACTTGTAAAATTTTAACACCTTTCCTTAATGCCATAAGGAGTCCCAAGACCAATGCCTCATATTCTGCTACATTGTTGGTGCAATAAAATTGAAGCATATGAGTAACAAATTATGAATTACCTTTGGGACTGATTAATTTGAAGTCGGCTCTAGCCCCATGCTTGGATTTGGATCCGTCAAAGTGCAGGGTCTAGAATCCAGGAGAGTCCTTGAAAGCAGAATCAATAGACCCAAATTTTGACTTTGATGGGGACCTCATTTAAGTAACCTTTTGAGGAGGTGTAGGTGACGGTACTGATCCAACTTCCTCCTTCAGAGTGATTTGTCTTTTAATATGCTCAATTGTTGTTTGGCATAAACAACACTCAAACTCTGAATGGGAAACATTATGTACCTTGCACCAACTAGGCAGCAAGAGTTCCTAAAAGTTCATTCGAGCTCCCAAACTGAGTTGGTCATGTGCACATCTTTCCATAAAATCTTGGAAACTATCCAGCAATCCAAGATTATCATCCTCACCTGATTCCTCGTCATTTGAATCTATTAGCATTGATGAGCTCTGAGAGGTATTGGCTAGATTAATAGGTGGGCTAGACAACATGAGGAAAAAATCGCTTGTTCCTTATTCTTCAAGGCATTCTTGTTCATTTAAATATCATACTGGGGAGTAATTCCCCAATTTTGTTTCAGCGAACAAGACTTCATTTGTGCTGTATTTTGTGATCATAAACTTCAGGTGTGGCTCCTGATCAATTCGAATCTGATTCAGCATCCCTTTCCATGGTAACCACAAGTGAGAGTAGTCAGTTGCAACTTACCCATTCAATGCTCTTGTGAAATCTCTTCCTAATATTATACCATATGTATCCGAGATATCAACAACTTGGATGTCTATAGTTTGTTGAATTCTGGGATCAGCAGCAACCTGCATGGGTATTCTATTAATCTCACCCACTATGCTCATCTCAATCTTTTCAAGCTACATTACCCTACGCTGAGAGGGAGTTGGGACTATTCCCAGTGCTTTGCACATGCTCAGGGGCATGACAATGGCAGAAGCTCTTGAATCCAGCAGGAAATTATGGAGGTTCTTCCCAAACACACAGATGGTGGTCTGAAAAGGAGGAGTTTCAAATCTCCCTTGAAAGATTCCTCCTAAAACATCCACCTGGGTGACCTGACCCTTGTCCTTATCATGGCCCTTATTTTGGGCTTGTGTATGATCTGATTCCTTGGTGGATTGCTTTCCTGGCTGCTAATTCACAAGCGTATCAACCTTCTTGTTGAAGACCTGTCAGATGATGGGCTCACTTTGAGAATATTCGAAGGAGATTATCTTGGCAGGTTCTTCTTGAGTTGACTTGGATGATGTTGTATATTTTATCATTCTGAAGAAGGCATTCCTTACAACTAGACTTTGAGTAACTCAAAGGCAGGCACACTTAGTTGAACCTTCTTAAATTCTTCCACAATATACTCTCCCATTTTCTCAACCTCCTAATCATAAGAATTTTTTTGGGAGGAGCCAATGGTATTTTGGAAGGAGCTAGTAGGTTGGCTTTGGTTTTGGTTTTGCTGTCTATTCTTGTTAAAGTACCACGTGGGTACATGGGGAAATCCCAGATTATTGCTTGCATTTGGGTCAGGAGGAGAACTAAAATTATTAGGCAAAGTGGAGGTTATAAAAGGACCTCCAGCATGACCACCGACCTATCTATTCCTAAGTTTGTAAGGGGTAGTCCTTTGGTGAAACATTTGGACTTCATCCTCCCTAGGCTCTTCCTCATCCTTAGGACCATTATCTACTGAGTCAAAAAGCTAAGCCAAAGGAATTTTAGAACATACCTCTTCTGGATTGTTGTTGTCATTGTTGTTTGTAGTGGTGTCTTCCTACCCCAGTGTATTGCACTCAGCCTTCGAGAACGAAGCCTGATTCACCACCAACATAACAGAGTCATATGGTTTAGATGAAATGATGTCTCTACATTCAGAGTTTTCTACAACATTTTAGACTTCAACTTGGAAAATGTCAGCAACCGTCTGGAATTCCGGACAATCCAACTCAGAGTGCTAACTTGTTTATTGTATGTGAAACCAACTAGATAAAGCGGCTTCAGCCAAGTAGACTCCGCTTGTAGTGTTCTCATTTTTATTGGGCTGATCGAGGGGAGTGGGAATGCCACCATTATTTGGCCTCATGTTCCATGTCTGTTTTTTCCTCTGGAAAGGCCTTCTATCAAAGTTCTAGCCCGAATTCTGATTTATGTTATAATTCTATTCAGACGATGTGTTGGCATCATGGATGTCTCGATTGCCACAGTTGAGGTTGGATTGGATGCTTTTCTGTGAAGGTTTTAGCTGATTGTTCTGGTTCCTCAGATGTGTCATCTTCATGGAAATTTTATTGATCATCTCCATGAATTCATCAATCCGATCCTTTTCCATGTTGTTTGGTTGTGGAGTGGCATTTTAGAGGAACATCGACTAAGCCACTGGCTTATTTTGGTGAGTGGGTAGAAATTCGGATGCTTGGAGATATGTCGGTACTTGGGGTGGCTGAGAATGGACTTGCTGCTATTGGGGTAGCATATAGTGAGGAACCGAAGGTGTTTGATTCATTGGTTGCCCAGGGTGCGGAACTATAGGCAATTATGGTACCAAATTCATGAGGGGCGTTGATGTTGCAAGGCTTGAATAAGCCCTTGAATCTGTGCATGATGTGTAATTTTCCCAAGAGAGGGCAGCGAACTGAAGATATTCTACCCCAAATTGGTGCTATCAATGATGGCCTTCGTGTACACATCCACTAACTTGGTAGGCTGTGGTCACATCCTTTTTATCAGAGCTTATTTAAGGTTGTCCAGTGTTGCATAATAAACAGGTAGAACAACAACGTCATTGAAAGCGTATGGGTCTTGTAGCCGAGTCTACACTCTATGAAAATGATCATTAAAGGAGTTGATTGGTTCATTGATCTCCCTTTGGACCGACATGAAATGTCAGTACAACTATGTAGGAATGATCGGGGTCTTGAACTTTTATAGAAAAGAACTCTTCAAAAGGTCCCATGTGTTGATAGTAGGGAAAGAGCTGGCAAGCCACATCCTCATAAATAATTTGTATTGTCTTCAAGGAAATCTCAAAAATCCTAACATGCTCCTTTGTTGTCCTTTGCAAGTCCTGAGCGTTGAATTTCATGCAAAATCTTTCAAGATTCTTTGGCATGTCATGATAGAGGTTGAAGGCCAAAGGAGAATTTTTTTTTCCCAACCATGCCATCAAAGGGGGCAATGGAGGTGGCTACGCTAGATTGGCCTGTGACTGCAAAGGGGAAAAAATGATTGATGAAACAACTTCTAGGAATGGGACTACGCTGGGCTAGAAGGTAACATCTAGCCCTCAGGAAGTGGAATCCTAGAAGGTTGTTTGGAGTGGATAAATAGAAGAAAATTCTGCCAAGAATGAAGGAGAAGATGGTGGCGAATGGATAGAAGAGGAGGATGATGGTGAAAGCGAAATGGATGGACTGATGATTTGGAGATGAAGGCTTCCCCTTTCTTAGCTCTCTTAGCTTGGGTAGGGGGTGGTAGCTCTTGAAACTCCCCTTTGTTTGGTGTAGACCTAAGTATTCTATAAAATCTCTCAGGGGAGAAAGATCCAATTCGATCCAGCTTAGCCTTCAACAAGACCTCCTTCTAGCACCAATTTTGTTGATGGATGTTTTGACACACTTTCTCAACATAGGCAATGCATAGGTGCATCACCTCTCTAGAAAGGAAATATCCAACAAGTTGCTGAAAATTACCCCAAGGTCTCTCAGGTGTCAGTTCATGACTTGTATGGAATATCTCAATTGATTTTGATGTGATTTTGTTGGTAATCATAGGGAATAATTACGTGGACTAAGTTGGAAGAGAATTGGATCTAAGAATAGAGTTCTTAGGATGGGAAATTACTGTACTTTGTTGCAGGTTCAAAAAATAGTCTTGAATTCCATTTTTGTTTTATGTTTTGGCTTTACAATGTGCAATGAACCCTAGCATAGGTTATTTATTAAAAAAATAAAAAGAGCAGGGAAGAGTAAGGGTTCTTGGACCTACAACCACCAATGAATAGTGATCATGGAGGCTTCTACTGTGGACAATTCCTTAAAATATAATTTCACTTAACCAGGAATTTCACAATATCATGAAATCTATGTTATCTTCTAGGGACTGCAAATGTTTATCATTCATTCACCACACATATTCACAAACAAAGATAAAATTTTAAAGGCATCTTTAAAAATCAAATTCTAGACTAACTTTGCACAACCATCTACCAATAACAAATGACCAAAAGTATGGACAAGAAAAGCATCTACACAACATAAATCTTCACAATTAATAACAATATTACTAAATCTACCAAAGTTGACTGAAAGGAAACTAGAACAGAAAATTAAATCTAACTAAATCTTTAACTTATGAGAGAAGAATCATGAAACATGAGAAGAAATCCAGAAATGCACCAAGATCAATGTATTTCTATTGCAATTTGTGTAGCATGTCTTTACAACTCAACTCTCCTTGAAAATGAGAGGAGACCCCCTATTTATAGCATCCAAAAAGTAGAACATGTGGCCAAGACTGATTTACATTTGTGCGGCCATAATTTACTCTAGACTAGGGTTCTACCTACCCCCCAATATATTACATTTTTAAAATACATTTTGTCCATATCCCTATTTTGTCTTCTAGTGGCATAAATGTAGCATTTTCCTTCTTTTGTTGATTGCTCTTTGTTGCAGCTATTCCTTTAGAAATTATTCATCAATAACAGGGTTTCCTTCCTGCCTCTTCGAACTTGCATACTCCATGAACCTCAAGATCACCCGCCGGAACTTGGTTGACCTCAATGATGTCAGATTTCAGCACTTGGTAGCTCCATTCTTTGGAATTGTTAACAAGATTTTCCTATTCCTACTCATACTTGGCAACATGGTCTCTGAATATTTTGGATTGGGTGAAAGCTCAGGCAACAAAGCTTATAAAATTTGTAGTAATCTCAGTTGACATCCCATCTTCCATCCTGTTTCGGAAGTGAGGATTTATACTTTTTGGACTGATCTTGATAACGGGCACTTCATACCCCATCATCAACGTCAGTTATTAGAAGCAATCCCCTCTGGCCTCCTTGGCCTATTCAGCATCTAGATTTACTCGCTCAAGTACCTGTTCTAGCCTTTCCTTCTGGTGATTGAAGTCTCATTTTGACACATCCATCAGCCAATGGTCATCGTCCTTGAAGGCAAATTCCTTTTCCCAATTCTCACTTGGCAGCTTGAGGATAGCCTCATTTTTTGGGTAAGAAGCCCCATAATTCTTAGGGAACTCAATGCAAATTCACCTTGTACATTAAAGAGACATTTTTACTTCCAATAACTTGTTCACTATTCAGACAACCAGATTGATACCCATATTCCCAATATCCAAGACCTATCGGAATCAGTTTTATGTGGTCTTGTCCAAGTTCTTTCTTTTCTCCAGCTTGTTAATCTACTCTTTCAACAAAAACTATAGTGGGGCCGAGGATGTGGTTGGTTGTTCCTCTATGGATGAACATTGTTGGATATAGGTTGTCAAATCAGCCACCTAAGCCTTGAGTTCCTCTTTCAAAACTTTGTCCTAGTGAATGAGGTGCACCACTGTGGCGACTAATTCCTAGAGATGGTCAACCTTTTTCTCCATGGTGGCCATTCCCAAGTTGATGGTGGAGATGTTGTATCTTAGTCCATGTTCTCCAACCACCAATGTGGCTATCTACATTGCTCTAGAACCGGAGGCATCTATTGTTACTCTTGATCTAATTCTAGGCCTTTTCTCTTTCTTGGTACCAATCCGAGCTCTAGCTAATATTGCCTCTAGTCTTGCTTTTGGGTCCTTCAGAGAGGGAGACTTCTTTTCCAGAAACCTTTCCAAGCAGTAGGGCATCGAGGACCTTTCCTTGGGTGATTCATGTTGATCCTTGTTTTCCTCTACCTTGAGTTCAATGGCCTTGTTGTTGAAGGCCTCCTGCTCAATCCTTGTGTCTTCCTTTTCCTCATCGGAGTCCTGAATGAACACTATGCGCTTGATGGGAAATTTGGTGAGTATTCATTCATCGAGGTGGTCTTCCCCTTCAACATACTTTTCTTCCTCATCCTAATCATGCCCGCGTTTCTCAAGCCTATCTTCCTATCTATCTTCATGAAAGGATGTTTCTTAATCATGCTCAGGGGCACGGTCATGCCCATCCACTGGAGACTTATCACCTTATGCCTCTAGAGAAACAACTCTTTCTTCAGCGATAGGTTGTCTTTCATCCTCTTTGTCTTCAATGTCCTTGAGTTGTTTGGCCCACTTGGCGTCAAACTCCAGATCAGCTATTTCTTGAATTATATTCGTGCCTAGATCCTTGTCATCACTAGAAGACTCATAGGTGACCTCATCGATTACTCGATTCTCATACATAGGATGTTCATGATAATCACTTGCCTCCTCTTCCAGCCTCTTAGCTCCCTCTAGTTTTTTTCGTTCCAACTCATCAGATATTTGCATTGTAGCCTCCATATTGGGTGGCTCAGTAGGAGGAGGAGGAACTGAGGTGTTAACCATTGCTTGGGAAATTGCAGCTTGCACCATTGGAGGATGAATAAATCAGTGAGGTAGTGGCAGAGGATGAATCCACTTATATGACTTGTGTGATGGGAGAAGTAGAGGTGAGGTGAACAACGATGTCCACCACAGATGGGGATGATGCAACTATTGCGCATGGGATAGGTGGGGCGGTAGGAATAGCAACAACGGTGGTAGCAACAGATGAAGCAGGTGGAGATCATGGTGGATCAGCCTCCATCTCCTCTCCCTCATGGAGGGGATCCTTTGTTATTACTGACATTTCCATGATGTTTCCCATTATTCTATGTTTTTTGGGAGGTTCACTCTTTGATACCTTTCTAGCGTACACCTTTGGGTTGGGTTGTTTCTTGTCAACCTCCTTTCTTTTCTTTGACCTAATAGACGGTGGGGAATTGGATGTTTCTCCAGTTGTAGCAACAGTTGCCCCACCATTAGACCCACTGGGTTCACTCTCGAGCCCCTTGAATGTCAAGGAGACTCCCTATTGCTTTAAACGAGCAACCTGCCCATTGATCCATGCCTTTGTTCGAGCCTCAATGGGCTTGGTGATAGTGTCGACGTCATCAACCTCTTGCTCATTCCAATCAATTAAAAGTAGTGGTAAATTCATAATAGCACTATATCTTGGGTCAATCATGGTGCTCTCTTCTTCTTCCACTTCATCTGGCACTAGAAATCGGTTCACCCTTCTTACAAAGTATGCGGTCATACGCATATAGTGCCTTACCCACACATTGAAATCATCTTTGAAATTGGCCCAAAAATCCTTGATATGGTGGAGTTGGGTGTATTCTTGTCCAATTGCTTTCCTGATGTGGTCGTATGGGTCCATCCGCGGTCTAGTTGTATGTGGCTTGAAGTGGTACTCATCTAGATCCTTCTCTAAATTTCCTGCGCATTGGGAATTATAAAGTTCATACATCCCTTGGCCGAGTGTGAGGGGATAAGGGGTCCCCACTAGATGCTTACTGCTTAGGATTTTTTGTATATGTCGCAGCTACCAAGATAGTTCCAATAATATGATCCGGTCTTTAGGGTACTGGGGCAGCTTATTCGACCTTTTTGAGAATCCCTGGGCGTGAATGTAGGTGAACTTGGGATATTGGATGAATAAGAAGGCATAATGTTTGAGGAGGGCCCTAGCACTATGAGAGACTCTTCGCTTAGAACCACCTCCAAGAAATCTCATGATGTAGGCGATACATGCATCGTTTACCCTACAGTAATCCCTCTTGAAATTCATGTATTGCAGCAAAGGGTACTTGTCATATGGTTTGAGCTCTCTACCTCGCATCTCATTAGGCACTGTGGTCAATCCACTATAAGGCCGTTGATCAGCAAGCGAATGCACCAAGTAGGATGTCCTCTAGAATTTGGAGGTTTTCTTTACGTTAATGAATTGCTCATGGAAGAAATCACTGATTATCTCTCCCTAATAGAATGCGGTTTCCTCTCCACGAAGAATTTGTTCAGCAAAATACATCATCCATTCTTGGAAGAAGGCTACTGCAGGAAGGCCCATTACTCTGCTCATTAGGGTAACCAGATCGTGGTAGTCCTCAAAGAAGTCATTGCGGTAGAGCTCCTGAGGAACCTTGGCAACACTGCCCCGCCTCTCCTTCAACCAATATTGGTTGATCCGCTTCTTGCATCTCAAAGGATCTTCATCCCACATCCCCTTTCATTCCCGGATAGTTAGGGTCTCCATGCTTCTAAAGATGGGTATGCAGAAGGTTTGTGTTATCTCTGAAGGGGACATATCAGCCAAGATGTTGTCGTCTCTATCCAAAATTATCCTTGTTTCAAGTTGGTAGCCTCCCTATAAGATATTACCAACTCGGGGGTGACCAAGGTGGGAGGGAAGCCAATAGCCTTAGCTAGTCTGTTACTTCTAATTAGCTTGGAATTCTCAGTCTTTGGATCTACCCTGACTCTTTGAGTGAAGTCATCAATATTGATGTGCCCAATATTGGTGTGTATGATATCCCTCCATTTAGTTGTAATTTTGGAGTGCAATGGCACTCCCTGGAATTGGTACCTCATTTGGTCTTTGTCCTCCTTGCCTCAGGGAGCCTTGGAACTTTTCCCTTTGTCCTTGACTACCCCTGAAGCTTCTACACCAGATTCCATATATCCTACACAAAGAGGCGGGAGTCAACAAAATTAAGTATGAGGGTGCAACCTCTGGCAAATTCCTGCAAATCAAGGTTAGATTAAACAATTTATCATTCAAACCTAACACTTGATCAAAGTAACATTAGAGGGAAAACAGATGACCTAAACCCCAGGGACCAGACTTCCCTTGCCAAAATGTTGTTTTGGAAGGGTGAACAAGGCAAGGCATCCCAAATGTCTTCTCCAGGTCTTGGATTTGGATAATGGAGGGTCCACATGGGAGAAGGTCAAATTTAAGAACGTGGGTCGTAGTTTGTTTCAAAATTTGAGGCCATTTAGATCATCATTAAGGCGTTCGAGCTCAAACTAAAGGAAGGTTGTCAAGGGCTGGTTGTTCGAAAATACCTTGGAGAAACAACGTTCTGGAGATGGAGTTTCGGCATCCAGAACCTAGGAGGCCAAAAGTTGTTTGGGAACTTGGGCTGCAAAGCCCGACAAGCCATTTAGGAACAGCTGTGTGAAACGGTTAAGCATGGACGGAAGTCCGAGGAATGCTTCTCATCAGACCAAAACCAAGGAGATACTTTTCCTTCATTTGAAAAAACCCGAAGGAGAAATGAGGTTCAGGGCCTGGACACCGGAAAGATCGGTTTGTTCTGTTGTTTAGGATAACGGGGGTGGGACAAAATCTTGAGGATGGAAGACCCATAGGTGGGGTCTGAATGCAGTGAGGACTCTGCATTTCATCATTAAAATGTCGAACGGCTAGGAAACGCTCAAGACCTGAAAGTCGAAAAGATGTCGTGAGACGGTTGTACGGAAGGGTGGAACAACAACGGCGACCCGGGGATGGAGGTTCGAGGGCAACTTGGAATTTGTATTTTTCCAATTTAATTCTCATGCAGACTTTATGAGCTCGGGGGTCTAGGAGTCAGAAGGACATTAAGAGAAAGTTGTTTTGAAAATGGGAACCCAGAATGACGGTCTGAGGATGGAATCCGCATACCGGTACCCAACGAGCACTTGGACATGTCTCTTCTTCTTTCTCTCTTTTTTTCTTGGAAACCCAAGTCAATTTGAGGAGTGAAGACCGATGATCCGACGGATAGAACGAGGATGTCATTGAGAAAAGGCGAATTGAAAGGGGAGTTCTTAGTTCCGAGAGATGCTTCATCGTCAAGGAGACTTTCACCAAGTTAAAGCAGCAACCGGAGAGATTATTGGGCCCAGAGAGAATGGTTGCCTACCCCAAAGAACAACGAGGAGACGACGGGGTTCCAAATTCAAATTTGGGTCCTCTAAGGGACGTTTTTGAAAATTTGGGCAAGTGGGTTTTAAGGTGATACATTTTCCCTATTAGGTTTTCAATCATTTCTCCCTTATCATTTTTTTTATATCATAAATATTTAGAAAAGGGAAGGACTATCGAATGGTGGTCATACCTCAGGGGCCCAAAGAAGCGAGATACTGAATCCTGGAATAACAACGAAGCAAAAGCTCGGCCGCAAGGGCGACGAAGGCCGAGATTGTACTGTGCTCGTTTGCTATTTCTGACATGTGAAAATGACATGTCAAAACTTATTTATATAGCCCTTAAATGCATTTAATACCCCCTAATGAATGTAGGTACGACAACAAGCGAGGTAGGTGAGTTCAAATTTTGGGAAGGTGGCAAGAGAATCGGAGCTCGAGGGTCAAAAAGACATCGGAGCATGGTCGTTCAGTTTTGGACAAGTGAGGCAGATGACAAAGGAGGCACTGGGGTCCAAGAGGATGCCAACCATCAGTTGTTTGGGATGGAAAAGGCACAAAGGAAACCTGAAAGGGGAAACCCGATGGGTCGGGCCCGGGAAGTCCCACAGACGCCCAGAAAGGAAAAATGACAAAGAAGGCCCGAAAAGGCCCAAGACTTAGCAATTTTTTAGGCAAAAAAAATGGTCAACCTAAAATGAGACTTTCAAGAGCACATTGACCAACTAGGACACCAAAATGGGGGGTACGCAAAATGAGGCAGCAAAAAAAGGGCCCGACAAGGTGACAAAAAGAGAGGGTCCCCGTTCCAAATGGGGCATGTGTGCTATACGCACAACAAGACTATCAATAAATATTTCCATTTTTCCTTTTCAGGAACAGGACGGGAATATCTTGGAAATAACCTTCTCCATCTTTGCAAAAATGCGATGAAGGTTTCCCTAGTCTTTTTCTTTTATTTGGACAAATCAAGCATGGTTATTTGATGTTGTATATTATAGGAGTATTGAGATATGAATTTATTGATTAACTCCTCAAATTTTTTGATGGGGGGAGTGATTTTGGATAGTCACTCCATGGAAAAAATCGCATCAGGTATGTATCTTCATGAGAAAACTCTAGGCTCATATTTCTAAAGTCTCTCACATGATCAATGTGATCCATTTTCCCTTTGTACCTCTCAAATTTTGGGATCTCATAATGCTTTGGAAAAGGAATCAAGTAGAGATTTTTGTCGAAGGGATATGGGCAGATATCTTCCAAAATATATTTCTTGTTTGTTCCCCCTTGTATTTCTTTAATTTGTCCTTGTAGTGCTCTTATTTGTTGTGTAAGAGCACTAAAATCATTTAAGGGGGTTTCAATTCTTTCAGGATCTTCTCTAATTTTCTTAGTATCAAAATTAGAGGGTAGTTTAGCTCCTTGGTTTGTTAACAAAAGAAAGTATATTTCTTTGCTCTATTCTGAAATCTTGTCCAAGAGAGTATGAAATTGCGGATCCTATTCTGCTTCTTGAAGAATTTCCTCTGTTACTTCATCATTATTTGAATTATGCCCAATGTGAAGCTTGTGAAAAGGATTTTCTTCCCTATCAACCATGTTGCAAAGTGGATTTTACCTTTCGTCTTCTTCTATGTGCTTTCGACCTCTTGTGCCAACAGGCATAAGCTTATACCAAATTTTTACTAACTTTGATCACAAATGAGAGAGTGCAATTTGTTGGATATCTTAGTTAGAATAGAATGAGGATTCTATTGATATGACTAAAGAAATTTCTAACTTTTAGTTTTTGATTCCCTGGATGAAAGGATGGTGATCCTGTTATGGGAATTAAACTAGAAATCAAAAAAAGATGAGATGATATACTTTGTGATGTTTTGATCTTAGTTTGAGAAAATAAGGAATTTGAAAAAGCCTAATGCTTCCAAGTTCTTTATTGCAACACTTGATCAGGACGATTGGAATATTGAATTGTAGGTTACAGGATGAAAGAGGGATGAATGGGCTGACTATGATTATGCCTCTGTGAAAGAGCTCTTCATTGAAAGAAAGCTTGTGAATATAATGACTCTAAAGCAAAATCATCTGTAAAACCCCTAGAAAAGTCGTGATATCGATGGATGAAATTTTGATGCTCATGCAACACTTTGCAATTTCGATATAAAAATCATCTCCTTTTCAACAACTTCTTGTGACTAAGGGATCTTTTTGGCTTCTTAATCCTTTTCTCAAGGGATTTCTTAACAAAGGCTGCAGATTTCCAAACCCTGAGCATAGAAAGGACCAGACTTGGTGGAAGATTGCGCCAAAAAATTATTTTGACTTAGAAAACAAATGTGCTACTATGTTCAATGGATGCGCTAAAATTTTCAATGAATGTGCTAAAATATCAGATCAATGTGTTGGATTGTTGCATGGATGCATTGAAATAGAGCATATATGCGCTAAAAAAAAGCATGGATGTGTTATATTAGACCATAAATGTGCTAAAATAGAGCAGGGATGCGCTAAAACAGAGCAGGGATGCACTAGAATAGAGAAGGAATGCGCTAAAAGATCCAGTCAATGCGCTGAGATAGACATGTTTTGATAGTTTTCTGAATCAAATGATCTTTATCTAAATTAATGTTTGAAAAACATGGCATGTAGTGGAAAATTGTTGTTTTTAAAGTCCTAAAATCTAACAATGAGTGTATGTTCTTCGATATTTCCATGGGTATTGAACAAAATAGACACTTCAGGGAGACTCGCTCTTAATTGTCAAAAT
Source organism: Sequoiadendron giganteum (assembly GCA_007115665.2). NCBI lineage: Eukaryota > Viridiplantae > Streptophyta > Pinopsida > Cupressales > Cupressaceae > Sequoiadendron > Sequoiadendron giganteum. The sequence continues at coordinate 681,072,929 of CM021100.1, read as the reverse complement.
GTTATCATAATAACCACAATCCACATCTTAGAATTGTATTGACTTACACAGTCATGTCACCCCCTAGAGGGCGCCCATGTTTTGTCTTTTCTAGGTGCGTACTCATAGTTAGATTTCATGATCCCTTGAGAAAACAGTCCTTGGAAATTATATGGTGAGTGTCTTGGGGGAAGATTCTTCCCTTCCCTTATACTGTGAGTATTATAATGTTTGGTTACTGACACAGTTAGCTTCGACAATAAGTTTCATAGTAAGTGTTTTCGTTAAGTGTGTCAAATGATATACTCCCTCAAGAGACCTCCCAACCTTTAGAACAAAGGCTTTGGGGATGGTTATCTTGCACACTACTGTCGAGTGGATTTTCATCCACAAATCATTTTTGTTTATAGTGGGTTGGAATCCTTGGCTTTAGGTGTTCCCACTTAGGTCGTTCCTCTTGGGTGAGTACTTTTTCCCACAAGAGCAGGCTTGCTAAAGGTTGTAATCAAGCATGACATAAAAAGATGGGTCTGGCGTTTTGATCACCCAGTTAAGGGGAGAGCATATACCTATCACCTAATAATCACATCAAACAATTTTGTTCAATTTTAATCCCAAATGACATTTTGCTAAGCTAAGTGAAGATGTTGCTTCACAATAGACATGGGATTCATTTTAACCAAGATAAATCAATTGTTTGGTGACTACACTAGAATTGGTTCATTTCAAATTTAAATGTCTACCCTAGGATTGCTTCATTTTAACCTTATGTAGAAATTATTAATCTTTGTCCGCAAATGCATCAGATTCAAGATTAAATTTTAGAGTCCCCTGGATGTGCTAAAAGAACACATAAATGCACTAAAACAGAGCATAAATGCGCTAAAATAAATTTAGGGATGCACTAAAATAGAGCACAAATATGCTAAAAGAGTAAAGATATGCGCTAAAACAAAGCAAAAATGTGCTAAAATAATCCTCATATGTGCTAAACGTTTCCAAGAATGCACTAAAATGCGTCTCGTATGTGTAAACCATGAGTCCAGTCCGAAACCTATAAGAAAACCTGCAGTAAAAAAATTAAAAACAGGGAAAGGGCCCCATGGTGGGTGCCAAAAATGTGTGTGTGGATATGTGTACTAATTAAAAGGATAAAGAAACACACCAATGCGACATTATATTGAAGAAATTAAAGTTAAAAGGTAAAAAAACTCTCAACACAACTTCTTCAAAGACGTCCCATTGTTCTCTAACTCTAAGGATTCGATGTATGTTATTGGATCTCAATTGGTGTAAGTAGTAGCTTTGGATAAATAAAAACTTACAGAATGAGATTATTCAACATGCATTTCTATTGCTAAATGATATGATGTGATTAAGCTAAGATGTGAAACTAAAATGCTATGAAAGATAAGATGTTATGCTCAAGAAAATAAGATTGCTAAATGTTGGATAAAATGCAACTATAATGCTCACGCTATTTTCACTAGATCTCAGATCCTTTTCAAAGCACAAAGAGGTTATGTTTATAGAGTTTTTGGAGGCAAAAGCCTAGTTGGAAAATATCAACGTTTGAAATCAAGCCTGTCAAGATGAACGGTGAGAGATTTGGAAGTTGAGAAAAGATGGAAGATAGAGAAAAAGATGGGAAATGTTTCCTCTTACACAACCTTTTCCATTCAAAAATGAAGGAAAGTTGTCATTTGTGTGTTTTAGTTATGAGGAGTTAGTTGGTAGTTGAAGATAAATCCATAATTAAATAATTAAGTTATTTAATTATTTGTGACAATGAATTTAGAAGTTTCCATAATTAAATATTTATTATTTAATTATGTGTGATACATGAAAAATGAATTTAATTAAATATTTAGAATATTTAATTATGTGTGAATTGAGGAAAGTGTTTTAATTAAATATTTATAATATTTAATTAAATTTGGAATGAAGAATTATAAATAAAGGGTTTGGAAGAATATTTTTTTATTTGAATTTAAAATCCAAACTTATGATAATTAATATAAATAAATTATAAAATTTATTTAATTAATTAAGAGGAAAATGGAAAATGGTAATAATTAAATAAAAATATTTATTTAATTAAATTAGAAGAATTAGAAAGTGAATGATATAAATAAATAATTAAATTTATCTATATGTAGATGACTTTAGAAGATTAATTAAATAATTCATATTTAATTAATTATCAAGCTTGATTTAATGTGACCATTTTTAGATGTATAAACAACCAAGTGATAAATTCAAGTTTTCATCTTTAATATGATTAACTCCTTCCTACATATTTTTTTATAGAGGTAAGTTGTTTATTATATTTTGAATGTGGCCTTGTGCCATGACTTTTCTTTGTAGGATCTAGCTTGCAACTATTTTCAAATTTTGTTTATATCCATACAATTTTAGTTTCTTTTGTGCCCTCATGTCGTTGAATGTAATTATTGTTTTATTCTTCATCTTATATTCATACATTTGTGTCTTGTGTTCTTTTTTTCCCTTCCTCCTCTTTCCTTTGGCATTTTGGTATACTTTTGAATATGTGTTTGGATTCTCACTATGCCTACCAAATTCTTGCATTCCCAACTAAACCCAATGTTGGCATCATGCTAAAATTTGAACTTTACTCATTATTTTGTTACCTTTTCCCTTTTGATCCATAATTTATATCAAAAAATATAAGTGGGAGGGTTTTTGGATCAATTTACCAACTTGGTTATACTTTCTGACTTTCCCTAAATTTATATAATTTTAGAGTTTAGGAATTTTACTTGCTAGGTTCCCAAGTTTCTTGAGTTCCCATTTCCCTTAGTTCCTCGAATTCCAAATTTTAGACTTTGGAACTTTCCCTTACCTAGGAACCCAAGTTACCCAAATTCCTGTTTCAAACTTATAAACTTTTCCTTACCAAAGAACTTGATTTTCTTGAATTCCCATTCTGCAAGTTCACATTTTAGACATTAGACATTCCATTATCTAAGTGCTTGAGTTGCTCAAGTTCCCATTCCTTAAGTTCCTTGATTTTTGCCTTTCAAAATCTCCCCAAAGTTCCTTGAGTTCATTAATTTCCTTGATTGTGGAATTTTAGTATTTGCCTTATTGGTAGGAAGTTTCTTAAAGTTCCCAAGTTCCTTGATTTTAGATTCATCTTTTTTTTATAGTTTGTATATTTTTCATTGTTATTTTTGTGGACCTTTACCATTTGAATGTAGGGCTTCACATACCTCCTTGTATGACCCAAGAAGCCATTAATGATTCTAGATCAACATGATAAACCATGAGAAGACTTACAAGTGCTTCTCAACACTTGTGGATCACTTAAAGACATGATTTTGGTACAAATGAAAATATAATTGAAGTGGGGGAAACTTACATACAAAAGTGCTATGTGATGTGATTTAAGAAAACATGGGACACCTACACACTTTAAAATTCTCCTTATTATCCCTTTTAAACCAATTGAAGATGTTGTAATTATATATATATATATTACATAGGGGTTGGTTGCTTAGATTTGGGCATTGTAGAGGTGTCTCCTTGATTTTTTGGGTTAACTCAAGAGATGATTATGTTGTATTTATTCTTGAGGTTGCACTTGTTGGTCTATTATTTTAATAGTTAGTTGTTTTCCATAGGAAATGTAGCATGTATTAAAGTGTTTTCGGTACAATAATTATAATTTAATATGTGGGTTCAATTTGTTAATCATGGATTACTAAGTAGAATTTATCATGAATTTTACTCGTCACATAAAGGAATGTGTTTGTTTAATCATAGATCCTAGATTATGGTTTATTAATGTACTCTTGTTTCCCATATTTTTCTTACACGTGTGTTTGTGTGAGAAGTATGACACTTGACTATGTTTTCCATTACGATCAAGGCACTAATATGTTTCTACTTGTCCACCACCACATGAAAATGTTTAGAACATTTTATTTTTATTTCTGTTGTAGTTTAGTTTATCACTTTGTCTACATGCACTAATCAATTTTATCTCTAGTCACATCTAACTGGATTCACAATAGATTGAGATCTTGAGAGATTTATGAATGTAGGATTCACGTTCGCCTTATAGCTCATTGTTTTAGTAATTTATATTTTTAGTGAACTCATGTTAGATAAATATATAAAGGATTGTAATGGTCATTTTACAAGGTGTAAGTGAGGCTTAAGGGGATTATTTGGTGATTGAAACTTGTTACATTTATTGGTGCACTTGAATACTTATCCATATATATTATTAATGAGGTCTAATAGGCTTGTTATTGGTTGTAATTAGGTCATGGTATTCAAATCCTTTCCCCAAATTTTGTCCTATCTCAAGGCCTCAAGGATCACCCTCCTAGGTTCTATAGAGCCTAAAGAAGAAAAGGATCTACCCTAATCTTATGAATTGACCCAAAACTATAATATCTTTGTTGATGTGTCATTCTCTCTACTTGTGATACCTTGTTTCACTTGTATCACTTTGAGTAATGGTGATAGAGAAAAGAGCCTATGGGTTTGAGATCCATAGTTCTTTTGTAATATTTGAAGTATCCAACAAAGTTTGAAAGTATTGAAATGAGATTTGCAATGAAGATTGGATGAAACCCCAGGAAGGAATTCATATTTAGTTCAAATTTTTTATCTTCTTTCTTAGTGATGGTATAGGATGGGTGCCAAAGTGGATGAATATTGCAATAATTTTATGATAGTGTTTCATTTTATAGGTATATCCAAATGTGATCACCAATGTGAAATGTGTGTAGTGCCCAATGCTTGTAATTTGCATTATATTTCTATAGAATAGTTTACACTTGTTGCTAAATATTCTCAATGAATTAAATAAAAATTTTAACTATCTTTGAGTTACATGAGTTTCTTCTATTGATGATGGAATATGATAGGCTATGTTAATAGGTGTGAGAGGTTTAAAACCCAAGCATTCCTAAAAATGATTGTGTTTTAAATATGGACACATATTTTTTTATAATTGTTATAAATGAAAGGTATAATTTCATACCAAGCATTTTGCTTCTTCAAACTATACACTTTGAGAAGATTCACTATCATCTTGTCTACTACTTCCTTCTATTCATCAATCTAGGGATGGGATGTAGTATTAGACTTGTTTAAATTTTTATATAGCATAGACCAAGTTACTTTCTATAAATTTCTCAAGAACCTTGTGTATACCCTAAAAGGGTAGTTTTTGGAATTCTAAAGTGGATACAAAAAAATTGAAATTTCAATTGAGTTATTTCTAGAGTTAGGATTGATTTCTTATAAGGAATAAAAAATTTCATCTTTAAAAATCTATCAACTACTGCAAAAACACAACTATTACCATGTTTGGTAGTGGGATAGCTTGAGAGGAATCCATACAAACATAATCCATAGTATCTTTGAAAATCACAAATTTGTGTACAAAACTTGATTCTTGTTGATCTATTTGGAAATTAAATGTGTTACAAGATGATATATTTAGCATCTAGCTTAAGGTGTAGTAACTTTTAACTTTAAGGTGTGTCCAAAGTACTTCTATAACACTACACGACTCTTTTGAGCCACATGTTTTCTTACAACCTTGTTGAAATAAGTCCCCCATAATATATTTTTTCTCATTGATTCATGTGAAACACACAAGTACCCAAGGTGGTATAGGATGCCATCATGTAAGTAGAAATTTGAAATTGAATTACCACAATGCAACTTTTGATAGATATAATGCAAAATATTTTTCAAATGGATACAATTTTGACCATTCATTCACTTTAGGTCCACATGCCAAGAAAAATGGAGAGCTTGAATTGAAAAATGAAATAAAATATATAACTAGATTGACCCTTCCATTATTATTCTTAATGTTTAGATGGAAGTAATTAAGAGAAGAAGAATTGTTATAGATTGTGTCAAGTCTATAAGAGTTGAGAAGGAAATTTTCACTAGCACAATAGATGAAGAAGAACTCCCCATGATCAATAGGTGATCAATATAAGTAACCAAAAATATGAGTGAATAATAATAATAAACAATGTAAATGTTTGATCTAAATGAAAATGAGAGAACCCATGGGAGAATGAAGGAATCCATATTTGCATACCAAGCCTAAGGCACTTGTTTTAGGTCTAAACAAATTTCCTAATTCTACAAACCAAAGAAGAATATTGAAGAAAACCATATAGATATTCCATGTATACCTCCTCCTTAAGCTCTCCATAATGACATAAATTATTCACATCCATCTAGTGAAGCTCCCTATGATGTGATACAATGATATTAAGTGTGAGTATAGTTGAATTCATATTAACCAAAAGTGTAAAGGTCTTAGACTAATTAACCTCAAGAACTTGAGAAAAAACCTTTGAAAATCATACCTTATTCTTATCTATTGAACCATCTACTACATTTTTTTCCTAATAGATTAACTTGCATCGAACAAGTTTCCTTCCCTTAGGAAGGGGGACAAGATTCCAAGTGTGGTTCCTAATCAAAGAACTATACTCCTCTTGCATAGTAGAATCTCCATTCAATAATTATTGATGCATCCTAAAACTAATATGGATAAAAGGAACCATAATGATGATATTTGCAGACACCTAAAATTTCGAATGTATTTTCTTGGTGTTTGATGGATCTCCAACCCAATCACATGAATCTTGTAGTTTTTTCCAAACCTAAATTGGACTTTAAGTTAGAGAATCAAGAGGAGAATCATCAAATTATAAATAATTATTATGAAAGGTAGTAGGTGAATCCTTATCATTGCTCCTAATATCGAAGTGGATGAAGAACACTCCTCATTCTTTGAAATCTATCTAGATGGATATAAATCCTTATAAGAACTATCGTCTAACCCAAGTGAATCCAATGTGAATGAAAAGTTAGGATGAGAAGTGTCAAAAGTGGAACTCAAAGATCCCTTCTCAAATCAAAATTTCCTCTTAATGAACAACTCATGTGTAGTACAATGGAGAAACTAATAGCCCTATATTGATGAACAAAAGGAATTAGTAAATAAGATGATAGAAAGTGCCTTGGTATATGATATACACAAAACATATATCTTGATAGCCTAAAAATATGTAAATAATTCTTTATGAATTAATGGATTTAGGATTCTTTATATGAATATGGGTATATGCATTAGAAAAATAATAAAGTTATTAACTATTGGTTTCTGACTACTCCAAGATTTGAAAGGAATGATTTCATTTAAGGCATGATCAAGAAAATGATTCTTGATTAAAAAAAAGCACAATTTATGGCCCTCACCCAATATTAAGGTGCAATATATCTAAAGTGTACCACGTAGTTCACTATTTCCTTCAAAGACTTATTATTTAATTTTTCCCCGTGTTATGTTGAGGAATTTATGGAATTTTGGATTGAAAATCAATCCCATTTGCAGTGTAAAACTACTCAAAATTATGGTTGACATACTCACCACCATTTTCAGTGTGCAAAACCTTGATTGATTTCCTTGACTCTTTCTTTACAAAATATTTGAAGTCTTAAAAGTGCTCAAATATCTTAAATTTTTTATAGAGAGTACACCTAGTATACTTGGAAAATTAATTAATGAATGACAATATAATTATGGACCCATGGAAGGAAGAATGTGGAAATGTACTAACCAAAACACTATGAACCAAATCTAATATCTCTAAAGCTCTCTATATATTTCCTTTCTCAAAATTATCTTTGAGATTCATACTAAGGATGCAACTCTATAAAACACCATGAACATAAGAAAACCTAGTAACCATGCTCAAATAGATGAGCTACTATAGGTAGTCATAATTAAGATGGCAAAATCACTCATAACATAACTTACCTAATTTGAATAAGGGAAAAATAGTCAAATGAGGATTAGAAACAAAGATAAAAGAGGTATAGCTCGCATTGATGATCTTCTCTCACCAATGTACAACTATAGAACCATGGTGTGTCTCATTGATAACCATTGAATCAAAAGTGAATTAAATATACTTTTTTTAACATATGTGAGTGATCTAATAAATTAAAGGATATTAGTTCATAATGGGGACACACAAAGAACATCCTAAAATGTGTCATCTCCCACATTAGTAGACCCTATCCAACACACTTAAATAATAGTGTCAACCATAAAATGGTTGGCATAGAACAAGGCTCCAAATATGTGAACTCATATCAAGATGAATCCATGTGGTGTGAACCCAAGTGGATCTAGTGTAGAAGAAACTACTACAAGGGACTAGACCCTTCCTTTTCCCTTGCTACTATCTTTAGCCTTATTCGACCCCTCATGTGAATTCAATTTTATCAACTCAAGAATACTAATATTATTCTTCTCTATAATATATGTTAGGTGATCCATATAATTCTTCAAAAACATGTTCATTATGACAAATCCTTTTGCAATAGGCATACATGACCTTTTATTTCTTCGGACTTTCACCTTTCAAAGAAGAGGTGTTTCAAGCTAATTTTTAGTGAACAAATTACAATCCTTTTTCTCCTTGATCATCTAGATGATTTGAGATTTATCATCTAGATGATCCTATCCTATTCCCTAGTGAGAAAGATGGAATTTTCCTCTAGAGATGACATAGTGAATAGAGTTCCTAGAGAACTCTTGGTTGCATGAAAGGTAGAAACAAAGACTAAATAGTCATAGTCAAGTTTAGAGATAATTCTTATGAGAGATTATTCATTTATTTTAAATTTCAAATTATTTTAGTTGTAGTCTTGGTGATTTTAATTTAGTGAAGAAATATTACAATATCAAAATTGCATGGGCTCAAACTAATGATCTCAATCTCCAATTCATGGAATATCATGGAATCCCAATCCCTAAATAGTGAGCCCAATTTGGATGAAATATCACTGGGAGTATTGAAGGATTTAATATGAAAGAGAAGATAAAGAGATATAGAAGAACATAATTTATCAATAGCTTCATTGCATTTGTTAAAATAATTAGGATTTTTTATAGATAGAGTAGGTTCTATATTTGTACGAATTGTTACTTTCTATAATAATTTTCTTCTTAAGAAGATAAGAATGTTATATTTCCAATAAAAATAGTAGTAGAGTAAGAAGAGGAATTTAACTTTGATACATGATGCAAAAAAGAAAGTGTGTGGAAAATAAAAATCACAAGCACACCCCCTATAATGAACTAATCATTATAAAATGTGAATACTAGATTTAAAAAGTTTTACAAGGCTCAAACATGTCCAAAATATCAAAACTACAAATCAAGTACAATATTAGAGGACATAAAGAGAATTGGTGAAGAGTGAGTAAAAAATCCATGCTCTAATAAAATAGGACCCAAAAAGGAGTTTGTTTGCACAAGTTATGGTCCTCAGAAGGTCTCAAGATGAGAATTGTATATAAAAACCTATAAGAAAACTAAAATTATAGCATTAAATTATTAAAAAATGATCATACCTCTTTGAAATGAGTGAAATTATACCCCATTGAAAAAATACCCTTATATGACTCATAATGAAGCTCTTGAAGTCTACTTTATTTATTAAAAAGTCTAATGAAGATGTGTTATAGGACTTGGTGGTAGTAGGGAATTTTTGCTAGTGGCGGTAGTGCTTAAGTTTAGCATAGGTGATGTTACAATGGGTCATAGCTTAGAGGAGCACCTAGTGGTGGGCAAGCGGTGTTATTGGAGGTGATAACTCATGGGTTGAGTATGTGTAGTTATGAAGTGGAGCCGAGGCTATAGGGGAATCATTATCATGGATGATGTTAATGGCTAAGCCTTATCTAGCTATGAAATTTTCATTATTTGTTACAAACTATTAATGGTTTACATAGTACCTATAAGGAATTTTTTTGTGTGATAATTTAAAAAAAATTGTAGTATGCATACCTATGTAAGGGTTGTATGGATCATCCAAACAATTTTGCCCCAAATTTAATCCTTCTAGTAAATTGAAAATTTTAATATAAAATTAGGGAGGTTTTGGGTCTTCTAAATGCAACGGTAGCATCCATTTGACCTAAAAAGCCTCTAGAAACAAGTACTATGTATGATTCAATAACCAAAACTCTATTTGTAAGTGATGTTCTCAAATAAAATCCAGTATCGACTTTATCAAGCCTTCTAGATGTTATAGACTAACTAAAAATTCTACTAGGATTACTGAAAGAGACAATCACCCAAATTTTAGACAATACAAGTGCAAAATCTAGAGGTTAATTTTGTTTATTCTATAAATCATCTAAAGATACAAGAAAAGAAAATATTTGGTTTTAAGGAAAACTACATAAAAGTGATTATCCCCCCAAACCTCTCAAATATGGAAACTTAGAATGTACAATTCTACTCCAAATACTTTTGTATCGTGTTATAATTGACAAAATAGATGATAACCCAATATCTAGTGTGGGAAATAGAAACTATAAAAATACAAATACAAATGATAAAAGATTGAAATATAATTACAAAATAATTCAATGAGAGAAATTCAAATGATCCAAAAGAAAAAATATAATGAGTCTACATGAATGAAAATATAAGCTAGGAGATTGAGTATATATGTAATAAGAGGGAGAAGATGAAAAATATGACCAATAGGGAGAGTACACGAAAAGTATTCAAACATAGAAAAATGTAACTCCCATGGAAGATGTTGACAACTCACTCTACTCACACTAACACTCAATTTATTAACCTAAGAAAGCTTAAATAAAAGTATAGGAAAAGCCTAGACTAAGAGGATATAAACCTACACTAATACCAAGAAGCAATGGAGGTTTTCAAGATTATGTGATTATATCCATTCTTGGATGAATTTATTGTTAGTTGGGTGCACATGCACCTCTTGTGCATCTATAATGTATCCTAGATATTGTATCTAGAACTTGGAAAATAAATGTTTCTCCATGTTTACATATAACTTACATTTCTACGAAGTTTCAAACACTTGTTCTTTATGGCATATATGTGTTGATATTTTGTCCTTGATGTCAAACTTGGAATTATGACACTCCGATCTTGTCTATGTGATCTTGGAATTTCATTGGTTTACCTATGGCTTTCACTTTGTGATACTTGATTAAGGCTCAGATTACTATTGGTCTATTCATATTATGGCATTCAGTATCTTGTTTATGGACAAAATTATTTCTTTGCTTTGGTACTAATCAGGTTGAGCTTCATGTGCAGATAGAGGTTATCTTACTTACAGGTATATGGCATGGTTACTCAGGTATATCATTATCAATGGTTTTCAATTCCATTGTTTCTTGTAAGATTAATTCACTGGTATCATTGGTTGATCTTGGCACATATCACTCTATGATACTTTACTTGACATGACATATTGGGTTGGCATTTTATGAATGTTCTCTTTGGCACCCGAGTTGGTTATTTCACTTGATATCTCTACATTGGTATATAATATGGTTCATGGCTTATAAGCTGATATCATTTGGCCTCTATTTTGAAAAAGGTTATTTCATGGTAATTTTGTAATATTGATTGGTGGAATTACTTTGGATTACCTTCATTTTAAAATGACTTAGAAAGAAGTCATATTTGCATCGAGTTCTAAAGGTCAAAAAGCTCTTTTGAAATTGCTAAGGTTCATTTGGCAATATTGATTAGCTAATTATTTCGGGTCTTATGGCCCACAATAGGTATGTGGAAATCATTAAATTAAGTCACTTCAAAAGTGACAAGGCATCGACATATTTGTAAAGTGTTAAAATTGCATGGTAATGATTTTAATTATTATGTCTGACTTTTTCTTCGTATGAAGTTGATGCGGTCTAAATGTTTGAAGCCACAGTCTTGAAAACACAATGATTATTTGATATCTAGGAAGTTTTATTTTCGAACTTTAAATGGCATTGTATAGATTATCAAATTCATTGATTGATTTAGCTCGAAGGAGTTTAGGGAAAGGATTCTCTTGTCATTATTTTTGAGATGGGTTTGGAACCCTAGCTTTGACTCTGTCATGGAAGTTTACACTAAGTTGTTTCACTATCACTTGTGTCTTGTTGCAAATGCCTCTACCTTTTGTGATAACAATGAAAGGGATAGTAAGGAGTGGACACAAGCATGGAAGGATGGTATAGGTCGAGCTCGAATCTGGTTGCAAAATATCAGGCATTTTGTTTCTCTATTTTTAGGATTCACTAAAATAGGTATTGTCATTCCTTTTGGAAGTTTTCAAGTTAAACTGGAAAGGCAGTTACAATTTTTTCTTGGTTTGAATCTAGAATAGAAAATAGGGTTTTGGTCACTGTGCTTGCACTAGTTTTAGTTTTAGTTGTTTGTTCAAAATTAGAAAATGCAATAGTGGTTTCTAGCAAGGTATGATATGTTTCGGTTACTTTATTCTTCTCATAATGGGTTGTCTAAAAATAGTGTTTATTCTTGGTCATGAAGTTCATCGTGAGTTGGGTTTGGTTACATACCTATTTTTAGGTTCCTGCAGTGATTTATTCATTGTCTTTAGCAGCATTGAAAAATTTCTTGAAGGATATTGTCCACCTATCATTAAATTCTTAAGGGTATCTAAAATCTAGCTTAAAAGGGTTATGGTATTCTTGTATTTTATTATTGCAGATTTGTTATTGTTTCTCCAGGGTTCTGAAATCAAATACAAAATTGACACATTGGCTTTCTAGAAAGAAAGAAACCTTGGCTGAAGATTCAAATCAAAAAATGATTACATCCACCTTTCGGGCTCTGAGAGTTGCAATGTTATTTTCTTAAAATACACAATTTTTCTCATTTTGTCAAAAGAAATATATTCGTGTGGTCACTTCTCTGAATTTGAAGTTATACTTGGTAGATATTGATCAGAAAATTTTGTATCTTTGAACATACCTAGCAAAAATTTGAAAGAATTTTATTTGTCACATTGCATATACCTCTATTGTTGAAAAAATGCAGTGATGTTTTTTATTAGATAGAAAAATAGAGGGAGAAACAGTCTATGAAATGCATGTGAGATTGAATACAACATAATGTATGGTCTATTCTAATAGACATGATATACTTCGATATTGTAAATCTGAAATACAAGAAAATTACAAGTTGTCTTAAGATTAGATAATGACTAGAATTTTGAAGGCTCAACTTAGAACCTTGAGGATTGTAGGTATTGTTTGTTGAGAGGTACTTGTGAGAAAGAGAGAAATAGAGAGACCCTTTGTATCATTGTATTTTCTGTAAACTGAAAAGGGGTTGGTGCTCCTTGAAATTGGTGTTTCAAAATTAGGGGTTGGTACTCAAAAATCATCCTATAAGACATTGTTAAAAGTGGTTTTTCAAATATAATCCTAAAAGGCAGCAATTTAGGAGTGATTTTTCTACCCCAGGAGGGTTTTCCACTCAGCATATCTTGTGTCACTTTTCTCATCTATGGTTCCTTTGATTTATTGTGAGAATTCTTTATTATGCTATTTTTTACTTTCATACTTCTCATTTCAGTTATATGTGATTGCATTCAATATATGGATGAGTTAATCATTGAAAAATGAGAGCATAAATTTGTTTTTTTTCAGTTTCTATAAAATTTGTCAAATTAGTTCATGACACTAATTCACGCCCCCCTCTTAGTGTATTTTTCACTCCAACAATTGGTATCAAAGCGTAGGATCCTCTGATAGGTCTAACCAACCTAGGATTGATTCTGGTCTTGCAGTCTGTTTAAAATGTCTCAAGCTCATGAAGGCACATCTATGACTAGAGCTCCATTATTTGATGGAGCAGATTATGTATTCTAGAAAATCAGAATGGAGACTTATTTGACTTCTATTGATCTTGATGTGTGGAGCATAGTGTTAACTAGGTACATTGTACCAACTACATTTCCCACAACTTCTGATGAAAAGAAAAGATATGAAACTAATGCAAGAGAAAAACATGCTCTCTTGTGTGCTTTAACTAAATATGTCTTTACAAAGTCATGCACTATAGTTCTACTAGGGATATTTGGGTTAAACTTGAAACCATCTATCAAGGAAATGAAGAAGTTAAACAGTCAAAATTCCTTACTCTAAAACATCAATTTGAGGAAATAAAAATGAGGGACGATGAAAAAGTAGTTGATTACTTCTTGAGAGTTGATGAAATTGTTAATGCTATGAAAGAGCTAGGAGAAGATGTAAAATAATTTGATGTTGTAACTAAGGTCATCAGAACCTTACCGACTAAATTTGAAGCTAAGGTCTCTACTCTGGAATAAATGAAACACTTTGACCAGCTTACCCTAGACAACTTACAAGGTACTCTGATTGCCTATGAAATGAGAATCATTAAAAACAATTCCTCTACAAAAGAAACTACCTTTAATACTGAAAGGAAAGAAAAAGATGAGGTTAGTGAACTAGAATTTTCTGATTCTAAAGAATCCCATTTTGTTAGAAATCTCAAAAAGGGGTTTGAAAAATATAAGGGAAAACTTCCCTTCATGTGTTTTAACTGTGGAAAAATAGGCCACTTTGCTACAAAGTGCCCCTATGGTGATCTGAATAGTGAATATGAGAAATCTAAAAAATTGCCTAAGAAAAAGGCCTATATACCTAAACGAAAATTCAACTTCATAAAGAAGAAGAGTTTGTTTAGCAAAAATGAAACAGACATTGAATCTAAAGATTCTTTAGTTGAAGAAGATGAAAAGTTATTCATGGATGAAATCATTCAGCAATAAGATGCAAACAACAATGATGTTGAAGATGGTGAAGTAGATCTAGAAGGTGAATTGAAATGTGCTTTAAAAGAGATTAGAAAACTCAAAAAACAAATGCTTTCTCAAGAACAAAATTCTACTCAAGCTCTTGCTCAAGAGAAATTTTCAAACCAAGATATAGTCTCTCTGAAGACTCAGCTTGAAGAATCCAAGAGAGTTGAGGATTGTCTTCGTATCGGTATAAGTAATAAAGATCAAGAAATTCAAAATCTTGAACATGAAATTGTTGATCTTAGGAAGACCATTGAAAAGTATGAGAGTAATTTAAAAATGAATGACATGCTTAGTAAGTAGAAAATGAACAAGGATAAAATTGGTATTGGATTCGAAAAGGATGAATTTTCTAATAATAATACAAAGCAAAAAGATGTTGCTGCAAAAAAAAATTCTAAATCAAATCATCTTGATTCTGATAAGAATCATGTTCATCCTTTTAGGAATAACAGAACATCATACAATTTCAACCATTTCTTTTATGGGTACTATTTTTTCTACAATAGATTTGGCCAAAAAGTGAGATCTTCTAGGGTCATCAGTTCTAGGATACCTAGCTTTGGTCATAAGCAATACCTTGGTTTTTCTAGACATATAAGATGCTTTAAATGCAATACCTTCAGTCATTCTACTAAGCAGTGCAAAGGTCGTCTGCAAAATAAATAGCAGAAAACCAAAAAGGTTTAGAAACCTAGAAATGTCAAAAACATAGAGAAAACTATGTTAGTTCAAAAAAAAATTCATTCCAAGAAAAAGGACTTATGGGTTTTGGACAGTGGTTGTTCTAACCACATGACTGGTGACAAAGAAAAAATCATAAATATTGAAGATTATGTAGGTGGATATGTGACGTTTGGAGATAATTCTGGTATACAAATCAAAGGTAGAGGTTCACTTCTTCTGAATGAGGACACTCCTATCTACAATGTGTATTATGTAGAAGGTCTAAAGCACAATCTTCTAAGTGTCAATCAAATTTGTGACAGTGGCTATCATGTTATGTTCACTTCACAGGGATGTGAGATTAAAAATAAGATTGGAAAGGCTATTGCAGCTGGAAGGACTAAAGGAGTTTTTTACAATCTTCTTGACACATCTAGTAATGAAAACAATAAAGGTATGTGTCTAATGAGTCAAGTGGAAGAAATTTGGTTGTGGCATAAGAGACTAGGTCACATTAACTTTGACAATATAGTTAGGATCAGCAAAAATTAGAATGCAAGAGGTCTTCCTCTCTTAAGAAAACCAGAAAATATAGTTTGTAAAGAAAGTCTCAAAGGCAAGTGAACAAAAGTGAGCTTTAAATCTAAAGAAGATTCTTCTACTAGGCCTCTGCAGCTTGTTCATATAGATCTGTGTGGTCCTACAAGGACTAGATCTATCAATGGCGAGAAATATTTCATGCTATTTGTTGATGATTACTCTCATATGGTATGGGTTACTTTTCTCAAGCACAAATCTGAAGTATTTGAACATTTTAAAATCTTTATAAAAATGGTTGAAAAGGAATCAAATTTAAAATTGAAATGTTTGAGATCTGACAAAGGTGGTGAATTCACCTCACAAGAATTCATTGATTATTGTGAAAGACATGGCATAAAAAGACAATATGCTACTGCCATAACACATCAACAGAATGGGTTTGTTGAGAGGAAGAACAAAATAGTAAAGAGGTGGCAAGTACTATGCTAGATGAAGCAAAACTGCCAAACATGTACTGCAAAGAAGTTGTTCATGCAACTGTTTACATCTTGAATACAGTACAAATCAGAGTGAAATCCAATTTCACTCCATATGAACTAAGGTATGGTAAATATGAGTCAATTAAATAGTTCAGAATATTTGGTTGTAATTGTTTTATCAAGAGAGATGATGATAATTTAGGCAACTATCAATCTAAATCTGATGAAGGTATCTTTTTAGGATACTCCACTCATAGAAAATCCTATGAATGCTTTAATAATAGGCTGAATAAGATTGTTGAATATGTCAATGTCAAATTTGATGAAATTCTGCTTTTAGATGTTGAACCTATGCAAGATGATGAGGAAGAAGAATTTGAAACTGAAATAAATTCAGAAGTCTTTGAAATAGCAAAGCTTGAAGTTGAATCAGCAAGTCCTAAACTTGTTGAAGAAAATCCTAATAATGCTAAAACAAGTCCTGAAAAATGTGTGACAAAAACCCCTTCAAAATCTCTTGCTAGAAACCATCCTAAAGATCTGATTATTGGACATAAATATGTAGGATTTCAAACAAGAAGAAGAACTGCTAAATCTGATGAAAAATATCACATAGTTGAGCTTACTACTTTTTGTTTGGTTACACAATTTGAGCCAAAAAAAATTGATGAATCTCTAACTGATGAGTGTTGGCTTAATGCAATGCAAGAAGAAATTGATCAAATTGAAAAAAATAAGACTTGGGAGTTAGTCCCAATACCAAATGAAAAGAATTTCATAGGGAGAAAATGGATTTTCAGAAATAAACATGATGAAAATGGAAATGTTGTTCGCAACAAGGCTAGGTATGTCTGCAAAGGGCATGCTCAGCAAGAAGGTATTGAATTTGGTGAAATCTTTGCACCTGTAGATAGACTTGAATCTATTAGAACATTCTTGGCTTATTATGTTTTCAAGAACTTTATTGTATATCAAATGGGTGTCAAAATTGATTTTCTGAATGGCTATTTAGATGAAGAATTTTGTATCGAACAATCTAAAGGATTTATATACAAAAACAAGCCTAATCATGTTTACAGGCTACAAAAGGCTCTATATGGCCTAAAACAAGCCCCTAGAGCTTGGTACTCTATAATGGATAATCATTTTATTTTAAAAGGCTTTGTTAGAGGAGGTGTAGACATCAATCTTTATGTTAAGATTGAAGGTTCTGATATTCTAGTTGTTGAAATCTATGTAGATGATACTCTCTTTGGCTGCAACAATATTGCTTTGAGTAAAAAATTCTCTCAGATTATGGAATCTGAGTTTGAAATGTCAATGTTGGGAGAATTAACTTTATTTTTAGTTCTTCAAATTTCTCAACTTGAAACTGGTATTTTTCTCTCTCAAACAAAGTATGCAAGAGAGATGCTCAAGAAATTTCAAATGGATGAATGTCATCCAGTTAGCACTCCAATGGCTATAGGCTACAATTTTAGTAAGGTTGATGATTCTCCTGATGTAAATCCAACTAACTATAGGTCAATGATTGGTATCTTGTTATGTATAACAACTTCTAAACCTGATATAATGCGGGCAGTGTGCATGGTTGTAAGATTTTAGTCATCTCCTAAGGAATCTCATATTAATGTTGTTAAAATAATTCTTAAATATGTTCAGGGCACTCTTGATTATGGTCTTTGTTATCCTAGAAGCAATGATTTTTCATTAATTGCATATATTGATGTTGAATAGGATGGTTGTCTGGATGATAGGAAAAGCACCAATGGTGTTGCTTTCTTTCTTGGTGACCGATTAGTGGCATGGCACAACAAGAAACAATAATCTGTTTCGCTCTCTACTGCTGAAGAAAAATATATTGTTGCCAGCTCTTGTTGTACTCAAGTAATCTAGATGTCACAAACTCTATCTGACATGGGTATTGAAGTTTCTAAACATGTTTCTATTCTATGTGATAATACTAGTGCAATTAATATTTCCAAAAATCTTGTTATGCACTCTTGCACTAAACACATTTCTATTAAATTTCACTTTCTTCATGAAAAGGTGCTAGCTAATGAGGTTTATGTGCAATATGTTCTGACACAAGCACAAGTAGCTGATATCTTCACTAAGCCTTTGGCTAAAGAGGTATTTGAAAGACTTCGATCTAGATTGGGAGTTGTCTCTCAATCTTTGTTCTCTTAGTACTTTATCTTGGTGTTAGGGGGAGATTTTTAGCTCCCTTAGCAGCTTATTTCTGCTTCATATGGTTTTCTATTTTCTGCCCCATTATTATACCTATAGCTCTTTCAGTTCAGTTTCCTGGCATTTCACTAAGTTCCCTTTGTCTTTGTGACAAAAAGGGGGAGAATTATGAGCTTTTGGTTCTAGTTCAGGTTTTTGGTTTGATGGCTCATTTTTGCCACCAAGGACAAAGGTGGAGTTTGTTGATACTCTTCCCTTTATGTCAAACTTGGAATTATGGCACTTTGATCTTGTCTATGTGATCTTGGAATTTCATTGGTTTAGCTATGGCTTTTTGGATTTGACTTTGTGACACTTGCTTAAGGCTCATATTATTCTTGGTCTATTCATATTATGGAATTCAATATGTTGTTTATGGACAACATTATTGCTTTTCTTTGGTAATGATTAGGTTGAGCTTCATGTGTAGATAAAGGTTATCTTTCTTACATGTATTTTGCATGGTTACTCAGGTATATCATTATCAGTGGTTTTCAATTCCATTGTTTCTTGTAAGATTAATTCACTGGTATCATTGGTTGATCTTGTTACATATCACTCTATGATACTTTACTTGACATGACATATTGGGTTGGAATTTTATGAATGTTCTCTTTGGTACCCAAGTTGGTTATTTCACTTGATATCTCTACATTGGTATATAATATGGTGCATGACTTATAAGTTGATATCATTTGGCCTCTATTTTGAAAAAGGTTATTTCATGGAATTTTTTTAATATTGATTGGTGGCATTACTTTGGCTTACCTTCATTTGAAAATGACTTAGAAATAATTCATATTTACATCGGATTTTAAAGGTCAAAAAGCTCTTTTGAAATTGCAAAGGTTCATTTGGCAGTATTCATTAGCTAATTATTCTGTGTCTTATGGCCGAAAATAGGTATGTGGAAATCATTAAATTAAGTCACTTCAAAAGTGACAAAGGCATCGACATATTTGCAAAGTGTTAAAATTGCATGGTAATTATTTTAATTATTATGTTAGACTTTTGCTTTGTATGAAGTTGATGCGGTCTAAATGTTTGAAATCGTGGTCTTGAAAAAACAATGATTATTTGATATCTATGAAGGTTTCTTTTCGGACTTCAAATGAAATTGTATCTTGTCAAAGTCATCGATTGCTTTAGCTCGAAGGATTTTAGGGAAAACATTCTCCTGTCATTATTTTTGAGATGGGTTTGGAACCCTACCTTCGTCGACGACATGGAAGTTTACACTCAATCATTTCTTTGTCACTTGTGCTCTACTGCAAATTCCTCTACCTTCTATGAGAACAATGACAGGGATAGTAAGGAGTGGACACGAGCTTGGAAGGATGGTACAGGTTGAGCTTGAATCTGGTTGCAGAATCTCAGGCATTTTGTTTCTCCATTTTCAGGATTTACTAAAAAAGGTATTATCATTCCTTTTGGAAGTTTTCAAGTTAAAATGGAAAGGCAGTTACATTTTTTTCTTGGTTCGAAGTTGGAATAAAAAATATGGTTTCGGTCACTGTGCTTGCACTAGTTTCAGTTATAGTTGTTTGTTCAAAATTATAAAATTCAATAGTGGTTTCCAGCAAGGCATGATATGTTTTCGAATACTTTATTCTTCTCATAATGTGTGGTCTAAAAATAGTGTCTATTCTTGGTCATGAAGTTCATCGTGAGTTGGGTTCGGTTACATACCTATTTTTTAGGTTCTTGCAGTGATTTATTTGTTGTCTTTAGCAACATTGAAAATTTTCTTGAAGGATATTGTCCACCTGTCATGAAATTCTTAAGGGTATCTAAAATTTGGCTTAAAAGGGTTATGGTATTCTTATATTTTATTATTGCAGATTTGTTATTGTTTCTCCAAGCTTCTGAAATCAAATACAAAATTGACACATTGGATTTCTAGAAAGAAAGAAACCTTGGTTGAAGATTCAAAATCAAAAAATGATTACATCCACCTTTCGGGCTCTAAGGGTTGCAGTGTTATTTTCTTAAAATACACACTTTTTCTCATTTTGTCAAAAGAAATCTATTCATGTGGTCACTTCTTTGAATCTGAAATTATACCTAGTAGATATTGATAAAAAAAAATTGTATCTTTGAACATACTTGACAAAAATTCGAAAGAAGTTTCTTTGTCACATTGCATATACCTCTGTTGTTGAAAAAATATAGTGATGTTTTTTATAAGATAGAAAAATAGAGAGAGAAACAATCTGTGAAATGCATGTGAGATTGAATACAGGATAATGTATGGTCTATTCTGATAGACATGATATACTCTGATATTGTAAATCTGAAATACAAGAAAACTACAAGTTGTCTTAAGATTAGATAATGACTAGAATTCTAAAGGCTCAACTCAAAACCTTGAGGATTGTAGGTATTGTCTATTGAGAGGCACTTGTGAGAAAAGAGAGAAACAGAGAGCCCATTTGTATCATTGTATTTTCTATAAAATGAAAAGGGGTTGGTGCTCCTTGAAATTGGTGTTTCAAAATGAGGGGTTGGTACTCCTTGAGTTGGTGCTCACAAATCAGCCTATAAGGCATTTTTAAAAGTGGTTTTTCAAATATAAGCCTAAAAGGCAGTAGTTTAGGAGTGGTTTTTCTACCCCGGGAGGGTTTTCCACTCAACATATCCTGTGTCACTTTTATCATATGTGGTTCCTCTAATTTATTTTGAGAATGCTTTATTATGCTATGCTTTACTGTCATACTTCTCATTTCAGTTATATGTGATTGCATTCAATATATGGATGAGTTAATCATTGAAAAATGAGAGCATAAATCTGTTTTGTTTCAATTTCTGTAAAAAAATTCAAATTAGTTCATGACACTGATTCACCCCCTCTCGTTAATGTTTTCACTCCAACAATATGTTCATCCCAGGTTTTACTAAATTTTAGGAATTCATGAAGATGGACTACAAAAAATGTAGTGGATGGATTAAGATTTTCATTCATTATCCACATGAATGTAGCTAGAGTGTTTGTTAAGCCAAATGGCATGACTAGTCATTCAATCAAATCTTCTCTTGCCTAGAAGTTTATCTTCTAGATGTTTGAGGTTCAATAGGATTTTGATGATACATAAAATTTAGATCAATTTTGGTATAATTTTACACTATAGAGTTGATTTGACGAGTCCTCAATCTTAGGAAGATGGTAGTGGCTTATCACTATGATTATTGAGAGCTCTATAATTGATGCACAACCTCCATGTGTTTTCCTTATTTTGTACAAACACAATTTGGTCTCCAAAGGCAATGAGCTAGGCTTGATGTGCTATTTATTTAATAGTTCATGGATTTATCACTCGATCTCTTCATTCTCAAATATTAGGTAGATGTAGTCCAAGAATCAAACCAATAGTATGACTTATTGTATAGTGTACATGCACTCGCTTTGTTGGTTAAAATATTTCTTTGCACTTTTCTATCTCGTAATTCAACTCTAAGGTTTCTACCAATGTTGCTATGGCTATGGAAATACACTTTAATGTTGCAAGTACATTATTACGTTCAACTATCACTATAAAAAAACAAATTATTACTAGAAGTAATTAGATTCCTACATTGTTTGGCACTAATAAGTGATGGCTTAGGCACTACTTTATATATGAAATCTATCATCAATAACATCTATGACAAAATATTGTGTATTAACTTCATAGACTATATGCCAATGGTAAATATATGGTTTCTCAAGTGAAAATTCATATGCCTTGAATAGAGTGCATGCCACAAAGGAATGCATCTAAAGAAGGCTTAGTTTTGTACACCAAGTGACATTGTTAAGTCAAAAAATTCTTACATCCAATACTAAAGCATTTTATGGAGTATGGTTTTATCAAGGCATCAATGATAGGTTTAAATTTGAATTAATTTAGAATAAATTAGGTTATTTTTACTTGTGTTATCAACAATGACATGTACTAGTTGAACATTGATCCAAATATGAGAATGGAACAATATTTTTAGTTCCTTAATGTTGGAAATAGTGGGAAATTACAATATTAGAGTAGAGTAGAAATTATCTCTAGAGAAAGTGTGAACTACAATAATACTACCACATATTCACAAATAATGAGGTGGTGGAAAGGGATGTAAGTTACTATTGAAAGTCAACCTAAATTTTATATAAGTTGGTTAATCATGGGGTAGGTGATATTTTTTGGGTGAAAATTATGTAATCCCCTTTTCAATAGATTACACAACCTTAATTTCAACCACAGCTATGTGAGATGTAATCTCTCCTCTCAGAAAGGGGAGGTGCCCTTCTTACTGCTTACAGACATGGGGGTGTGTCACATTCATACTTCTCTTTTTTTCAGAGAATATGTTTTACAATGCTTCACAGTTGATAGTTTTGATTTGATACAAATTTAAACTAAAAACAAAGCAATAATACCAATATATATATCTTGTCAAAGTAAAGCTTAGAGACACCAACATGATAATAATAAACAATAAAATAAGAAATAAAATCTCATGCAGGCACAAAGTCATTTTGTAGATTTTCATAGATAAACCCTTGAGAGATGTAACGATTGCCGTATTAGAAGCACAATTTTTTCTTAGATACAAAAATTCCACAAACAACATGAATAATTAGAAGCACAAAGTCTTGTAGATAATCCACCAATAGTTATCCAAACAATATCACAAATCTGAATAAAGAGTGGAACACAAAGTTTACACAATTTTTTCAAAGCCCTTAGATCTCACACACTAATTGCTACCAATCTTAATCAAATCCAAAATATGATTGATCCAACAAAAATTCTGGTGTGCAACTTTCTTATTTATTGATCAAAATATATACACAAAGATGAACACAAATTTTCATGTATTTTCTTCTCAAAAGGGCAACACTTCGTTGCAAAATATTAAAGATAAAATATTACAATAGGATCCTTTCATTTTTATAGACGGGAGAGGAGAGAAAAAATAGGAGAATTAGAAGAGTAAATATAGGGAAATTTGACCTAACTAATTGACTTATTCCAAAAATTTCATCCACCTTTATAGGAAAACATCTCTAATTTTACATGTAATTACATTTCTCAAAAAGACATATAAGATGTTGAGAACTATTTACAAAATATGTAAATGAAAACAAAAACTATCTAACACTGGAGATGCAAAGAAATCTTCATTATTCCTTGCATTGGGCACATAAGTCTTCATATTTCTTCTTTGTCTCAAGGATGAATGCCTCATCTAGACCAGTAGTGTAATCCACAATGGTGTGAACTCCGGTAATTGATCTTTTGGTAGATGAGTGAAGCTTTTTGCATATGTCAAGGTGCATCTTGACATTATCAAGAGAAATTCATAATTCACAAATTGCATGCATTGAGGCCTTTGAAAAGTTGGAAACCTCTAATTGCTTCATGACAGCTTCCTTGTATATCCGTGAAAGTTCACTGGTCGAGAGGAAAATATGATCTTTATCAAGGAGATTACCCAGTAACTCCTTAATTTCATCTTCTAGGATAACATGAATTCCTTCGACATCTTCTTGTACTTGGTGGATATCTTAAAAATAGACTTGATCACTTGAATGCGGTGATTCAAAATTTCTCTTACCTCCACATATTTCTCCTTTTCGAGAATTACCCCAACTTCCACCAACTCTCCTAGCTTTGCCTCTATCATTTGTGACCAAAATGAGAGGCGTTTGTCCATTTCTTTTTGCTCTCAAGAAAGTATGTGTTCTTCCTTATCAAGCTTTGATTTTAGCTTAGCTATTTGAGTAGACTTTTCATCTACAACAGTGATAACCCGTGAACCATGTTCTATCATTTCATCAATGAAATCATACAACGCCTTACCCTTGGAGGAAAAATTCTTTGTCTATTGAACTGTTGGCTCCTCAACACTTCTCATAGGCATAGATTGTGTATATCTTGAAGAGCCTGCTAGTTTCCCCAAAATAGCTGCATAACACTTGAACTTCTCTTTGTACACATCTCACGCCTGTTCCATCTTGTCAAGCCTTCCTGCTAATGCATCTAGGACTACCTGGGCATCCTCCTTTGCACTTTCATTTGTCACTTTGTTGAGTTCAATTATTGTTACTGTGCAATCCTCCATGGAAACATCACCTTCTTCCCATGGGGGTAGACCAATCTCTACAAACTTTTGACTAGCTTTTTCAATATGAAGCCTTGAATGAAATATTTCCTTTTTATTCCCCTTGGCCTTTGGAAGGGTTATCTCTTCAAGATCAAGCTCTTCTGGAGATATAATTTGTTTCTTTCACTTAGATACTTGAGATACCAACCAAGGGGAAGGGAGGAAGTATATTCTTCTTGACTTGTCATCAATTCTTGTTTCATAGATACTTATGTAGAAATGAATGTTATGGTAACAATCAGGACAACATCTATCATGATTGCTCCAGTAGACTACACACCAAGTTGATTTTGCAAAGAATCATTGATAAATCTATCGAATTCAACTTCAAATGAAACATCAAAAGATGGAGATGACAAACTTGTAATGGATGAAGCAGAGCTTGACAAAACATCAATAGTTTGTGTGTATGAAACTATAGAGGGATTGGCAAGCACAATTGATGCTATTGGGGAAAGAGGAACATCTACTACATGTGTACTAAATTTGGGAGGAGGTGAAGTTGCAAGAGGAGGTGGAGGAGTGTTATGTTTGAGAGGTGTGTAAGGAACATTTCAAGTAATGGGCGATGACCTTCAATAAAATTCTCATGTGGAGATAGATTTTGTTCTTCATCATGCCTGAGTTCCTCTTTATCACCTTCTTGTTTAGCTTCTTTTTCAGCTTCTTGTTCACCCTCATCTTCTTTGGACTCTTGCTCTTCTGGAGAATCCTCTTCTCAATAAACTCTTCTTGAGAATCTTCCTCAGAAGTTGATTTCTCAATTTCATTTCCTTCTTCTTCACACTCATGTTTTGCAAAAGTTGGCCCTTTTCCTTTTGAGTGAGTTGATTCATATTTTGTGGCCTCTTCTTCTTCAACTGCCCATGTAGCCCTTTTGCTAATAGTGAACTTGATTTTAGGGCCTTTTCAGGAAGGATTAGTTGCAGTCTTATCTGATGTGTGAATTTCTTGTTGTTGGTTGTCTTCTACTCCAGGTACTTCTCATTTAGATTCTATCCTAAAGGCTTTCATCTAGAAACCATGTTTGTGCATCCATTATGTTGTGTTGGAAAATATGGGGGCAATCCTTTCCCTGATGGAGACACTTTCCTTCTTAGACCATTTTACTACAGGCAAAGGTCTCCTAGAGAATTCATTTTCATCGTAGGCAGCATTCATGATGTCACTAGGGTCTTTGAAACCCTTTGGTAGGTCAACCATACCAAGATCTCTAATCTTCTCTACGGTAAGCTTGCAGTAATCCTTTTTGTGGATGTCTTCTTCATCCCTGAATTTTGCCCATATGTCTTCAAAGAGGTACTTGTGTCGGTGGCCTTTCTTTAATTTCCTGTTCACATCTCAGTAGTCAAAGTCAAATCTATATTTGTATATCCTTATTTTCATTATCTGCATTTCTGCAACAACTTACTTTTCCTTTTGTACGCTTTGAATGGTATATCTACCAATCGTTAGTGCAAATTTGAAACCCGATTTGTGAATCCTCATGCATTCCTTGTGAACTAAAATCAGTTGTTTGCATAACTCCATGAGTATCCACTTATTTGAGGGATACCTGGGCAACATGTAAGGACACCCAATATAGCATCCTACCCTCATGTAGGTGAAAGTTTGTAATTGCAAGAATATACACCCAACCTTACTAACCATTTTGTAGGAATCATTTGACACTCTCTTCTTTTCGAGAGTTGGGTCAAAACAAAAAACCAGAGATGCAAAGAAGGCATCTATGACCCTCCTGAAATGATGAAGACTTTATGTCAATTCCAACTGATAAAAATACTTATATACAGGCACAGAATGTCAGTTCCCCTTTGTAGATAACCCTGGTAATTGCCTCATTGAAGCAGAAGCATACACCAAATAAGAATTCATGTAGAACTTCAAAGTGGTTGGCACATTTATCAATTGCTCATGAATTTCATCACTAATTTGGGTCCCCCAATCAATATGAGTCTTCTTTCTTCATATGATATGAATTTATTCATACATCCAATCTTGAAAATTAGATGATTTTGGCAAGCCTTTGACCTTGCTTAGGATGGTGATCATATCCCTGACATCCTCTTTGAAGTCACTTCGAGGAATCCCCTTCAGCCATCTTGAGATAGTGGGCCTAGGTTTTTTCAACCACTGACTATTAATCAAATTTTTAGCCTTATTGGGATCTGAATCATAGACCTCATGTGACTGTTAGATTGAAATCTTTGTGTATTATTCCATGTGTGGGACTCCAAAAACAATGTCAAAGAATTTAGGGTCTAGCCTCATCATCACTTGGCCTAAAGAATCAATTAAACTTATACTCTCTCGGATGTAGTGGGATGCAACCTAGAGAATGAACTCTGTATTATGAGAAGTTGTCATGAATGTGGACACCAGGTGCAGATTTTTTAGGATGATGGATGTCAAGTTGTCTTCTAAGGGATTTTTCTCAGTTCTTTTCACAAAATCGTCAAGGTCTTGATGACCAACTTCGATGTCCTTGATTTCATCCACCTTAGAGATTACCACGGTAGGTGGAAAGGCACCCTGATATTTATATTTTATTTTTCCCTCCTTTTTAGAAGATGGTGGAGGTTTCTTTGTTGTCATCTAGAAGAACCCGGATCAAAGGATATTACCTTCAAGATCACTTGACGAGATCTCAAGAGAACTACAAGGATAGTGAATCAACAAATGTTAGGTGAAACTATAGCATTGGGAAGCATGAGGAAAGTAAGCAAGGTGGAGAAATTGTAAAATGAGAAATTTGGAACAGAAAATAGAGCGAGAGTGAAGAAATGAAGTTCAAAGTGAAAAAATAGCGATTTCGGAGCATTAGAAGGAAAAACTGACAATTGTGTAGGAGTGTTTAAAATCAACTCTCCTACACTCGGAGATGTTGATTTACATGTAGGGGCACTGATTTTCAGCACCCCTACATGTATGTGGCACCGATTTTCAGCACCCCTACATGTATGTGGCACTTTGAACAATCAAAGTGTTGGGGCACTAAAAATTAGCACCCTTGCATTTCGAGGAAGCTCATTTGGAAAAAGTGTCAAGGTGCTGAAAATCAGAGACTTGACATTTTCCTTGGGAGATCTCTCACTTTTCGAGTTGGATGTCAAAGTGGATAAAAAAACCACTATTACATTTTTGTAAACAAGGTACTCCATGTAGGAGCGGTGAAAATGAAAATCTTTGAAGGAAACAATAGACTTAAAGACTGCTTCGACATTGAAAGGTTGGGTGTTCGAGCAGTGAAAATCACTACTCGAACAATTTGAGTTTGATAATCATCTTTGAGTAACATTTATTCCTTTGACATTATGGTGAAACAAACAAAATCACCATTCTTTACCTTGAAAGACAACAAAGGAACAATAGAAGGAAGTTGAGGGAGAAGAATTCAAAAGATAGGGAGATGACGAAACTAGGGTATAAAGGAAGAAAAAACGTGAAGGAAAATAAAGAAAAACCAGGTGTTCATTCAAAGAAGAAGGAAAAACCCTACAAGGGAAAATTTTAAAACCATGGTGGATAAAAGAAATGCAATCATAAATCACAAACCCTAAGTAGAGTGCATTTCTTGAGTGCGACTTAGAGAGGGAAAATAATCGGCATTGACCTCTAAAAATAAACAAAAAGGAAGACTCGATGAAGAAATGACACACCTAGAGAATAATGAAAACCCAAGATCAAGGCTTTGAAGAAATCCTCAAAATCGTGACCTAGCTTGGAGTTGGTAAAACATACAGCATGCAGGGAGAAGGTGAATGGAATTTAAAATGGCGATGAAAATCACTTAACAACCTTTTTAAAGGTCATTAAACGAACTCAAGTGGTGCATTAATGATGGCACAAAAATTGGAAGAAAAAATGTGAAACATGCATTGGCAGTGAAAATCATTGCTCGTGCATGAAGTCTTAGGTTAGACAAAAAGTGTATGAGTAGTGGTTTTCACCGCTTGTACAATTTTGGAAAGACAACAAAGTGGAGTGCTAAAAATCAGTGCTCCAACAATTTAAGTTGGAAATTCACTAAGGTGATATCTAGGAGCGCTAATTTTCAATGTTCCAACATATTTTGTAGTTTTGACTAACTCTCAACTTTGAGATTTCATGAAGATATTTGTTTCGAAGCTCTTCGAAAGATGGGCGAGGGGAACACTCAAACAATTTTCTTGAGATTTTGGATGGCACATCGAGGTGAATTGAAATTCAGCTCATTTTGTGTTCTTGAACATCAAGAAACTATGAAAAGGACATGTTTCATAGGGGGGTTATCCATGAATCAAGTGCTGCTAGATTCCATGATAACAGTTGGCTCCAAATAGGGATCTTCCTTCAACCATTCTTTGACGCGAATGAAGGGAGAAGAACTCTAGAATTCAAGTGCCTTTATTCATCCATTGGGCATAGATTCAAGTTGACAAAAGAAAAGGCTCAAAAATGAAAAGATGCAAGGACTGAAAAAAAAATATTTACATTCGAACACCTATTTCTTTACTATGTAAAGTGGTTTAGATGTTTCTCGATGTGAGGAAGGGAAAATGGTGTTCCATCCTCGTATGCCAATACGAAACTATTCTCACCATGCAACTAATGAAATTTGAAAGGTCATGTCCACAATGAATAAAATTTCCCATGCATACCCTTTGGTTCTCTTCACTTGTCCCACAAGAGAACAAGATCACCAATTTGAAAAAATTGAGACGTGGCTTTCTTTTCAAAAAGCTTCTTTACTTGGTCATGATGTTCCACGATGTGGTTGGCCACCTGAAATCGGTTCTATTCCAATTCAAAGAGATACATTATATGCTTATCGATTGAGTTATCAAAAGTCTCATCCTCAATGGCCTTGGCCAATTTGAGGGCTGGAAGTTCCAAGGTTATGGGAATTTCTGCATTCAACCCATACAGGAGTTGGAAAGGAGACATGCCAATTTCCCGCTTTAGAGTTATTATGTCTGTCCACAAAGCATCATACAAAGATTTGTGCCACAAAATTTGATTCTCATCTACCAACTTGTGGATGATAGTCACCAAATTCTTGTTGCTTGATTTGGCTTTACCATTACCTTGTGGGTAATAGTCGGAAGAATGCAACAAACTTATGCCATGTTCAAAACATAACTTAGTGATCTTGCTTGAAAATAAGGTAAAATCATTGTCAGCAACAATTTTTTTCAAAACATCGAACCTATAAATGATGTTTTCTCTTAAGAAACTACATACCACTTCAGAAGTAGCATGTTTAGCGGGAATTGCCTCCACCCACTTGGTTAAGTAATCAGTTGCAATCAAGACATAGGTGTCCCACACTTGATGGTGGATTTACTGGACTCATGAATTCAATTCCCCACTACTAGAAGGGCTCTTCAATAATAACTGGTTTTAAAGGCAAAGCCACCAACTTTGGCTTTCCTATGAACTATTGACATATTTTTCATTTACACACCCATGAGTATGCATCTTGAAAGAGTGTGGGCCAATAGTAATTTTCTCTCAGAATATTGTGAGCAATTACAAGTGTTGAAAAGTGTCCTCCACATGCCAAGTCATGGTATGACTTCAACAGTTTTTTTTGTTGTTCTTCATCAACACATCATAGAAATGTTCCATCCACTAAACGCTTGTACAAGCCATTGTCCCACAAGAAAAAGTTTTATAATTTTAATTTGGTGCTTCTCTTTTCCATTGAAGTCAAATGATCAGGACATTCCCCATAAGTGAGGAAATGAGTGATGTTGGAATACCACTCGTCAGTGGTGCTGAAGAACATTACCATTGGAAGGTCAGTTGGATCTTCCTCTTCAATCTCCTAAAATTCTCCATCTGGATCATTTTCAAAAATGAATTGACACAAACCTCTTCCATGTATCATCTTCGTAGGCTTGATATCCAAGTCATATTTTTGAATCTTGACAATCCAATTGCCTCTTTTTGTTCCAAACTCTTGTTGTGTTAGGATAGACTTAACGACTGAATCTGGAACCAAGACCTTAACATGGCTATTTAGAATGTAGAACCAGAAATTTATAACAGCCTTGACCATGACAAAAGAATTTTTTTCCATTTGTGAGTACTTAAATTCATATTTCTTTATATGGAAGCTCATGAACACAATCGGGGATTTAGAACCCTCACTATTTTCTTGCACCAGAACAGTTGAAAGCGTATGCTTAGGAGCATAACTATACATGATGAATTCCTTTGTGTAGTCTAGGAAGACTAAAATTGGCACATGAGCAATAGCCTCTTTGATATCATCAAACACAAATTTTCCTTCTGACGTCCAATGAAAATTTGTAGTACCTTTCATCATATTAACAATATGACAAGTCTTTTTTGCAAAATTTGGAAGGAATCTTCGTAGAAGATTTACTTTGCCAAAGAAGGAATGAACACCCTTCTTACTCGATGGCAGAGTGAGTGATTTGATACTTTTAACTCTTTCAGATTCAATCTTGATACCTTCTATAGACACCACGTGACCAAGAAGTTTTCCTTCTGTGACCCCAAAATTTGACTTCTTAGGATTCAAGAAAATGTCATGTCGTCGACACCTCTCCAATATTTTCCTTAGGTTATAAAAAATTTCACGGTGTTTGTTAGCCTTCTTTAATGGTTCAATAACTAAGCCCTCAAAGCTATAACCTAAAGATTAAATATCTGCTCCAAGTAGCTATCTTATTCATCATGAAGGTTCATTTCATTATCAACCTAGGGACATGAACTTGAAATGGGTGAGCACTATACATGCACTAGGATTCCATTGTAGCCATCTTTATCCTATAACTTAGAAAGGAAGTAATAGTGAAAGTGAATGCTTTTAATGAAGTAGCATAAGTACTGAACATAAAACAACCACTAAATTTAACTGAAATGAATTATAGAAACAAAAATCTCAGTAAATAGATAGGAATTTACTATGTTTGTCATGGTTGCATGAATAGACACAGAACAAAGTTCGAGTGGTTGCAGGACCAAACAACTACTAAGATTGTATCTAATTTTTGAACAAAAAAGTAATTACCAAACTAAAAGGATGGAATTCTCACCAAGTGGGTCCCCTTGAACAAGTTTTCTCAGTACTAACTCAGATGTAACAAACTAAAATATCATTTTATTCATTGAGAACAAGATTAAAATGTAGCAGCAACATAACTGTATTTCTTGAAAATTGAAAATGAAAATACAACTCTCAAAATTTTCAACCTCTTGAAGAGGAGCATCTGACCATTATTTATAGAAGAAAATATTCTAACTAACTAACAAGGCAGTCAACTCCAACAGATTAGGAGGACGCCATTTATTAAAGCATTAAAAAGAGGAAAGGAGGTTATGCATGCACAAGATTTGGTCAAACAAAACTTGCTTCAACAAAAATCCAACATAACAATATCTCCTAATCTACTCAACCAACAGACATGGCCATTAAGATTAACTTCAAAATCTAGAAGTTTCCAATTGCTTGACTTCTTCAATGTCCATTTCTACTTGACTTTTACAGCAACCAAAAATATGGTATGAACTCCTTCCCCATTGCAAGCTCCCTTTATTTCTGCATCTAAATCTAGACTTGCATCATAACTTTAGTGTGCACAATAAAAATGCACATCCATAATTATCTTAAAGTAACATCCATTCAACTACATGTAAAATTAACACAAATTAATCACATATCATGTTAGTATTATCAAAATTCATAAGGATAAGTTTATGCCCAAGGTTTATGGATTTTAAGGAAATAACATGGAGAGTGTCAATAACCAAGTTCCATAGTCTATAGTATCAACAACAAATATATGATAAACCCTATAAAAATTGAGACATTAATTGGACTCATTATTTCCCCCCAAATTAATGTCCTATTGGTCCTCCACAAAATGAAGCTCTATTCATTTTCCTTGCAAAAGCTCTAAAGTCACCAACTGCCAACTGTCCTAGATCAATATTTGCAGTATCTAAATTAGAATCCCAGTAGAATCCTTGTTTGTTTCCCAACTTGTCCCACCTTTCCCTTTCTACAACTATGTCATACTGATAGTATTTGTAATCTAGTACTGGCCATAATAGAGTTGGTGGCT
Organism: Sequoiadendron giganteum; assembly: GCA_007115665.2. NCBI lineage: Eukaryota > Viridiplantae > Streptophyta > Pinopsida > Cupressales > Cupressaceae > Sequoiadendron > Sequoiadendron giganteum. The sequence continues at coordinate 681,040,118 of CM021100.1, read as the reverse complement.
GAAATGTCAATGGAAGTCAATATTGCTTCTTCATCCTTCCAATTTGTATGTACCTAGTACATCGTTTACATGTTGCAGCATAATTCTGCAAGGAATGGGGTTCTTCTTGTTTCAACTATTTTGGAAAACCATTCCACCTCTATGATAGGTAACCCAACATTGTTTTCCCTGTAGTTTCAGCTATCTACTCAATTTCCTAGTATGCTTCTTCCTTGACACGGATGATTTTTTTTTGTAGCTCAAAAGATAAATAATTATGTGCCAAGTATAGTAAATGTTTGAAGGGTTACTGGATTCAGCTCTAAGAGGCAAGGGAGCATTGATTTCTCTTCCCCCATATATTTTAAACTGCTCCCCCCAAGTGACTTCATTTTGGATCCATGACATGAATTCCCTCATATGGATATCTCCAATGCACAACAATGGGTTCCATTCATGATCATTAGGCACAACATAATTATGAAATTACAATTCACACAATAGATTTTTTAACTTCAAGAGGGGAGGTTTGGTAGGCTTGAAAAAAATCATGTGGAGTTTCAATAGAAGGGCTTAAACCTGAAATAACCCTTGACAACTTGAAGGAAAGATGACTCTCCTCCAGATGTAGTGCATATACTCTTGGAGGAGTTTTGCATTCCATCATTTGTGGTACTAAAGCTACCACATTATCTACTTTATCATTTAATGAAACAATCTCTTCATCTTTCTTCTAATTTTTTGCATTTTTCTTTTTGACTTCTTCTTGTAGATTTAGACTTTCCTTTTTCCACTCCTCTTTCCTCTGCATCTCATTCCATAAGTTTAGAGCTATAATATTCCATGAAAAATTTGGAGGTTTATGTATCCCTACCAAGATCTCTCCTCATGTCGGTTCATTTTGTTCAAATGGCACCAATTGCATTGATTCTTATTGTTCATCTTGCTCTGGCTACAGTGGTTCTTGACTTCCAACTTGATTTGCAATAGTAGCAAGATCAGATAACCTTATGTTTCCATGTTTTTCAAAAATATCCTCCACTTCATTATTTACCTGCCCCTTGGGAGATTTTGTCTCCTTCCTAGGTGTTCTTCTAAGCCTAGGGCTTGTTTTTCGAGGTATATCAGTAGTTGGCCCAGCTGGTTTTGATTTCTTTAAAGGGATTTTATGCTTCTCAATGGCTGCAATAAGATAGTGTCATTAGCTTCCCATTTCATAGGGCCAGGTTTTTCTTTTTCTGATTTTTGGCGCCTAGCCTTCCCTTTTCTATTTTTTCCCTCCTTCATTTGTGCTTCCTCTTTCCTAATGGATTCACTAGTACGAATTGGAGTTTTAGGAAGAACATTGGCATTAGATTTTGTGGATAAACTTTCTTCATCTGAATATTTTGATTCAGGGGAGCCTATTTCTATTGCTAATTCGGCTGCAAGAAGGTTTATAATAGGGTTTGTGCCAAAGGTTGAATCTCTAGGAGTGATTTTAGAACCCCTCTCACTCCGTCTAACCCTACGAGCTTGAGGCCAACCTCTATGATCCATATTTTCCAATTTTAACTGATCAATGTTCATAAACTATTCCCAAGACATACCAGATACTTCTTGTTAATATTTTTCTACTAAATTTTTTATCAAACAGTGATGGGAGACAAGATTGTCCCTACCTTTTTTGTGTTTCAACTGCCATGACTTCTAGGAGTTTGTACAACACATTGGACATTTTCATCCTTCTTCCATGTCTCATAGCGTTTAGGACCTTAAAATGCACATAATGGAGGCATGATTGGTGGCCTTCATAGGTAAGATATTTGACAATGTAGACAACTTGTTTCCACTTTTCTGACAAAGAAGTTCTTCATGTTCATTTCTTATCTACTACAAGTGGGGGATCACTAGGTTTAGTAAACTCTGCTCGAGCTAACCTTGCATCCCGAGAAATAGGGTATGACTCTCCGTTAGCAGGAAAACTCATTATGTCAACAATTCTCTCCTCAATGTCTATAACTTCTAGCACTTTTACCATTTCCTTACCATAAAAAAGTGTCTATGCAAATTCCAGAGAAATACCCTCATTGAAATTGTCTAGTTTCAGAAAGTAGTCCAACCATCCACAATTTCTGAATTTGGCCAGAGAGAGTGCATCCTACAGTAACATGTCATGAACTGTAGGTTCATTCCTAATCAGCTGGCCTCCCATTGTTTCTACCCACAATCAAGAAAACACTTTTGCAAAATTTCCTTTCTTGCAACCCTTCTCTGAAAACCCAATTTCTTCTGCTTCCTGCAACTCTTCTTTAGTGCTAATTCCAATGTCATGTAACTCTTCAATTTACCTTTTTTGGTGATGTTATGAATATGACTAAGGCAATAGAGAAACATAAATGAGGTATATCATTAAGAAAAATGGCGGCGATTTGGTGTCACATAATACATATAGGTCATCATTTCAACTATTTCAAATTGGCTCATTTTAAATTTTCTAACATGTATGACATGTGGACATGATGAATTTACACTTCCCCCCAACCAAAATGAAGATATGTGTCCTCATAGGTCAAGATGTAATTATGGTACAATAGGGCAGAGTACTTAAGATGTGCTATGTAAAATATCAACATTAATATATAGTAATTAAATAAATGCATTCAAGATAATTAAGATATAACAAGTTGTTACACACGTACCTAGAAATTTGGAACATCTTTTCCAAAGAATGTGGATGAAGTACCTATTATCATAAAAGTTCAGTTTAGTAATTAAATAAAGTGGTGATGGAATGAAGTGATGGTGGAGTAATGGAAGAGAGAGAAAGGATGGACAAATGGATTCCCACAAAAGTGTAAATCTTTATAGTGATTGCATGCATACTTTGACTAGCCAGAAGGAGGGACACTAGGCCTACTTCCTTTGGTTGCAGGAAGTTTGGGATTTTGGTATTCAATAAATTTTTGCATGAATTCCTGCTTGGAGGCAGGCTTATGATATAACCTAAGTCGATGACGACTGACTAGGAGCTTAAATCTAATAGGTTCAATGGTTGTGAGTTGAATAACACCATTATAGAAGACTTATGCCACTTGATATGGTCCCAACCACCTAGTTTGCAGTTTGCCTACATTATCATTATACCTAGAATCATAGAGAGAATAATCACCTGGTTGGAATTTCTTATCCTTTATGTATTTATCATGCCATTTCATTCTCTTATTTGCACCATTTTAGTATGGTGGAGAGCTGACTTTCTCATCTCATCCAAGGCATTCAACTACATGACCTTGTCCTTTTGTGCCTCGGATATATCAATCCCAAGATCTAGTGCAATTCTAAGAGTTTTATTCCATACAACAACTCAAATAAAGTAAAACCATTTGTGGTTTTCCAAGTGGTTCTATAGGCCCAGACAGCTTCTAGCAACCTATTTGCCCAATATTTTTGTGAAGTGCTATTGTCTTTGTCATAATAGACTCTATTTCTCTATTTGTTACCTCATATTTTCCATTGTCTTGTGGGTGATAGGGATTGGATTTCCTATGCCTGAAATTATACTCATTCACTAATGTTGTGACAAGAGTGGATGTGAACTGATCTCCTTGATCTATGACTATCTCCCTAGGAACTCCATACCATGTGAAGATTTCTTCATAGAGGAATTTTGCAACCTTATTGTCCCTAGCATGTTTCATGGCTTTTACCTTAGTCTATTTTATCATATAATTAGTAAAAACTAAGATGTAAGATTTTCCATTTGATGGTGGATCAATTAGACCTACAAAATCAAGTCCTCATTTATCAAATGGTGTGATAACTACCTGAGGGTATAGAGGCATCTCATATGATTTAGTTATTTGGCCCATTCTTTGACACCTATCGCATTTCCTGGTGTACTTTCTTGCATCCTTATGAAGTGTAGGCTAGTAGTATCCTGTATTGAGGATTTTCATGAGTGTCCTCTTAGCTACAAAGCATCCCCCATAGGATTCATCATGACATGCATGCAATATATCATTAATATCATCCTCTCTTATATATCTTCTCATCACATGATCTGGTCCAATATAGAATAAACAACTTGCCATCCATGAGAATGGAAAAGTATTCTCAATAAGAACCCTTTGCTCTTTTGGAGATAAATGAGGTGGAACTCTTCCTATAACCAAATAATTAGCTATATCATACCAAGGTGTATGCACACTGATGGATAACAAATTTTCATCAGGAAAAGAGTCATCAATGACTTGAGTGTCTTTTGATGTTGTCAATCTGAAGAGAAATTATGCCGCAATATTTTATTTCCTTGGCTTGTCTATAATGGTGATATCAAACTCCTACATTAACAGTAACCACCTTGCCAATCTTCTTGTGATCAATGGTTTTTTCATAAGATATCTTATGGTTGCATGGTCTATATGGATAAAGATCTGGTATCTTGTGATATAATGCTTGAATTTTTTGAGAGCATAAATAGCTACCAACATATCCTTCTCTGTCAATATGTAATTAAACTTAGCCCCTTGTAGTTTCTTGTTGATAAAGTAGATTGCATGCTCAATTTCTCCCTCTTTTTTTCCTAAGACAACACCTGTGCATAATCAGATGCTTCTTTGTGAATATGGAAAATAATTTCCCAATTAGGGCCTTTGAGTATAGGAGCATGAGTTAGTGAATTTTTCAAATCAGAGAATGATTTAAAACAATCTACTATCTATTGGAACTCAACATCCTTAGTCAGAAGAGTGTAAAGTGGTGTTGCCATCTTACTGAAATCTTTTATGAAATGCCTATAATAACTTGCATGTCTTAGGAAAATTCTAACATATTTTCTCTTGACAGGAATAGTAAGATTTCTAATTACCTCTATTTTGGTTGGATTCACTTGAATTCCCTTTTGAGAGATATAATGGCCAAGGACCACTCCTTCTTGTATCATCATAAAAAAATTCTCACTATTCAATGAGATATTATGGTCCTCACATCTTTGCAAAACCTTCTTGAGGTTTTCTAATGCTTCTACAAAATCAGCACCAAAAGTAGTGAAATCATCCATATAGATTTCCATTCAATCATGTGAGTGATCTGAGAATATACTAACAACTTCTCTTTGGAAGGTTGTAGGTGCATTACATAGCCCAAATGGGAGTACACAATAGGCATAATTCCCTCAAGGACAAGTGAAAGTTGTCTTGTTTTGGTCCTTAGATGCAATCTGTATTTAATTATAGCCATTGAACCCATCTAAGAAGGAAAAATACTTCTTGCCTGCAAGTGAATCTAATACTTGGTCTATGAAAGGAAGGGGAAAGTGATCATTTTTGGTGGCAGAATTTAGTTCTCTATAATCAATAAAAACTCTCCATTTACCTCCCTTTTAAGGCACAATCACCAAAGGATACACCCATTGGTTGTCTGGGATAGGGTAGATGAATCCTGCATCCAACAACTTTTGCAATTCTCCTTTCACAATCTCCCTCAATGCAAGGTTGATTCTCCTTTGCGGTTGCCTCACTAGTGTGCAGTCATCCATAATGTAGTTCCTATGAGTACAAAATTTAGGATCCAAACCCTTCATGTCATGGTAATCCCATGCGAATTCTTATTGATGCTTCTTTAACAGGTTTGTCAGAGACAACTGCTACTCTTGAGTAAGCTTATTATTTATACAAATGTTTCCCCTCTGAAACTTGTACTTGTGTAGTCAACTCAATCATGGTTGTTTCACTGATGCTTGACACTTTTACTTCATGGGGTAATAATGTATGAAGTATGTCTATTTCTACAGGAAATTCAGGTGCAGAAGAAGCCAACATAAGTGTCTGCAATGGACATGCAGAACTAGATTCTTGAGTGGGTGCTTCTAATTCATGCACTTCATAATTGTTTTGAATTGTATGAGATAATATATCATCTTCTTCCTGAAGCTACAGGAAAGGAATTTTTTTATCATCATGAGTTTTGCCACTAAATTGGCTTCCTCTACTTCTTCTCCAACTTGTGGCCAAATGGAGTTGTCCATATCATGGGATGGTTGAGCAGGAGGATAAAGGACAAGATTTTTAGTGATTTTCCCATTTAAAGTAGTCATGTCCCCTGACCAACATCCAATGTTAGCATTTTTTGTAGCTAACCATGGCCTTCCCAGAATAATAGGATATCCTCCTATTGGGAAAGTTTGCCTCAACATTCTAGATTTTCCCTTCAAGACTTGGCATTTTCCTTCATGTTCTGGCCTTTACCGCAATGGTCTAGCTTGGTCTTGGCAGTCTCTATCTGGTGGTTACCGCCTTACCACGCACGGTGAGTTCTCTCACCGTGGTGGAACGGTAAGGATGCCAATGGCCTGGCTCAGTGGTTACTGCCTTACCATTGGCAATGGTTCCTCTCACTGTGGTGGCCGCGGTGAGATCGCCAGTCATGGACTCGATGGTTACCACCATACCGCAAGCGGTGGTTCCTCTCACCGTGGTGGCCACAGTGAAACCACTAGTAGTGGACTTGGTGATTACCGCCATACCATAGGTGGTGGCTCCTCTCACCGTGGTGGTCACGGTGAGACCGCCAATAGTGGGCTCAGCGGTTACCTCCATACCGTAGGCGATGGGTTCTCTCACCGCAGTGGCCACGGTGAGACCGCTTGTAGTCAACCTGGTGGTTACCGCCACACTGCAGGAAGGCGTAGGAAGTTCAATGGTAGTGTGATGGAGATGGCAGTCAATGCAGGCAGTTACCACCATACCATGATAAGGCTCGGGTTACTCGGCGATAGTGTGGAATGGTTGACGGTGAGATCGGGTGAGATCACCACCATACCGCAAGGTGACTCAGACAGAGGCGCGGTAGTGTGGTGGAGTCAGGGTGTGATCCCAGATGGCTTACCACCAAAATGCGAGGTGAGTCTAACATGGAAGCAGTAGCAAGGTAGATGGCTGGGTGAGCTTGGGTGAGCTCATTGTTGTACCGCAGATGGGTAAAAGGAGCTCGGCGATAAAATGGTAGGAGCTCAAGTGAGCTTGGAACTCGATTGACCATCGAGTTGGACAGGTTTGACCGACTGTCAGAAGCAACGAACGAATGGAATGGTGACACATGGCAAGATCTTTAAGATTTGATTGTCTGAATTGTTTTATTTCCTTATTTCGATAGAGCTGCATTATTGAATGGAGGTTGATGGACATACCTAAGACTGATTTAATGTTGAGCGGCTCGATGCATGTTGAATAAGCGGTGCACGTTATCATAAATGAAATGCTTGTAGGTGGATAATTTATTATTCTAATGACCGTTGCTGGCAGGGATGGGTTGAACAGGTTTGCACACGGTATAAGGATCATGTGTGTAGTTTGATAATGAGTATGAGCGAATGAGAGAGATTCTGAGAGTGTTCGAGTGGTATTTTACAGTGAACACTTAGACTCTCATATCTACAAGGATGTGAACCTATGGAGGCCAATAGGTTGGGTTGGCTATGATAGTCATTTGTGAGGAGCTAAAGGGAATCTACATAGTATGTCATGAGGACATTGTAACTATGTGAAGATTCTATTTTGTGCTGCCTATATTCTCCAGATGAACAAGATGTAATCTCCTGAAGAGAATAGTTCTAGTTTTTTTATTGTAAATGTTTCAGTTACTGAATAATACATGTGAGTTGAGTGTTTTGGAGGGTGGGGTTTTTTACCCGAAAGGGTTTTCCCCACGTAAATTTGTGTGTTCATTGTTTTTTCTTTCATAGTTGTTTGGTCCTGCAAACTAAATTTGTGCTTGTGTTGACTCTATTATTTGTCAAGCATTTACTTCTCTCAGAGGTTCAATGGGGGATCAACTGTGCCTGATTCTGCTTTATGGCATAGTTGTTTGTGTCTTTGAAGTGATAAAAATGAAAATCACTAAGGCATTGTTGTCTTAGATGTTGATCTATGATGACAAAACCGACTCCATATCCCCAGGAACTCCTAATGTAGCTTTAGGGGAAAGGATCATAAAATCAGCTAGATATTCCCAACAGTCTATAATGACAACAATTTCTTCAACTATACCATCTGGCTTGGCAGTGGAGCTATCAACAAGTTGCAGGACAATGGAAGTAGGTCTCGGATTTATAACATTCAGTTGATGCAGGATATCCTTATTCATCACACTGATAGCAGCTCCCAAGTCTACTAGAGCATTCTTTACTTGGATTCCATTTATGATGACTCCAACTATAGTACTACTTGGGTCAGTATACTTAGGAATAGTAACTTTCCCAAGCATGATATCTGCCAACTGTCCCATCACATGAACAGTGGTGGGGTCCTTATGTTTCCTTCCAAGATTTTAAAGGCATGCTTCCATTATTTCCTTACCATATATGGGAACATATTTTATGGCCTATAATAGAGGTATCTTGACACATATGTGTTTTAGCTAATCCAAAATATCAAAGATTTCTTTCTCCTTTTAATTAGAAACTTCTAGCCTTTGAGGAAATGGTGGGTCAAGATCAATTTGTTGAACTGGTTCAGGATTCTTGGGAACACTTATCTGAGCAGGGATATTAGGTAAATTTTGATGCTCCTCCTCTTTCATAGGAATCTTTGTGATAATAGGAGTGGAAGGTCATGAAAAATTGGTTCCTGAACGTAGATGACTATTACTCAAACTCACAGCATAGGCAAGGTATTAGTTTGGATCTATATAGTAGACTGGTTGTTGTTGTGGTTTGTTATTTGGGTTGGGTGTGGGTTCAGTTGGTAACTAAGTAGATCTAGGTGTACTATAATTTGAGTTAGGAGGAGTCATTATGGTAGTTTTTTGAGGCTGTGGAGGCAAATGTATGTAATAATTTGCATGTTTTGGTCATTGTTGTCCTCCCCTCCATTAGGATGTTTGTTGTCAATTTCCTTAAGGTTGTTGCCAATTCCCATGGGTTGTTTCCACTAAGGTGAAGTGTTTTGGTAATTAGGCCATGTATTTTGAGGGTTGTTCCAAGGCTGAGGTGAATAACCTCCAAATTTTGATGGATATTATGGTTTCCATTGGTTACCAGATGCATAAGAATTCATATAAGGTCCACTAAAAGATAATGGATCTGGTGGCATACTTTATTTTGGAGCCCATGGCCTTCTTTGTGCAACATAGAAAACTTGATCTTCTTCACCCTAAATTGGCTTGAACTCAGGTGGAATGTTCTTGCTGTCAATATTGGCCACCATTTCACATTTGTAGTCCTTCGTCTTTTTCCTACAATGAGGACAATATTCTACCAACATTGCTTCTGCCTCCTCATGTTTCTTCTTTGCTTGAAGTGCATCTAGCTGAGTTGCGATATTATTTATGATGCCCTACTTGAACTTTGACAGTAAATGAGTGATTTTCATTCTTGAAACTCCATTAATGGAATATTTACCCGTAGAAGATTGGTAACCTCTCCCTTTCTTTATAGCTGCTCTAGAGTAATTCTAACATATCTTCTTAATAGCATCTCAAGGCACTTGGGTGATATCTCATTCTCCTATCAAATCCAGAGCATCAGCACAACTATCACTAATTCCTCTAAGGAAGAGCAATGTTTGAGACTCTTTATTGAGTGCATGATGTGGAGACTTCTATAGACTAAACAAGAACCTTAATAGATAGTTCTCCAAAATTTCATCCTCCTATTGCATCCTGAAGATATCACCTCCTCTCATATCACTACCTCTACAATATTCTTTATACTTCTCAAGAAACTTTTCCTTTATAACATCCAAACTATTCACAATATTCCTACCTAAGCTCATAAACGATCTTAATGCAACTTCTTTCAAAGTAGTAGGAAAGAAACAACTTAAGCCTATGAGCGCCAGTAGTGTAATCATAGCTTCTCCAGAGGATATAAAATTCAAACAAGAAAGTGTTTGAGTCCTCTGTTACCAGCCCATAGAATTTAGGAAGAACTGAAGCAAGAATGTTCTTGAGGTTATCAAGATCATTTTGTTGAGGGATAGGGAAATAAAAGGTTGGCTTCTTAGGCCTAATTGGGGCAGCCATATTTTATTGATGGATTATCAAATAAAGTGTATTCTCAATCAAGTTTTGAGTAGCTTTCTCTTAAGAGGAATTTTAAAAATTGGTTGAATTGGGGAATGCATCAGCAAAAGGGTTTACTTCTTCTTCTTCTTCTGGAAAAATTGGAAAATCAACTAGCTGGTTATCAAGATTAGGATTAGCAGGAAGGAATCTCCCTAGAGCATCTCTTCTCCTTGCCCTATGCATGCAGTATCAACTCAGTATCAACCAACTCACACAAAGAATTGGTGAAATAATAATGGTCCATTACTTATTCTAATGAAGGGTATGTTGAAAACAAACTTCAGAGACACCAAAAATAGTAAAGAAACTAGAAATGACTCCTAAGAACCTCCTAGTTTGACACCATCCCTAACAACGATGCCAAAAAATTTAGCCTTCTTTAATGGTTCAATAACTAAGCCCTCAAAGCTATAACCTAAATATTAAATATCTACACCAAGTAGCTATCTTTCTCATCATGAAGGTTCATTTCATTATCAACCTAGGGGCATGAAATTGAAATGGGTCAACACTGCATATGCAGTAGGATTCCATTGTAGCCATCTTTATCCTATAGCTTAGAAAGGAAGTAATATTGAAAGTGAATGCTTAAAATGAAGAAGCATAAGTATTGAACATAAACCAACCACTAAACTAAACCGAAATGAATTACAAAAATAGAAATCTCAGTAAATAGACAAGAATTTACTATGTTTGTCATGGCTGCATGAACAAACACATAACTTAGTTCTAGTGGCTATAGGAATAGACAAATGCTAAGACTATAACTAATTGCTGAATAGAAAAGAAACTACTAAACTGAAAGGATGGATTTCTCACCAAGTGGTCCCCCTTGAATGATTTTTCCCAGTACTAACTCAGATGTAACAGAATAAAATATCATTGTATTCATTCAGAACAAGATTAAAATGAAGTAGCAACATAACTATATTTCTCGAAAACTAAAAAATGCAAATACAACTCTCAGAATGTTCAATATCTTGAAGAGGAGCATCTGATCATTATTTATAGAAGAAAATATTCTAACTAACTTAACTAACAAGGCGGTCAACCCCAATAGATTAAGAGGATGCCATCTATTAAAAGCATGAAAAAGAGGAAAGGAGGTTATGCATGCATAAGATTCAGTCAAACCAAACTTGCTTCAACAAATATCCAACATAACAATATCTCCTAAATCTACTCAACCAAAAAACATGACCATTAAGATTAACTTCAACAGCTGGAATTTTCCAACCGCTTGAATTCTTTAATGTCCATTTCTACTTGACTTTTTTAGCAACCGAAAAGCTGGTATGAAATCCTTCCACATTGCAAGCTCCCTTTATTTCTACATCTAAATCTAGACATGCATCATAAATTTAGCATGCACAATACAAATGCATATTAATTATCTTAAAGTAATATCCATTCAACTACACGTAAAATTAACATAGATTAATCACATAGCATGTTATTATTATCAAAAGTCATAAGGATAATTTTATGCCCAAGGTTTATGGATTTTAAGGAAATAACATGGAGAGTGTCAATAACCAATTGTCATAGTCTATAGTATCAACAACAAATATATGATAAACCCTATAAAAATTGAGCCATTAATTGGACTCATTAGTGTTTCTTAGAAAAAATTGTAAGATCATCGATATATACTACAATGAACTTACCTAGAACATCACGAAAAGCTAATTCCATAGCACGTTAGAACGTCGTGCCAACATTTATGAGGCCAAAAGGCATCATGTGTTATGAAAAGGTACCTCATGGCATTGAGAAGGTTTTCTTATGTTGATCACTTGAATTGACTTCAATTTGGTTGTAACCAAAAAAACCATCTAGCATGGAGAGCATTTTAGATCTAGTCACAGTTTGAAGAACCTGATCCATTACTAGTAGGGGATAATTATCTTTAAGTGACAATTGATTCAGATTTCAAAAATCCACATAGATACGGATCTCGCCATTCTTCTTACAAATGGGGACAATATTCGTTATCCATGTTGAATGATGGATAGGGAATATTAGTCGGGTGTTCAACATTTTTTAAACCTCTACAAGGATTGTTCCTGAAATCTTAGGATTATATTTCCTTTTATTTTGTTTATAAGGCAATGCCCCAATCTTTAGTGGAATGTCATGTTGCACCTCTTTGGGTCGGAAATATTTTAAATCCTCATATGAATATGCTAGGACATCCATATATTTTTGTAACAACTTAGCAAACTTATTTCTTTATTCACTTGTGCAACATTTACCAATGTTTACCATCTTAGGATTTGCTTTAGTTCTTAAGTTTATTTGTTCAACTTCACTAGTTGAATCAAAATCAGAGAGTTGTTTTTTGACATAGCAATTATGCTTATCAAAAAAATTCTCAAGGGATACCAACCCTTTAGGAATTTTTTCCCTTTTAGTTGTAGGAACTCTTCACCTAAAGTTGGATCCATGTCAGAAGTAGATTCTCGATGTGGAGAATCACTTCCTTCAAAGTACAACTCATCAAATTTTTTAAATTTTCCAAAAAGGCAACAATTTGATGATCGTCATTAAAGATCCACAAGTTTTTCGAATTTCCAAGAACACACGGATGAAAAACCAAATCAATGGTATAGGTGGAACCATGAAAGTCTTTATTTGGTATCAAGATCGTGCCTGAGACTGCTAAAGAATCAGCCCTGTCATTATATTCTCTTGGGACTACAGATTTATCAAATGCGTCAAATTCTTCAATACAATCCCAAATAAAATTGTGATAATGGCAGAGTCTGACATTCTCTATTTGGCACAAATTTCTTACCTGCCAAACTATCAACTCAGCATCACCTTGTGCATGAATATTTTTAATACCTTTCTTACACGCAACTTGCATCCCTTACAACAATTATTCATATTCAGCAGTGTTATTAGTGTTGTCAAACTATAATTTGAAACAGAAAGGGAAAAAAATTCCTGTGGGGGAATTAAAAACCATTCTTGCTCCAAAACCTTTGGAAGAACAACTGCCACCAAACTCTAGTAACCAAATGTCATTTGGATCATCGAGGCTGATAGTGTCAAAATCTATAGCCTCATCATCTGATGAAGCTTTAGGATCTGATGTTAACGAATCATTTGATGATGACTCATTTGTTATGGAAAAAGATTCAGCCTCCCAACTCATGCCCCATGGAAGATTCACTGAATTCTTCTATTTGCAACTAATATGTTCTAACTCCCAAAGACTCAAATAGAATTTGAGCCCTTGGATCATTGAATTGTGTCACTGATAATTTTGATTCCCTTTCATGAATCAACTTTTTCATTCACCTTTGATAGGTATCCTATCTTCGAACATGTCCATGTTCAGTTCAATTCCAACATCTTTACAGGAATTACGTTCAAGGAGAATTTTGTAAGATGTTGGCACGTCAACTACTAGAACCGTAATTTTGATTGTCTTCTCAAGATATGTAGCAAATGCATAATGTGCATCTTTGATCTATCCAATCAAAGGTACTTGTTTTTTTTCCATGGAAAAGCAACAACTAAATTTTTTGGTTAGATTCAAACCTAAAATAGTAGCTACCTTGATTGACATCACATTATCTGATGTGTCAGAATCTATAACACAGATGCTTAACTTACAACCGTTAAAAATTAATGAAATAAAGAATGGATCGATGCATCCAGATGATTTACATGTTGGGGTAGAAACAAGGTTATTTTGTGGCGTCTGGGGCTTTGCAAAAACAAGAATATCAGGAGACGAATCTTGATTTGGGGTAATTCCTTTATCCTTCATGAATTTGATGAGCCTATCGAATTGGTCAAGATTGGCTTTAAGGTATTCGGCTTCAGACATTTGCACATTGGTTTTCTTGGCATGATCAATAATGTCAAAAGCGTGGAAAGAATTATGTAAAGTGGATGTAGTAACTTCTGCAATAAGCTTAACAAAAGGTACACTGGTCTTAGGAACCAGAGAATTGGCTTTTTTAATGGACGGAATGGTTGGGGGAGGACGGGGGACACTTACTTGTTTGGTTGTTGTATTTTTTGGTTGCCATGGTAGGGAGATCCTCTTTTTGCAATGGAGACAGGTGGCTTATCTTTGGTTGGTGGAGTAGCAGCTTGAGGTTGGTCAAGCTGATTTTTTTGTTTCCACGTGAAGACAACATATGCATCTCTAACTAATTCTTCATCCTCTAAGTTATTTTCCATTTGTAAGTAGCCAATGTTGGATTTTCCAGCTGATTCCATTTCTTCATCTTGAAAAAGATCAACACCTTCTTCCATGGGAAAATCTGGTTGTGCACATTCATCTTGTTTAGCCTCATAATATCCTGTGATGATGTTAGTAGGTGGAGCTTCAATTGCGGGTCTTCCTTGTGGTGCAGGAAGGCGATTCTGATTTTTTTTGTTTCCAACATAGTTAGGAAAAGTCCTCCTTGGCACATCTTTATAAGTATTGTTGTTAGAAACTTTCTTTTTTAAAGCCAAAATTTTGTTTGCCAATCTTTGGACCATGTGATCAAAAAAATTAGAGCTTGCACTAGGTACATTATCATTAGAAGTAGAAGATCCTAAAGCTTGCACCTTCTTATTGTTGGTATTCATCCTTATTTCTCCAACAAGGATCATGTTATCTTCTAGACTCATAGCAATTTTTTGAGCTGCTTCAACATTGGCAAGAACTTCCCAACACAAGAAAAAGCTTACCTTGGGGAGTTGTGTATTGATGAAGAAACTTTTCAAGTTATGATTTGTCGATCTCACCACCATTGGGATCCTCGTCACCAACTTTTTGAACTTAGCCACAAACTCGCACATGGGTTCATGAGCCTCCTTCCACATTATCATAAGCTACGCAAGAAAAGCATGTGCATCTTCAAAAGGTTTGAATATCTCTTCAAACTTAGTACGAAGATTGTTCCAATTAGTAATCGATGCAACCAGAAGGGTATAAAATCAATCCACAACAAATCCTTGTAGAGATTCAATGAAAAGTCTCACAGCTACATTTTCATGTTCCACGCTAAGAACACCATAGACAATGTAAAAGAAAGAAATGTGTTCATCGAGATGTTGTTTTCCATTACCTAGAAACTTTGGGATATGATTTCTTAAAACATGTGGAAGATCATGTAGAGGCACAGCCAAACAAAGGGGACCAAAAGCATTTCCCCAAGGCCCTGCAAGTGGTGTGGCCATGGTAGATTGAAAAAGTACCTGTGTTGGAGCTCTATGGAAGATGGAAGATTCACTCGTGAGAGGAGATCTTATTCTTCATGGAGGGTAGCTTCTGGTTTTCTGCAATGAAGATCTTACTTGCAGGGGAATAGGTGGAGTATTGTGTTGCAAAAAAATTTCAAAAAGTGGATCCACTGCTCCTTGAGCCCTCAGACTTTGTGTACAGCTTCTATCCGCCAGAGTGTAGATGGAAACAAGAGAATATTAAAAATAACGATATACAGTACTCCAATAAGAAATAAAAGAACTTATTTGCTTCAATCAAAGCATGAGGTTTTAATTGCGTGTGTCGTTCCTCGGCAGAGTTGCCAAAAAACTATTGTGTGAAAATTATGTAATCCCCTTTTCAATAGATTACACAACCTTGATTTCAACCACAACTATGTGAGATGTAATCTCTCCTCTCAGAAAGGGGAGGTTCCCTTCTTACTGCTTATAGAATCTAAGTAAAACTAATTAAGTATTCACAAACATGTACACTACAATTACGAGATGGGGGTGTGTCACATTCATACTTCTCTCTTTTTTCAAAGAATATGTTTTACAATGCTTCATGGTTGATAGTTTGGATTTGATACAACTTTAAACTAAAAACAAATCAATAATTCCAATATCTCTATCTTGTCAAAGAAAATCTTAGAGACACCAACATGATAATAGTAAACAATAAAATAAGAAAGAAAATCTCACGAAGGCACAAAGTCGTTTCGTAGCTTTTCATCGATGAACCTTTGAGAGATGTAACGATTGTCATATTAGAAGCTCAAATTCTTCTTAGATACAAAAATTCCATGCACAACATGAACAATTACAAGCACAAAGTCTTGTACATAATCCATAAAAATATTTATCCAAACAATATCACAAATCTGAATAAAGAGTGCAACACAAAGTTTACACAAATTTATTCAAAGCCCTTAGATCTCACACACTAATCACTACCAATCTTAATAAAATCCAAAATATGATTGATCCAACACAAATTCTAGTATGCAACTTTCTTCTTTATTGATCAAAATATATACACAAACATGAACACAAAGTTTCATGTATTTTCTTCTCAAAAGGGTAGCACTTTGTTCCAAAAGATTAAAGATAAAATATTACAATAGGATCCTCTCATATTTATAGATGGGAGAGGAGAGAAAAAATAGGAAAATTAGAAGAGTAAATCTAGGAGAAAATCTAGGGAAATTTGACCTAACTAATTGACTTATTCCAAAAATTTCATCCACCTTTATAGGAAAACATCTATGATTGTACATGTAATTACATTTCTCAAAAAGACATATAAGATGTCTAGAACTATTTAAAAAATGCGTAAATGAAAACAAAAACTATCAAACACTGGAGAAGAAAATAAATCTTCATGATTCCTTCCATTGGGCGCAAAAGTCTTCATATTTCTTCTTTGTCTCTAGGACAAATGCCTCATCTGGACCAACAGTGTAATCCACAATGGTGTGAACTCTGGTAATTGATCTTCTATAAAATGAGTGAATATTTTTGCATCTATCAAGATGCGTCTTGATATTATCAAGAGAAATTTGTAAGTCACAAATTGCATGCATTGAGGCCTTTGAAATTTTGGCATCCTCTACTTGCTTCATGATGGCTTCCATGAAATTGCACTAGCAGGGAGGAAAATATGATCTTTATCAAGGAGATTACTCAGTAACTCCTTAGAGTCATCCTCTAGGATAATACGATGTCCTTCAACATCTTGTACTTGGTGGATATCTTCAATAAGAGACTTGATCACTTGAATGCGGTGCTTGAAAATTTCTCTAACCTCATAATATTTCTCCTTGTCGATAATTACCCCAACTTCCACCAACTTACTTAGCTTTGCCTCTTTCATTTGTAACCAAAATGAGAGGTGTTTGTCCATTTCTTTTTTCTCTCGAGAAAGTATGCATTCTTCCTTATCAAGCTCTGATTTCAGCTTACCAATTCGAGTAGCCTTTTCATCTGTAGCAATGATAACCTGTGAACCATGTTGTATCATTTCATCAATGAAATCATACAATGCCTTACCCTTGGAGGAAAAATTCTCTACCTTTTGAACTGTTGGTTCCTCAACACTTATCATAGTCATAGATTGTTTATTTCCTAAGGAGCCTGCTAGTTTCTTCAAAATAGTTGCATAACGTTCAACCTTCTCTTTGTCCACATCTCACGTTCATTCCCTCTTGTCAAGCCTTCCTGCTAATGCATCTAGGACTACCTGGACATCTGCCTTTGTACTTTTTTTGTCACTTTGTCGAGTTGTATTCTTGTTATTGTGTAATCCTCCATGTCTATGTCACCTTCTTCCCATGGGGGTAGACCAATCTCTACAAACTTTTGACTAGATTTTTCAATGAGAATCCTTGAATGAACTTTCGCCCTTTTCTTCCCCTTGGCCTTTAGAGGGGCTCTCTCTTCAATATCAAGCTCTTCTGGAGAGATCATTTGTTTCTTTCACTTAGATACCTGAGAGACCAACCAAGGGGGAAGGGAGGAAGTATATGCTTCTTGACTTGTCGTCAATTCTTTTGTTGCAACTACTTTTGTAGAAATGAATGGTATGGTAACAATTGGGGCAGTATTTATCATGATTTCTCTAGTAGACTGCACACCAAGTTGATTTTGTAAAGACTCATTCATAAAACTATCAAATTTAGCTTTAGATAAAACATCGGAAGCTAGAGATGATAAACTTGGAATGGATGAAGCAGAGCTTGCTAAAACATCAACATTTTGTGTGTTTGAAACTATAGGGGGAGTGGCAAGCACAGTTGATGTTATAGGGGGAAGAGAAACATCTACTACATGTGTACTAAATGTGGGAGGAGGTGAAGTAGGAAGAGGAGGTTGAGGAGTGTTATGATTGGGAGGTGTGTAAGGATCATTTGAAGTAATGGGTCATGATGTTTAGGGAAGGTCTCCAACAACATTCTCATGTGGAGATAGAGTTTGTTCTTTTTCATGCCTGAGTACCTCTTTATAACCTTCTTTTTCAGCTTCTTTTTCAGCCTCATCTTCTTCAAACTCTTGCTCTTCTAGAGAATCCTCTTCTTCAGCAAACTCTTCTTTAGAAGTTGATTCCTCGATTTCATTTCCTTCTTCTTTGGACTCACGTTCTTCAGAAGTTTTCCCTTTTTCCTTTTGAGTGAGTTGATTCAGATTTTGTGTCCTCTTCTTGTTCAATTTCTCATGTATCCCTTTCGCCAACAGTGAACTTGATTTTAGGGCCTTTTCGGGAAGAAGGAGTAGCCACATTCTTGTCTTTTGTATGAAGTTCCTGTTGTTGGCAAGCTTTTGCTCCAAGCACTTCTCCTTCTGATTCTATCTTGAAGGATTTCATCTGGAAACCATGTTTGTGTAACCATTCTATTGTGTTGGACAATATGGGGGTAAGCATTTCCCTGATGGAGACACTTTCCTTCTTAAACCATTGTATTGCAAGAAAATGCCTCCTAAATATTTCATTTTCATCATAGGCAGTGTTCATGATGTCACCAGGGTCTTTGAAACCCTCTGGTAGGTCAGCCACAACAAGATCTCTAATCTTATCTATGGTTAGCCTACCATAATCCATTTTTCAGATGTCTTCTTCATCCCTGCATTCCACCCATATGTCTTCAAAGTGGTACTTGTGTCGGTGGCCTTTCTTTAATTTCCTCTTCACATCTCGATAGTCAAAGTAAATTTTTTATTTGTATGTCCTTATTGTCATGATCTGCATTTCTATAGCAACTGAATTTTCCTTTTGTATGCTTTGAATGGTATATCTACCAATCATTAGTGGAAATTTAAAACCCGGTTTGTGAATCCTCATGCATTCCTTGTGAACTAAAATTAGTTGTCTGCATAACTCCATGAGTATCCACTTATTTGAGGGATACCTGGGCAACATGTAAGGACACCCAGTTAGCATCCTACCCTCATGTAGGTGAAATTTTGAAATTGCAAGAATATACACCCAACCTTACTCACCACTTTGTAGGACTCATCTAACACTCTCTTCTTTTCAAGATTTGGGTCAAAAGAGAAAAGCAAAGGTGCAAAGAAGGCATTTGTGACCCTCCTGAAATGATTAAGACTTTCCCTTATTTCCAACTAATAGAAATACTTATATGTGGGTACAGAATTTTGGTTCCCCTTTGTAGATAACCTTGGGAATTGCCTCATAATAGCAGCAGCATACACCAAATAATAAATCATGTAGAACTTCAAAGTGGTTGGCACATTTATCAATTTCTCATGGATTTCATCACTGATTTGGGTCCCCCAATCAATATGAGCCTTCCTTCTTTGTATGATCTAAATTTATTCATACATTCAATCTTGAAAATGAGATGATTTTGGCAAGAATTTGACCCTACTCAGGAGGGTGATCATATCCCTGACATCCTCTTTGAAGTCACTTCGAGGAAGCCCCTTCGGCCATCTTGAGATACTGGGACTAGGTGTTTTCAACCATTAATTGTTAATCAATTTTTTAGCCTTATTGGGATCTGAATCATAGAGCTCCTATGCATGTTGGATTGAAATCTTTGTGTATTGTTCCATATGTGGGACTCTAAAAACAATGTCGAAGAATTCAGGGTCTAGCCTCATCATCACTTGGCTTGAAGAATCTATTACACTTCTAATCTCTCGGATGTAGTGGGATGCAACTTGGAGAATGAACTTTGTATTATGAGCAGATGTCAAGAATGTGGACACCAAGTGTAAATTTCTATGGATGATGGCTCTCAAGCTGTCTTCTAAGGGATTTTTCTCAGTTATTTTCACAAAATCTTCAAGGTCCTGATGACCAACATCGGTGTCCTTGATTTCATCCACCTTAGAGATTACCACGGTCGGCGGAAAGACACCCTGATACTTATATTTCATTTTCCCCTCTTTTTTAGAAGATGATGGAGGTTGCTTTACTATCATCTAGAAGAACTAGGATCAAAGGATACCACCTTCATGATCACTTGACGAGGTCTAGAGAGAACTGTAAGGATAGTGAATCAATAGACGTTAGGTGAAACTGTAGCATTGGGAAGCCTGAGGCAAGCAAGAACTGTGGAGCAAGCGTGAAATGAGCAATTTGGAATGGAAAATGAAGTGAGACGAAGTTGAAATTGAAAATCGGCGCTCCTACACTTGGAGATGTTGATTTACATGTAGGGGCATTGATTTTGAGTGCTCCTACATGTATGTGGAACTTTGAACGATCAAAGTGTTGGGGCGCTGAAAATCAACACCCCTATTTTTAGAGGAAATTCATTTGGAAAAGTGTCAAGGCGCTGAAAATAAGTTCCTTGACATTTTCCTTGGAAGATCTCTCGCTTTTCGATTTGGATGTCAAAGCGGATAAAAACACTGCTATTACATTTTTGTAAACAAGGTACTTCATGTAGGAGCAGTGATTTTCACCACTCCTACATGGAGTTGATGAAAATATTTGAAGGAAACGACGGATTTAAAAACCGCTTCGACATTGAAAGGTTAGGTTTTCGAGCGGTGAAAATCACTGCTCAAACAATTGGAGCTCGATAATCATCTTTGAATAAAATTTACGCCTTCAACATTTTGGTGAAACAAACAAAATCACTGTTCTTTACCTTGAAATACAACAAAGGAACAGTAGAAGGAATTGAGGGAGAATAATGTGAAAGAGAGGGAGATGGCGAAACTAGGGTATGAAGGAAGAAAAAACATGCAGGGAAATAAAGAAAAACTAGGTGTTCGTTTAGAGAAGAAGGAGAAAATCTGAGAGGGAAAATGCAAAAACCATGGTGGATCAAATAAACACAATCATAAATTACAAACCCTAAGTAGAGTGAATTTCTTGAGTGCGACTTAGAGAGGAAAAAGAATTGATATTTCCCTCTAAAAATAAATAGAAAGAAAGACTCGATGAAGAAATAACGCACCTGGAGAATAATGAAAACCCGAGATCAAGGCTTTGAAGAAATCCTCAAAATCGTGACCTAGCTTGGAGTTGGTAAAACATCCAGCGCCTAGGGAGAAGGTGAATGGAATTTAGAATGGAAATGAAAATAATTTAATAACCTTTTAAAAGGTCATTAAACAAACTCAAGTGGTGCATTAATGATACCACGAAAATTGGAGGAAAAATGTGAAACATGCATTGGTGGTAAAAATCACCACTCGTGCATGAAGTCTTAAGTTAGACAAAAAGTGAACAAGCGGTGATTTTCACCACTTATGCAATTTGGAAAGAAAACAAAGTGTAGGAACATTGAAAATCAGTGATCCAACACTTTAAGTTGGAAATTGACTAAGGTGATATGTAGGAGCGTTGATTTTCAGCACATATTTCACAGTTTTGACTAACTCTCAACTTTGAGAGTTCACGAAGATATTTGTTTCAAATCTCTTAGAAAGACGGATGAGAGGAAACACTCAAACAAACTATTTGATAGTTTGGACCGCACATCAAGGTGAATTTAAATTTTCCTCATTTTTTAGGCTTGAACATCATGAAACTATGAAAAGGACAAATTTCATAGAGGGTTATCCATGAATCGAGTGTTGCTTTATTCCATCATAACAATATTGAAGAGAGTGAGGATATTTCCCAGCCTCAGAAGGATAAGAGGAAGAAAATTAGTGGGATCATCCCCCCTATTGCAAAGAGAGTGGAGGCTAAATCTAAACTTCCTAAATGCTTTGTCAATTTTAGGAGTGACAAAGGTCCGCCAGCCAGTGATCACAATTAATGGAGGTTAGGTGTATTTCTTGGAATGTTAGGGGACTTGAATCCCCTGATAGGAAACATGTGGTTAGGAGGTTCCTTGCCTAGAATAAGGAGAAATATTTTGTCTTTTTGCAAGAAGTTAAGGCAGTTGACTTCACCCTGGAGACAAGTTTGAGGGTTATTTGGAAGGATGCTTCACAATTTGTTACTAATCATGATAAGGGTAAAGGAGGTGTTGCTCTCTTGGTTGCTAACACTTGGGCTCAGTATGTGACCTACTCTAGGGTCTCCCCTTGTAACAGAGCAGTTTGGATGATTTTAAAGAAAGACTCAAGGTGCTTTGGAGTTTTTTCAATTTATGCTTCCAATGACTACCGAGAGAGGGTGCTGCTATGGAACTGGCTTTATTCTCTACAAGATGTCCCATGGATTATCAGAGGTGATTTCAATTTTGTGGAGAAGGATGAGGACAAATGGGGGGTACAGGTTGGGAATGGAAGGGAAATGAAAGGTTCTACTAACAGAGGATGAAGTCTAGACTTAGAATTGAAGATCCTATTGAAGGCCAGAAGAAGAGCACCCATGCAATATGGTTTACTTGGTGCAATGCTCAAAAAAGGGGTAGAAGAATCTAAATAGATTTTATAATAGCAAGGACTTCCTCTCTGCTTCATTGATGAAAGATGGGTGCAAAATTGAGGTCTGCCCCTTCACTCTTTCAAACCATCATCCTATTAGGCCTTCCTTTAGCTTGAGGGATGGTTTGCCTAAGGCTACCGGGTACAGTAATATTTTTTGTCTAAATACTAGCCTCTTGAGGGATGTTGATTGTAAGAATGTTATCTTGTGTCTTAGACAAATTAACAAATGGACGCTTAAGTCTATGTCACCTATTGAGAGATGGGTTGCTAACACAGAAGGCTGGAAAATCCTCTTTCAAACCATTGGGAGGAAAAAAGCAAAGGATTGTAGAAGAAAGGAGGTCTTTCTTCAAGATAATCTTCTCCAAGCAGAGCTTGAGTTGCAATCCAGCCCTGCAAAAATGACCTTGTTGAAAAGTTGACTTTAGCTAAAGACTCTCTTAGAAGGCTCCAGAATAGCAGAATCAAAGGCCTTAAGGTCAGAGCTAAGATGAATTGGCTAGAAAATGGGGATAGAGGTTCCAAATTCTTTTTTAGGTTCATTAAGGAAAAGCAGGCCAGGGAACAGATCAACTTCATTACTATGAATGGTTCCTTGGTGTCTAATCAAGATGAGATAAGGAATCACTTTTTTTAGCTCTACAAAGGGCTCTTCTCTTTAGATGAGGAGGGGAGAGACAATGTTCGAGCAAGGGAACACATCAAATGTCTTATCCCTAAAAAAATTAATGAGGACATGGCAGAAGAATTGGGGAAAGAGGTGTCACTTGAAGAAATTAAGAAGGCCATTTTATCTCTAAAGGATGATAAATCCCCTAGGGCTGATGGGCTTCCAACTGAATTCTACAAAACCTTCATGGAATGGATCTGTGAGGACCTTCTTCTTTTTTATAAGGAAGCCTTTGAGAAGGGATCTCTTGGTAGAAATATTAACAAAGGAGTGATCAAGTTGATTCCTAAGAATGGTGATAGATCTCTGGTCAAGAATTGGAGACCTATTACTCTTTTAAATGTGTCTTATAAGATTTTGGCCAAAATTCTGGCTGACAGGGTGGCCGAAATACTTCCTCATATTATTAACTCTACTCAGACAGGTTTCATTAAAGGAAGGTATATTCTTGAAAACCTAATCACTAGTTGGGAGGCCTTGAATTGGGCTAAAACTTCAAACCAGAAAGTTGCTATGATGCTCCTTGATTTTGAGAAGGCCTATGACAAGGTTGAATGGGATTTCTTGATGATGATGTTGGAAGCTTTTGGTTTCCTTGGGGCCTTCTGTCATATGGTTAGAACTCTCTTCCATGATGCTTCTTCCCAGGTTGAAGTTAATGGTGTACCCACTCAAGAGATCCCTTCGGAGCGATCCATTAGGCAAGGTTGCCCCTTGGCCCCAACATTGTTTTTCATTGCCTTTGATGCCCTTCATTATTTGTTAAGTGAGAATGCTGGAATTCCAAGGGTAAGAGGAGTAAGATTACCGGATCATAATGAGCTTCTCAATCTCTAATTTTTCAATGATACTTCCATTCTGCTTGAGTTGGAAGACTGGAACTTTTCTAATTTAATGAAGAAATTGGATCTTTTATGTTTAGCTTTAGGTGCAAAGCTTTCCCCATCTAAGTCTTGGTTGTTGGGTTGGATGGATCGACCCCCTGACTGGATTACTAAGTATGGAATTCAATGGGGAGGGCCTCATAAGCTGGTTAGATATCTTGGGATTCCCTTTGTTGTGGATTCGAGGTAAAAATTTTTAGAAGATTCTTTCTTCGTATAGTATCTACTTTGCTTTTGTGTGGTTTTTCAATTCTTATCAAATCAATGAGATTCAGAAAAGAATTAGGGCCTTTCTTTGGTAGGATGGGAAGGGAAAAAGAAAGAGGCATGCGGTTAACTAGGAGTGGTGTACCATTGATAAATGTAAAGGTGGTCTTGGACTGAAAGATTTGAAGTTACAAGGGGTTGCTCTTGCTTCAAAGTGGATTCTTGGGTCTTTGGATGGTGGGGAGCCTTGGAAAGTGTTGATTCGGCAGAATATTATTAGAGTTGTTCCCAAATGTGCTAAGTCTTGGAGGGCCTTGCCTATTAGTGAAATTATTTGTAGTCAGAAGGTCATGTTACCTATAGGTTCCAATGTTTTTAGAACCATTTGGAAGGCTTGGGAGATGATGAAAGACCATCTTGACAATCATCAATTCATCAATGGGGATTTTGGAACTGTTCAGTCCCATAGGTCGATCTGGTGGAACCTTTAGCACAGAGGGAAACCTCTAGCTCTTATCTAGGGTTGCTCGGCAAAACATTGGGCTTCTCTAGGTTTTAGGCACTTTAGTGATATTTTGAAAGATGGCAAATTAAAGGGTTGGAATAAGTTGGTTTTTGAATTCAATCTTCCTCCCTCTAATTGGAGAACATACTCGATCCTTAGAGAGGCTTGTAGTTGGATAAAATTTCCTGTGGTAACTAAAAATAATCCTGATCGGTTTAAAGAATTCCAATGGAAAAATGGTTCAAATATAAGTAAGACTAAAGCTAAAGAACTTTATACTATTCTAACAAGGCACATTGATCTAACTAATCACGTGAATCAAGTTTGGAAACAATAGTGGGATAAAAATCAATGGCAAAATGTTTTCCAGAATAACTGGAGCGGATAGATTGAACCTAAACAAGCTTGTTTTAGATGGCTCCTTATTTTGCAGAAGCTTTCTTTTAAATGAAAATTTGATGATATCATAGTATGCAAGTTGTGTAGAGTTCCTGAAACTCTGTTTCATATCTTTTTTTATTGCATCTTTGCTCAAGAAGTTTGGAAATTTTTTTGTAATGCACTTGATATATGGAATTCTAGTGGTTAGCTGCTACCTAAGAAGATTTTGTTCATGCATAATTCTAAGATGGGGAAAACTGCAAAGCTTTTTTGGTTGTGTTTTTCTTCCAATCTTCTTTGGTTTATTTGGAAAGCGAGGAATGAAGATGTCTTTCAGGGGAGGAAAAGGTTGATTACTGAGTCTTCTAGCAGACTCATATTTTATACCATTGCAATGCAAGTGTATATTACTATGGATATTTCAAAGGACAAATTTTGGACTTATCTGGAAAACAGTCAAGGTTCTATTGACATTATGGAAGCAAGATTCGAGCATTTATGGCTAGCGGGACATCCTAGTGTAGATGTGTTTCTGAGGGCTCTCCAAGCCTTCCATCATGATTTTGTTGAGGGACAGAAAAGGGATGTTGCAAAGAGGAATCAATATGATAGACCTTCATAGGAGGAAGTCTCGGTTGCTAATACCTTGGTGCTCCATAGTGGTGGCTATGGTGTTGCTTAATTCACTTTGTGGACAACTATTTTGTATATCCTTTTGATATTTTGTTAGCTGTTAATTTCTTGTTCAATTTTCTTTTGTGTATATTTTATACCGAAAGTTTTGGTGGATATAATCTCTTTGTGGCAGGGTGATCATTGGAACTCTTTTTTCTGCTCCTAGATGGAGCCTGCTGGTATTTTGTAATGGGAATCCTTTTGGGACTAGAATCTGGTCGCTTCTCTTTACTCAGTTGTATTGGGGGGGTTGGGGCAGTTGTCTCTTGCTATTACTATGCTTGATATGATGTGATACTCTCATACTTATGTTCTGTATTTTTTGCTTACTCTATATTCAATATAAAAAACGGGAGTGATGGTAACCATAGATGTAAGGATGTAGCAATATAAATAGTTGTGATAGAAAGAACATGGAATGATTGAGAGA
Organism: Sequoiadendron giganteum; assembly: GCA_007115665.2. Taxonomy (NCBI): domain Eukaryota; kingdom Viridiplantae; phylum Streptophyta; class Pinopsida; order Cupressales; family Cupressaceae; genus Sequoiadendron; species Sequoiadendron giganteum. The sequence goes on along the minus strand of CM021100.1, from coordinate 681,013,770 downwards.
ATAGAGGGTAATAAAAAATACATTTCCTAGCTATAAAATTGAAAGGAAGATGTTGGATATGCTAAGCAAACCAATAACAAAAAAAGGCTATATGAGGAATAATTGATGAAAAGGTTCCTATATGATAATGTTGAATTATAGATATAGGGACATGTGTAGAAGTTAGAATATGTATATTAGGTGTAAGGAGAGAAACAAAAATATGGGTGTGTGAGATTAGAATGTGATTTGACACATTGAACCCCAAATTTCTGAGGGAGGGGAGCATGGTGGTTCAAAATATTCCCCACTTGTATGAAATACAAACCCTCATGGTGATGAAGAAATAGTATGCATATTACACCTATAATAGGATCGACAACTTGATTAAAACTAGTGTCACAAGTGAGGTGATTTTGAAACTCGGTAAAATAATGATCTACCTTATATGCAATTTCATGATCTCCCACATGAATAAATCATTATCAAAACCCTCGGCCACATGATGACACTCATCCATTGGAGAAGAAGGTAGATAAGGAAAGGTTTTTGGAGGCTATTCTAGGATCTATGAAATAAAGAAACATTAGGTAGATGTAGTCCGAGAATCAAACCAATAGCTTGCCTTATTGCATAGTGTGTGGGCACTCCTTTTGTTGGCTAGAATTTATTATTGTATTTTTATAGCTTGTAATTCAACTCTAAGGTTTCTCTCAATGTTGCTAGAGGAATAGAATTTTTTTTATGTTGCAAGAACATTCTTATGTTCAAGTATCACTATTAAAAATAAAAATCTTACTAAAAGTAACTAGATTCCTACATTGTTTGGCATTAATAAGTGATGGCTTAGGCACTAATTTATATAAGAAATCTATTATCAATAACATCTATGAAAAAAAATTGTTGATTAACTTTGTAGACTTCATGCCAATGGTAAATATATGGTTTCCCAAGTGAAAATTTATATGCCTCTAGTAGAGGGATGCCACAAAGGAATGTATTTCAAAAGGATTAATTTTGTACACAAGTGACATTGTTGAGTGAAATATTTCTTAGATCTTGTACTAAATAACTTGATGGAGTATGGTTGTAGGCTAGGCATTAATTATAGGTTCAAATTCAAAATAATTTAGAACAAGTTAGGTTCTCTTTAGTTTTGTTATCAACAATGGAGTGTACTAGCTCACCATTGATCCACCTATGAGAATGGAATAATACGTGTAGTTCCTTAATTTTGACAATAGTGGGAATGTACAATAGTAGAGTAGAGTAGGAAAAATATCTAGAGATAGTGGAATCTATAATATTACTACCACATATTCATAAATAATGAGGTGCTCAAAAGGGATGCAAGTTAATATTGAAGGTTGTCTAAAATTTATATAAGTTGGTCAATCATGGGATAGGTGATAGAGGGGAGTGGTGGTAACCATAGAAGTAGGGATGATATTAATATCAATAGTTGTGATAGAACGAATATGAATTGATTGAAATAATAGAGGTTAAGAAAAACCAAATTGCCTAGCTATAAAATTGAAAGGAAGAAGTTGGATATAAAATACAAACCCATAACAAAAAAATTGGTATATGAGGAATACTTGATGAGAATGTTCCTATATGTTCAGGTTGAATTTTAGATATAGGGACATGCATAGAAGTTAGAATATGTATGTTGGGTGTAAGGAGAAATTTTTTTTTATGGGTGTGGTGATATTAGAATGTGTTTCAAAAAATTAAACCGCAGATGTTCGAGGGAGGGGAGCATGGTGGTTAAAAATAGTCCCACTTCTTGTATGCAATATAAACACTCATGGTGATAAAGAAATAGTATGAATATTGCATCTATAATAGGGTCAACAATTTGATTAACTTTAGTGTCACAGGTGAGGTGATTTTGAAACTTGGCCAAAGGATTAATTACCTTATATGCAATCCCATGATCTCCCACATGAATAAATAATCATCCATCAGAGAAGAAGGTTGATAAGGGAAGGTTTAAGGCTAGTCAAATGATATTTAGAGAGATTTATTGTAGAAGTGATAGGTTTTGTAGAAGAGTGAGAGAAATTCATGCTATTTATACATTCACTTATTCATAAAAAAATAAATCTAAGAGGGATTATGTGCTAAAGGTCATAAATAAGAAGGATTATGAGTATGTTCAACATACAAAACTAAATTTGATAATTTTTATACAAGAAGAGGTGATCCAATTAGGCAAGTTCATTAAAATTTAGTATAATAAAATGGTTTGAGTTAAGGGGAGCTAAGTGTGTTAAGGTTTTTAACCAATCTTTATTTACACTAGATAAAACAAAGAGAAAATAATTTTTTTAGTTTTTTTTTCTTATTGATAAAGAAAAATTAGCTATTTATCATTATATATATTCACTACTCTATTTAAAATATTTTAAACAAGTAGGAGAGTTGAGAAAGAAAATTATGAATAATTGAATAATAAATATAAAAATTAAAAATAGAATTTGTAATTAGAAAGATAAAATAAGAAGGAACCTTGGAAGCTCACCTGCTAAGATTTCAGTGTGATGTGCTATCATCCAATCCATGCACTATTGTTCAACATGTAACTATCATCGAAAATAATGTAAAACTTAAAATATTCTAGAATCTATACATATCTAAACACAATAGGATAAAGGCATACATCATAAGAGTACTAGGTACACTATAAATGTGTAGGAAGCTATAAACCACTCTAAACTCAATTTTAACAAAATATTAAAATAACAGATGGAGTAGGAAAATATGGAAACTTTGTGCATTTGATACATTCCAAATACCTAAACTAGGATGATAATAATGAGTGTGACTAAAAAATATAATTCCAAGGTACTCAATCCCCTAGGATGGTATTTTAACTTTAATGAGTAGCTAATTGAGGTACTTGAATTAATGTGCATGTTTTAACAACTTATCTGTGTCCAAAATTTAAAAAAATATTATAATAAATATATTGATGTCAAATCCATAGTCTACATGGATGAAAACCTTAGTGTTTATGAATGAGGACAAAATAAGATAGAGTTCTCAAAGGTGCCAACAAAGGTACTAAAACATAAAGAGAACTTGCAAAAATAATAGAAAATGAAATGAAAGCTTTGAATAATATCACCTAAAACACCAATAATGGATATGAAAACCACTCTAATCATAAAAGGCATGCTATCAATAATTATGTAAAATCATACAATAAAATGGTAGAGATACAAGGATGCTACTCAAATGCTCAATAGTGCCAAAAAATGATGAGCATTATTGCATTCACTTCAAAATCCAATAAAATATGAGATCAAGAGATTCATCATTGAGTGGTTTAGAGGATTAGATGATAGGGAAGATTCCATGAAAAATAGTTATTAGGATTCACCTAACAAACCACACAATACTTAAATTCACAAAATTAGGTTAGAAAGGTGGTAGGTTTAAAAATAAAATTTCATTGTATGACTATAAAATTAGATGGCACTAGCATGATGCACTACCATACAAGTACAACAAGGCCAACAGTGGTTCAAAATGACAACAAGACATTGGGTCAACAAAAAAACCATATTAACTTACATAAAAATATATAAACATATAGTAATCTCAAGCCAAAGTTGGCATCAACAGTAGGATGAAGGCTAGGATATGGATAAATGGACTTGAAAACATGCTAGAGGGGACAAACTCTAAAGAGAGTGCAAAACATAGTGTGAGAATTTTAGGCTATAAAAAAATTATTATTAAACTTGAAAATTTAGCAATCATTGCCAAAAAACTAGTTACAAGATTGAAGAAATAGGGCCAATCTAATTATGAGCATGAGGTGGAGATTTTAGAGGAAAAGGTGTAATGGAGCACTAAGTGAAAAATAAGAATAATTATAGGAAGAACCTTATAATAGAAATAACTATAAAAAAAGGAATCTATGGTAGGAGAATCTAAATTAGATATTGAAAGGAAGCAAGGTATGTGGAAATGATTCCTAAAACAATCTTAGAGGAGATTATTCTAAAAAAAATAGATCTTTACAATTAACACATAAAACATTAAAAAAATCACACCACAACATAGGTTTAGGTGAAGAAAAATATTTCAAGAGAAAAACTCCACACTTCAAAGAAACCCAATGTATTTATTATTTAGTAATCTAAACATAGTTACAATACTTTTACTAATATTTCTTTTATATAAGTATCAATGACTAGATATTTGAAGTAATTATGGAAACAACATTACCTACAAACTCACTACTAAATACCTCTATCTCAAGAATCCTATAAACGGGAGAATTATTGTATGAATCCATAAAATGGTAGTTATAGGATTATTAGTGAAAACCACACAAAAAAGTAGCACCCAAATACCTAGTTAGAAAAATAACACCTAAATCTCAAGATGAGTTCATAAGCTAAGGCATATTCCTCCCACCTATCATAAGTGCATCATAATCCACTCCCTACATGATCATTTTATTTTGGATTAGTTATCTTCATTCAAATATTAATTATGATTTGTCATAGCATGTGTCATAAGTTATTCAATGAATGTAACTCCCTCTTACAACTCTTCCTTATGTTTTATATGGTTTTATATTTCCAATATAGGAGGCCCAAATTTTGGAGGCCATAATTGTTCATTTGAGAGGCATTTGGGACCCTTTTTGAAATTTCAGATCTAAAAAATATCTACACAACAAGAACCCCTAGAAGTAATGTTGAACAACCTAGAAAATTTATTTCACCTCAAAATAAATTCTTAGCATAAAAAATGAGTTTTTATATTTCATAGTCTAAATATTGCATTCTTCATATACACAAATTTAGGAGCAAGGATAAGACAACATTCCTAACATTTCCCACTTGTTGAAAACATTGCAAGAGAAAAGGGAGTACCAACATTCTTGAACTAATTTCTAGGGCATAAGAGGCACATATATTTTTAGCACTACTCAAAATTTTATGTGCTCAATGGCTTCATAAATGCATCTAAAAAATTATACAAAGTTTCATATTTCTTCAACATTACCCTTCTTGTCCTCTATAATGTAAAAAAATGGTATTATATATTAATATTCCTTCTCACTTGAAATTTTGGGGTTTTTTCAAATATATGGAACTAACTATTACAAAAAAACTGCAATATCTCTTGAAATCATCCCACATGTGAACATAATTGCTTAAGAAAAATTCCTTCCTTCAAAGAATTAGTAGCTTCCATCTAATTTGATTTTTTAGTGAAAAAATGAGCACATCCTGTCACTTTCTCATCCAACTGATGGCACCACCCAACATAGTGAAAATGTATCCGCTATTGAATCTCCTACTCTCAACATACCTATCCCAATAAGAATACACAAATATATGAATAGTAATTGAGTGTTGGTCCCTTATAGATTGACCATAATAAAAAATGGAGTACTTGGAGGCATCTCACAAATACCTAAAGACCCTCTTCACTACATCTCAATGTACTCATCTAAAATTAGCCATAAAATAGCTAGCAACTCCTATTACTTGGGAAATGTTTTGTGTTGTATAAAACACATTATTTATTAAGGTTGTGACAACACTAGCATAAGTTACTCTAAAGAAGTCAAAAAATTATTAGCTAACAACTTAGTCCCCATAAAAATAGAAACACAAAGATTTGCAAGCTAACATATTAAATCTCTCTAACTCTAAGGTCACATACTTATTTTGTTGCAACTAGATATTTTTTTCTCTTATAATTTTCATCCCAAGATGAACCTAGCTACCTCTAATTCCTTCATCTCAAACTATGTTTAAAGTTGAGACTTCATTTTATAAATCAGATCCTTCCTATTACTAAAAAACATGTCATCAACATATGATGTAACAATAAGGTAGCAATCATATTCCATTTTAGAATAAATGCGATGATCCACTTTAAACCTTAAAAATTTCAATCTCAACACCAATTTTTCAAAATTTTGGAACCATGTATCCTAGAAGATTACTTTAGACCATACAAATATTTATTCAACTTACAAAATAAAACTTATTTACATTTTTCAATGTAGGTCTCCGGTTGTGACATATAAATTTATTCCTCTAAATCACCATGAATAAAATTTATCTTCATATCCATTTACTCAACTTGAAGATCAAAAACTACTACAATAGATAATAGAAACTACACGAATGTTAGCTTAGCAAGTGGATAGAAAATATCACCATAGTCAATTTCCTCAACTTAGGAATAACCATTTGCAATGAATCTCACCTTGTACTTCTCAATATTATCATCTAAACTAATTTTACTTTTGAGCACCCATTTGCATTCAACATGTTTATATCCATCAAGAAAATATATTGGGTCCCATATGTCATTTTTCTTCAACGCAATCATCTCCTCATTCATGACCACCTTCCAAGTCTACATCATTCATATCCTTATCATAAAATATATGCATAGGATCATTAATATTTTAAGCAGCAAAAACTATGGTGTTGGCCAAAAAAATAGAGAGCTCGAAGGCTAGAAACCAGGTCAATAGACCATAAACAACACATTAACATTGCTATGTCCAAAAATTATAAAAATTCTTAAACAACATAGAGAGAAATAAGGCACCAATGCCAAAAAAAAAACCAAAAAAAACATAGACCTAGCCAAACAGTTGGCCCCAATCTTCAGTCAAGAACTTGTAGAGTTCCTTGTGACTCTCGTCCTAGTCACCAGCTTTCTTCAATGCCTTATCATATGAAATACAAAGAGTGATTTTCAATGTGTGCATCACTTTGTAATTAAACTTAGAGAGGATCACTATCTTTTTTCTAGTTCCAAAAGAAAAAATAAATCTTAGTAATAAAAGAAAAATTAAATCTTCAATCAAGAGGATTACACATGTCAGTTGTTGTTTGTGTCAAGTGGGCCTCCTCAAGAGTTGAGGTGGAGGTTTTACCTCTTCACAACTCTAAACCATTTGATCTCTCCTCCTCTTTAGGTCCATCATGATTTTATAATTCAAATTTCTTATTCTTTGTGGTGGGTAAACCAATTTTTTATTTCTATCCTTTTTTGGTTGAAATACAATGGAAGAAGGCTTAAATTCTCTAAAGATAACACTTGTTATATTAAAAAATCTTTGCAATTGGATTCCAAATCTTGTATTCTTTTATAGATATGCCATAATTGATAAAGATACATTTTGTGACTTTATTCTCCAACTTTGACATCTTCTCCCTTGACACATAAGCATATGCCTCACAACCAAAAACTCTAAGATGTATTATTGAAATATTATCACTCTTGACCGCACCTTCCTACATGTCTTATCAATAATATCTAATGTAGGAGACTTGTTTCCCACCTAACAAGTTGTAGTAACCACTTTTTCCAAAAACATTTGTTCCAAGTTGGCCCCACTAAGCATACCACTCCATCAAAATTGTGTTCATTCTTTCTACAAATCCGTTCTATTGATGGATGTACAAATTCATCTCATGTTATTTTATTCCATGGTCCTTGTTGAACTTGACAAATTATACTAAACACAACTCACCACCATTATTAGTCCTCAAAATATTGATATTTTTACCAATCTATTTTTTTACAAGAGCTTTAACTCTTTAATCCAACTGAATACTTCATATTTTTTCGTAATTTAATATACCAATTTCATTTTGCTACACTCATTAATGAATAAAAAATAATAAACAACCTTTGAAATAAAAAATTTGGTTCCCAAAACGACTCCTCCACAATTTTAGAACACTTCTTACCTTCAAGGTCAAGTATTTTTCATCAATTGGTGAAATAGAGGTTCATTAATAGACCGAGGAAGGTTTAAGGCCAACTAATGAGAGTGTATAGGATCTCCTATATTTTTGGATTAGTTAGATATAGGAGGGTATCTAGAGGCATCCTTAATAGGTTTTTATATCAATCAAAATGTCACAATATTGTAACAATCAACAACTTTACCCAAATGTACAACCAACCCCTATATTTGTCGCTAAATCAAGATTAACTAGCTATATAAGACTTCTTATATAGCTGATTTAACATGTTGCACATACACCTATATATGCCAACAATATTATAATCCCATTATATGATTTCATTTATTATTTCATACATAGTGACAAGGTGCATACATATTGTACATGATTCTCTAATGATCTAATAGTTTGTGTTTGTTCAAGATAATTCCATACTTTATAACATTGAATCATGAATATCATGCATATTCTAATCTACCCCTAATCTACTCTTATTTTGATAACAAGGATGGATTGTGTTTAAATTATAAAATATTTGATCTTTCACCAATATGGACCAGTGCCTACTCCATTCGACAATATAGTCATAACAAGAAAGAGAAAACACTATTGAATAAAGTATCAACAAAACTATATTCCATTTATATTTAAATAAAATAGTACACTCCATGTGATGGGTATACTTAATAATCCATATTAGAGCTACAATAATGCATGTACAATAGAAGGAATGCCATTACAAATAAAATTTAATGTATTAGAAGATGTACTTTTCATCTCTAACCCCTATTACAATAACACCAACAAATATGCTAAGAGAATATACACTTGTTACAATACTATTATGAATATTACATCATTGCATGTCTTAGTTATGATTTGTTGGTTTGTTTAGATTTTTTAGAGTTTGCTTATTTTCATGAATATTTGTTATAATTTAATTAAATCTGTAATTATTTATTTTCTTAGATAAGATAATTATTTTAAGAAGTTTCTTATAATATAAAATAAATTACTATAAATATGTAAAATGTATTGAATGGAATAAAATAAATAGAAGCACATAATGTGTGTATAAAAAATTTCAAGGTTCTATGTCTCTACCCAAATTTTTGATATGGTATTAGAGTACTCAGGTAAATTTTGCAGTGTGAGGTTGTTGAAGCATTGACCTATTTCTTTGTTTTCCTAATGATGAGAAGAAATTCATGTTGCGATTTGTGAGTTGATGAACATGTGGTTGGGCATGCTCTAAATCTTTTGCAAGAAGCAATCATTGTGGCAGAGCCGATTGAGGATTCCAATAGAAAAGGGGAAATTGTGCCTATATTTTTCTAATATTTTTTTGAGGGCTTCATGTTTAAAATCATGGAATCACCAATCTGTGACAATTTTTGACCTAGAAAACCTTGGGCAATAGTGTTATCACCTCTACATCTTGGATGTCGTAAATGGTTCCAATGATCAGGTCAAGAGAAAATCTTTTATTGTTAGCACTAGTAAATCTACCATTTTGATGTCTTGTCAAGAGGATGTGGCAAATGTTGTAGATTAGGAAACACTACCCACAATAACACATGCCCCATCTTGACCAATTCCTTTGTTTTCTTTGTATTAGTCTATGATAATGCACTTCTTATTTTTAGTAGATTGGATAGTAGGCCTCTAGTCTTCCTATTTAGCATCTAATTGGGTATCTAAAGAGATTTTGATTGTGAAAAATGGTTGTTCTTGATGAGCACATAGATTGCCCAAGTTTAAGCTTGTGATTGTTGATGATGAAGGTACTAGAAAAACCCATTTGTAAAGTATGCAATGGCAAAGAGGGGAGGACAAGAAATTAAAGGAAAGAGAAAAATGATGGTCTTGGCATCTTTGAGAAGAATAGGTGGCATTGGCCTCAAGAGAGGTAGATTGTTTGCCAGAGAGATTTAGGGCTTTAGTTTACCAGAGCTTCTATATGAATACAATGCTCTAGAATTAGGAATCAATGGTGAGATCATGAGTTTGCACCATAAAAAGAATCAAAAACACCACAAAGCAAATGTTACTAACTATAAAATGCTTTGTAATGGATTTAAGGGGCTTCAAATAACAAAAATGTTGAAGTCATTATATCTCTCCAAAGATACATCAAATTCAATGGAGGAGGTGGTGAAGCAGTAAATGGTGGCCTAGAAAAGGCCATAGATACTCATTTTGGGTCTTTAAATGCTTTGATAGAAATATGAATGTCGTGGGCGTTGCTTTGTGGGTGTGGTTGGGCTTAAATAAGTTTTTGAAGAACCTTATTATGGAGATAACACCAAATCAGGACCCATTGATGACAAAGTGTTTGCTTCCACTATTAGGAATAGATGTATGGGAGCACACATATTATTTTTAATATAAAAATGTATGGTATTATTATTTGAAGAACATTTGGAAGATGATAAATTGGATCATTGTAGAGTGTGTGAGAACATCCCCATTTTTCTTTGGGGAAAGAAGGTTGATGTGAAAAATTCAAAGCCAATCAAGATACCTTCCACAGAAAGAAGAATCTTTGATACTATGAGTATGATGAAAAGAGAATTACCATTATGGAGATTATTATAAGCCTATGTTTATAGATTGAGTGTGTTATGATAGATTTTAGAATAGTATGTAGGTTAAAATGGATCAAATAGTGAAGTAGTTGTATAATCTTTTTTAGAATGAGTCATTAATTATCATGTTAGAATTTAAAAGAGATAAACAAAAAATTATCTCAATTGTAATTGAATGTACTATCACTTGTATGTGACATTCATTTTGAGGGGACACTCTAAAATTGAGCTTCAAAGTCAAATTTTCTAAATAAGTAAAAAATTATTGCAAGATGGAGGCATAGGAGGTTGGAGGATAATCAATGTGACCTCTCACCAATCACTAGTGATGAGGTCACAAAATTATTTTAGTGACAAAATTACTTCTTCCAAAATGACTAAACCCAAGATTAGCTTCTAAGTGGTAACAATAACTATTTCATATCTTTTGTGATCAAAGTAGCAATGATCTACAATGATGGCTACATATGTGACAATAAGGAATTGTTCTCAATTTTTTATGTTGTGATTGTATGTGTATGTCTCCAATGAAATTTGTTGAGTGATAGTGATTGGATGTGTGTTTTCCAATCACAATTATTTATTGAGCATTTTTGTTTGTCTCCAATCACAATAAATGGTAATTACGATTTGATATGTTTGTCCCCAATCATAATTGTTGTGAGCAGAAGTGTGTATCCTTATTCATAACTTTGATGTTGGATATATGTGTTTGTCCCTGTCCAAACTTCTTTCAAAACCTTGGATAGATGTGTTATTCCCTATCCTTGGTTCCTTGGGTAGATATGTTTGTCCCTCTCTTTGGATAAAATTCTAGTATGGTTAATCCTACTAAAGAAGCCTAGTGAAGCTAGTTCTGTTTGAATTTTGGAGATGTTGGAAGCTTGATTTTTTTTGTGATTTGCTTGGGTGTTGTCATTGATTTCAACCCCTCATATAAAGATAATGTTGGAATGGTTGGTATTGATTTCAACACATGTTGGTTTTGCCATTGATGTCCTACTTTAGTATAGTTGCAAAGGTTTTTGGCCTAACTTGTGTTTGGGGAGTTTTTTGTAGTTGGAAAGTGTTGCATGTTGCAGATGTTGTAGATGTGTTACAAATTTTTTATTAATGTTGCTAATGAAGTTGGTTCACTTGGTTTTCAAGTTCTTTTGAGAAAATTTGAATAAAATAAGAGTTCAATGTAATAGGGTGGTGTTCACTGTTTTTCTCTGTATTTATTCATGATTGAAGATATGCTCATGTGTTTTGAACATGAGTATCATAGGTGTTCAAAGGTGTCATATCCAAAGTTGTAGGTTCTAGATCGCACTACAATGGAAGATGTATTTGATAATATGTTTGTTTGGTGAAACAGGGTGTATGAGAGAAATGAGATTTCTCTACATTTCTCCATTGTGAAGGTTCTAGTGTTGTGGAGTTGGGAACGTGTTTATATCATTTGTATCTACCTCCCCTTGAATTTTCAGGTGGTTGCAATAGTTGTGGTGAATATTTTGATAATTTGGAATATTTTGAGATGTTGTGTAATGGTTTTGTGTGGTCCATGAGATGTTTTCAGACCTAGAAAGGTGTGTTTGGAGTCACTTGTTAGTGTTAGTGTAGGTTTGGTTGACCTAGTGTGCTAGCGTTGATTGCAAAGGATAATTATTGTTTGAGGAAGTTTTGAAAAGCATGTTTGTGTAGATTTGGGTCCCAATTAAGTAGTGGCATGGTTTGGATTCACTTCTTTATATTGTGGAAGTGTTTGGTGCCAACCTATCTAGTGTTGCACAATTGAGGTGCATACATTTCCTTTAGGTTGACCTAATTGAGATTGTTTTAGGTCATGGAGGGTATAAATTCAAGGAGAATTTTTGTGTAGATTAATAGCAGAGTGTGTGATGTAAAAGATGTGAATGTGATCAATGTGATGACCTAAGCATGAGCCTTAATTCCTTTGAATTCTAGATGCAGTGAGCAGAAGGTGTCTACATTCTAGTTTGTTTGATGAATTGTTTGTGCTTCAATGGAACTATACCTTCGGCATATGAGAGATGAATTATTAGTAGTTCAAGTTGATAGTGATCCACCCCTTCTTCTATTCTTCTTTCTTCTGGAAAATGAGTCCTTTGGTAGTGAACCTTTCTTTATCTTTTTGGGTAGTGAGCCTTATTGTATTCGGTGTTGCAATTCATATATTAGTGAGCTAATCCTCATTGTGTTTTTTCCCTTGTATTTTTCACATAAATCTAGTGTTCATATGTGTTTGATGTGTTTGCATTACCAGTTTACATGTTTATATTTTGTTAATGCATGTTAATTTTTTAATGGTTGTTAAGGGTTTAAGGGTCAATGCATATTTGAATGTTGATAAGGGTGTTTGATGTTTTAAATTATATAACTAATTCACCCCCCATCTCAATTGTCCTATGCATCTAAAAATTGGTATCGAAGCTATGGTTCCCAAGAAGAATCCTAACCACTTGAGGTAGATTCGGATGGCACACAAGAAAGGTGTCAAATCTCCTTTGTTTGATGAAACAAACATTACCTACTAGAAATCTAGGATTGAGTCCTTTATGGTTTCTCTTGGATTTGGTGTTAGGTATTCTATTGAAAAAATGTATACTATGCTTGCAAATGGTCCTAAGTGACAATGAGATCAAGGTTTATGAAAACAATTGCAAAGCAAGGAATGCAATCTTGAGTGGTCTTTCTGATTTTGAACTTGGAAAGGTGATAAGTCTAAATTTTTCTAAAGAGATCTAGACAAAGTTGGAAGGTATCTATGAAGGAGATGTCAAGGTCAAACAAGTGAAGATGCAAAAATACAAAGCCAAATTTGAAACTCTAAGGATGACTAAAGATGAAGATATTACTAGCTACATGCTCAAAGTTGATGAAGTTGTCAATGCCATCAATGGTCTTGGTGGAAAGTTAGATGAAAGCAAAGTTGTGAAAAAGGTATTAAGAAATTTTCCTAAAGCTTATAGTTCTAAAGTTTTTTCTATTGAGGAAGCTCAGAATTTGGATAAATATTCTAGAGATCAGAAGTTTGGTGTTTTAACTTCTTTTGAAATGAGAGAGTTTGGTCAATATACTATAAACAAAGAAACTAATTTTAAAGTCTGCAAAATGGAAAAGCATGATGGATTAGATCCAGACAAACTTGATGAGGTGGAAGCAAACTTTGTGAGGAGATTGAAAAAGGATATAGGAAAATACAGAGGTAAGTTACCTTTCAAATGTTTCAATTATGGAAAAATAGGTCATTGTGCATCTAAATGTCTAATCAAAGTTACTAATGACAAACAAAAGGAACACAAGGACCTAAATTTATCAAGATTTATTATGTTGAAAATGAAAATGGTTTATCTAATGATGAAGAATCAAATTATCCAAATGAAGGAAGTGATGAATGCGTGTTCCTCACTTTAAATTTTGGAACTAATTCTACTAATCTTGAAATATGTATGAAGGAAAGTGCTCTAGAAAGAGGTCATAACATTAATTAAAGGAACTATGTTGACTACTTTTCATACTAGAGAAGAGAAGAATTATTGGATCATTGATAGTGGATGCTCAAATCATATGACAAGTGATAAGAGTAAGTTTATTAAGCTTGACAACTATGATGGTGGTCTTGTTAAGTTTGGTGATGATACATCTACTAAGATTTGTAGAAAAGGTTTAATTAGTTTTGATAGCAAGCATAAAAAAAATGATATTCTTTATGTCAAGGGTCTCCAACATAATCTTCCAAGTGTATGACAAATGTGTAGCAAACGATATAATCTTGTATTTCAAAATGGTGGTTGTGAAATCAGAAAAAGGAAGCTCTAGTACTCTGAGTGCTGCTAGAACAAGGATAAGAGGTAATGTATATCAACTCAAAGGTAGTGGTGCAAAGTGCTTTATGTCTCAAACTAATGAAAGTTGGCTATGGCATAGAATAATTTGGTCACATCAATTTTGATAGCCTAGTGAGGATAATTTCTACTAATGTTGTGAGAGATTTGTCAAAGATTACAAAGTATAAGATTCAAGACAAGAATATTCTACCACAAGTCCCTTGGAGTTAGTGCATATAGATCTATGTGGACCTACCAGAATTAGAATCTCATATGGTGATAGGTATTTCATATTATTAATTGATGATTATTCTAGAATGGCTTGGGTTAAATTTCTCAAAGAAAAATTAGAAGCTCTAGACAATATTAAAGCATTTAAGACTAGGTTGAGAGTGAAATGAATCTGAAAATAAAATGTTTGAGATATGATAGAGGTAGTGAGTTTTACTTCAAATGAGTTTAACAATTTTTGTGAAGATCATGGAATAAGAAAGCATTTATCAACCCCTAGAGCTCCTCAATAAAATGGAGTTGTGGAAAGGAAAAATAGAACAATTCAAGAAGCAACTAGGACAATGATGAAGGAAGATAATCTTATGAATGTCAATTGGAGAGAAGAAATTCATATTGTGGTATACATTCTTAATAAAGGTCAAGCAAGAGAAAATAATTCAAAGACTCCTTATGAGTTATGGTATGGTAAACCTTCTACTGTGAAATACTTCAAAGTTTTTGGAAGCAAATTTTATATTATAAGGGATGAAGAAAACTTAGAAAAGTTTGATGCAAGATCTGATGAAGGAATCTTCCTTGGATACTCTACAAGAAGCAAGTCCTATCGGTGCTACAACAAATATTGAAGAATATTGTTGATTGTAAGTGTCAAAGTGGATGAAGAACTACATCAAAGTTCAGTACTGATAGAAGGATATCAATCTGATGAATCCCCTTGCAATGAAGAAGAAAATTTTGAAGACAAAGGAAAAGAGGTGACCGTTGAAGATGAAGAAGCTCCAAAAATGAATCTTAAGACTCCTAAGTATGTGCAAAAGAATCATTCAAAAGATCATATCATTAGAGATAAGAGAAAAGGTGTGCTGAGAAGGAGAAAAGATTTTATGACAGAGGAACAAGTAAATTCTTGTTTACTTTTTGAGGTAGAACCAAAAACAGTGATTGGAGCATGAAAAGATGAGAATTGGTTCAAAGCAATGAAGGAAGAGTTAGAACAGATAGAGAAGAATCTGACTTACCAATTGGTCCCAAGACCGGCAAACAAGAATGTGATTGGTACTAAGTGGGTATTCTAGAACAAGGTGAATGAAGTTAGAAAAGTTGTTAGGAACAAGGCTAGAGTTGTGTATAAGGGTTAATCACAATTTCAAGGTCAAGATTTTGAGGAAACCTTTTCTCCAATTGCAAGAATGGAAGCTATCAAGATGTCTTTATCTTTTACAGTACATAAATATTTCAAAGTATATCAGATGGATGTTTAGTCTGCATTCTTGAATGATGAATTGGAAGAAGAGGTATGCATTGAACAACCAAAAGGTTTTTAGTTATTAGAAGATACAAATATGGTTTGCAGATTGAAGAAAGCATTGTATGGATTGAAGCAATCCCCCAGAGCTTGGTATGCAAGGTTAGATAAGTACTTGTTGCAACAAGGATTTAGAAAAGGTATTACAAATAGTAATCTATATTTCAAGGTTGAAGGAGAACAAATCATAATTGTGGTAGTATACGTTGATGCCATAATATTCAGAGGAAATGAAGGTATGTGCATAAGGTTTAGAAAGGAAATGCATAAATAATTTGAAATGCCAATGTGTGGGGAGATGAATTTCATCCTTGGTTTGCAGATCAGTTAATCAAAAAAAGGTATATTCATATCACAATCTCAGTATGTTAAGAAAATGTTGAAGAAGTTTGGAATGGATGACTCTTAACCGGTATTAACTCCTATGGTTACTATTTGTAAGTTGATAAAAAATGATGAATCTCCTAAGACAGATCAGAGCAAGTATAGATTAATAATTGGTGGACTATTATCCTTACTGCTACTAAACTAGATATCATGCATTCAATTTTTCTTGTGGCAAGATTTCAAGAAGATCCCAAAGAATCTCATGTTGCAGTAGTGAAGAGGATATTCAGATATTTGAAGGGCACTCTGAATTATGGTTTGTGGTATCCTAAGGATATTGACTTCTCCTTTTGTGCATATATAGATGTAAATTGAGTTGGTTGTGTAGATGACAAGAAAATCACAAGTAATGGTGCTTTCTTTCTTGGAATTAGGTTGGTTTCATGGCTAAGTAAGAGGTAGGATTCAATGTCATTATCTACTACAGAAGTAGAATATATTGCAACAACATCATGTTGTACATAAGTGTTGTGGATGAAGCAAACATTGAAGGATATCAAAGTTTCATATGATGAACCGGTTTCTATCATGTGTAACAATATAAGTGCAATCAACATTTCAAAGAATCTAGTAATGCATTCAAGAACAAAACATATCTCAATACGATATCACTTCTTGAGAGAGAAATTTGCAGAGAATGTGGTGAAGTTAGAATATGTGCCTACTAAGGATCGAGCTACTGATATTTTCACAAAGTTTTTTTCAAAAGATAATTTTGAGTATCTTCTGGAGAAATTAGGGGTTATTTCCCCTCCTTTCAACTAGATGAATGAGTGTGTGCATCTATTTAAGAAGCATTTCAAGATAGGGTGTGTTCAAGAAGTTGAGTTCACTTTTTGGTCAAAAAGTGGAAGTGTTTTCCCTGATTTTCAGAATTTGTCACATTTGATCTTAAAATTTGAAGCACTTAGAAATGGAATCTTAAAAAAGTCACTAATCATAAAATATAGTACTTGGAGTCTAGTTTCCAAATATGTAATTTATTTTAGTACCTAGATGATATAAATTGATTTTCAACAGGCGTGTCTAAAAACCACTATTTAAAAGTCAATTTTTTTACCATACCATGCACATGTACATCATCCATATTTTGACCTAAATAACCATTTTTTTTAAATCCTTTTAGGAAAATATTTGTAACACACTGAAGAATGCTCACAATATTTTTTTATAATTATTTTAAATATTTTTTGTTAATTTTTTATTGGCCATATTTGTTGTTTTGAAAAATCGTTGTGTACGTCACACATAAGATAGCCTAAACTTATCATTTTAAAAAAATGAAAATAATTGTGTAAATATTGCCAACGTATAATTCATTTTTCAAAAAAATATTTTAATAAAAAGTTATTAAAATACTAAAAAAACCTAATATTTCAAGTTTATGGACTAGTTTCATACAAAAATATTTTAAAAATAGAAAAAATAATCCAATTGTAAAAAAATAGCATATTTGGAATGTATACAGTCTCATCTATAATGGGTTTTAATTTTGCCAAAAAAATCTACAAAAAGGTCTTCAGACATATGCTCAAAGTCACTCTTTTCTTGTGACATTGACATGACCTTCAAGTTGCAGGTCAAAATAGGTCCAAAGATTAGGTTTGAGTCCCCAAGCCTTTTCCTGAACCAAAAAACAAAACAAAAACCTGACCAAAAATTATTTTTTTTAGAAACCGGATCCCGTTCTAGAAATAGGATCCTGCTTTATAGAAACAGGATCTTGTTCTAAAATAGGAACCCATTTTAGAATAGGATCCCATTTCTCCAAAGTGGGATATCATTTCTAGATAATGGGATCCTATTTTTGACTCGAGTCCCCGAAGCAAAATGGGATCCCATTTGCTAAATAATGGGATCTTGTTTCATTTTGCACAATGCTGGGTTTTTTTCTAAGTCTAAAACTTCCACTAGAAGTGGACTCATCTTCTTGCATTTACCTGATAAATTCTTAGTATTGGACTAATTTTGAAGGCTACCTCTCAGGGGGAGTAGTTAATAGTGGTTTTTGGATGATGGTGTCCTTTGAATATTTGTCAAAGGAAGTAAGTGTAGAAGATGCAGAACAACGGAAACAGAGAGTAGTTGGTGTCCTTTGAATTTTGTCAAAGGGGAGAGCGAAAGAGTTCAATACAAAAAAGAAAGTGTTGAGGAGAGAAAATGATTATTTATCCCTTTTTCATTGATGTCAAAGGGGTAGAGAGTTAAAGTGGTTGAGAAACCATAAGAGGAGAAAGAAACACATGGAGAGAGTTAGTTAAAAAACAATGGTGTAGAAGTGAATATGGTCTGAAGACTATAGGGGGAGAGAGAATTTGAAAAAAATTAGTACAGTGTATGGGAGAGTATTGTCTAAGGAGCAAAGGAGGAGAGTGATCTAGAATGTAGGTATTGCAGGAGAAGTCTATGAAGAGAATGAGGAGTAAAGAGTTGTTTCGGTCAGGGGGAGTACTACTTATTGCAATATTGTTGTTGGTTGCTTTTGTTGTTGATGACTTTTCAAAAGCAGGTGTTGCCATCAATGGCAAAGGGGGAGATTGTTGGAAGTTTGGAGATATTGGAAGCTTGAGTTGTTTGTGAGTTGCTTGGGTGTTGTCATTGATGTTAACCCCTTGTATAAAGAGAATGTTGGAATGGTTGATATTGATGTCAACACATGTTGGTGTTGTCATTTATGTCCTACTTCCTTATACCCTTGAAAGGTTGAAAATAGTGTGCTCCTATGTTTAGGGAATAGGATAACAATTTCTCCACATTTCATTCAAGGAAACCTTAGAGATATCAATCTTAGAATATAAATGAGAGAAATAGATCTGAAATAAGGTGTCCTAGGGTGTGATTAAAGAAAAAAAAGGGGGTTCACTGCCAAGCTAGGGCTTGGAAAGACTAATAACGTGTGAAACCTAATGATAAAGCCTAATGGTATGAAAAACTTAAGTAAACGACCTAGAAATGAATGCAAATCAGAACAGTAAACTAGAAAAGTACAGAGGTGCACCTGGAAAGTTGAATGTGTTTGGAAAAAGGTTTGAAATGTTGGAAATGTTGATTTTGATGCACATTGAGACTCATACGCCAATAGGAGCGATTTAGTCCCAGTTAGGATTTTTGGGCAGCAACTAGAATTTGGCAATGATAAGCTTGGAACTTCTAAAATCTGGAAAAATCATTGTAGTGGGACTCATACACCACAAGTGGTGTATCAATCTTGTTCTACTTCTTTGAGAGGTTAAGTTTTGAATATGCTCTCCTATCTCTACTCTTCCTTCCAAACCTAATTTTTGGATCTAAATCTACAAAATAGAATATCATGTTGATTTGCATATGGGGGGTTTTCCTTAGCCAAACCCCTAGTTTGGTAGTTAAACCTTGATAGAAACAATGGATCTTGAAATAAAATATGAGTACAAACCCTAATCTTAAATGCCTCTAAGATTAGGAAGTCTGAAATGCAATGTAACCCTATTCTAATGTGCTAGAATGAGATGCATGAATGAATCATGACGTTGATGACTCACTTTGGGAGATCTCTAATCACCCTAATAAGTCACAATGATGTATGTACCTTCCTTTAGACTAAAATTAGAGTGATAATGAAGGATGAAATCACTTAGGAAACAGGTCATTAGGCTTGGCTTGATGGCTAGTTACATCTCCCCAACCTAGAATTTGTCATGATTCGCTATAGATAACCATCATCAATCCTTGACAATGCTAGATCTTGAGTGAAATTGAGCTTGAAGACCTACAAAAACACTACAATGTTTCTCCAAGACTTCAAATTTTCTTGCTACTTGCTCTTGAATGATCTTGTGAAAGAATGCTTGAGTGCTTGTGAATGCTTAGATCTTGAATTTCTTTCTCTAGATGAAAATAATGATTTGAAACCTTTATTTTATAGGAACTTCATCTAATTTACCATTTATTAGATCTCAAATGCCAACATCAACCAAAAATTTGAATTAAAAACCTTAATTTCTCGCTCAAACCCTAAAAAGGCGTCACACGAGACTCATATGCCACTTGTGGCATATGGGTCCCACCTAGGGGACTTATATGCCCAAGGTGGTGTATGATTCCCACCCTAACTTTTCAAGATGAGTAAATATCAAGTTGTTAAAAAACTTAATGCTTTTGTTGATTTTGTCAAGATTTTAGTTGAAATAAGCCTTGAGATTTGAAATAAAGGTTCTTAGGGGCCTATTAATGATGATTTAAAGGGTTATGAATGCTAGGGTGTACTAAAATTGGTCCAAATTGAGTGTGAAATTGTACCATCCCCAAGAGTGTACAATTTTCTACACTACAACCCTATACCTTATACACTAAACCCTACACCCTCAACCCTCAACCCTATATCTTATACCCTCAACTATAAACTGTATACCATATACCTTATACCCAATACCATCAACCCTAAAGCCTAAATTCTAAACCCAATACCATCAAACCTAAAGCCTAAATTCTAAACCCTATACCATCAACCCTAAAGCCTATACACTAAACTCTCAACCCTAAACTCCATACCCTCAACCCTAAATCTTATACCCTTGACCCTATACCTTATACCCTCAACCCTATACCCAATACCCTTAACCCATGAACCCTATACCCTCAATATATACCCTAAACCCTATACCATACACCTTATACCCAATATCATCAACCCTAAAATCTAAACCCTATACCCTAAATTCTAAACCCTATACCCTCAACATTGTACCCTATACCTTATACCTTCAACCATAAACCTAATACCCTTGACCCTATACCCAATATCCTCAAGAATAAACCCTATACCCTATGCACTCAAACCTATTTCCTCAACCCTCAACCCTATACCCTAAACCCTACACCCTCAACCATATACCTTATACCCTCAATCGTAAACACTATACCCTATACCTTAACCCAACATCGTCAACCCTAAAGCCTAAACCCTATACTCTCAACCCTATACCCTCAAACTTATGCCCTCAACTCTATACCTTATACCCTCAACCATAAAACCAATACCCTCAACCCTATACCATAAACCCTCAACTCTCAACCCTATACCTTATACCCTTAATCATAAACCCTATACCAAATACCATCAACCCTAAAGCCTAAAGCCTATATTATCAACCCTACTAAACCCTATACCCTCAATATTATATCCTCAACCCTATACCTTATACCCTTAACTCTGAACCCTATACACTAAACCCTAAACCCTATACCCAATACCATCAACCCTAAAGCTTAAACCCTATACCCTCAACCCTAAAGCCTAAACCTTATACCATCAACCATATACCCTAAACCTTATACCCTTAACCCTAAACCCTATACTTTATACCCTCAACCATAAACCTAATACCCTTGAACCTATACCAAATATCATCAACCCTAAACCATATACTTTATACACTCAGCCATATACCCTCAACCCTCAACCCTATACCTTAAACCCTAAACCCTACACCTTCGACCCTCTACCATATATCTTATACCTGTTATCAATAGGATTGCACTTGTGCATGAAAGAAAAAATGTCTTGCGATCCTACAAAACATGGGAATACTTTCAGATTGTGGCTACCCTATGTTGAAAGTAGACCTTTGGATTATAGGTCAGCTTCCTTTATAATTTTCTAATGATTGACTTTAATTTTGATGGAAAAGGGAATAAAGGCTTGATTTGAATGCATAAGCTGAAATTTAAACTGTGTTGATGCACCTAAATGATGATAAAGCATGCAATTAGATTCACGACTATATCTCCTACAATCTATTTTCACAACTCAAACTGAACAACTTAACCACATAAGTGTTTCACAAAAGGGCCTCAAATCAATCCTATATGAAGGAAAATAATATTTCTACAACCTAAAGGGAAAGACAAAATTTTAGCACGATCTATGACTTGTGATTAAATTTTCTTCTGTGTACATGCATCCATTAATGAGATCTAAATTTAAAGGTTTTTAACTTAAAACACATTAAATTCACATCTAAATCATTATCAGAAGCAAAAAACTTGAATGTGAGAAAGTAAACACTTGATTTAAATAAGAAACAATGAAGGAATCTATGCTAAAAAACAACCTCAAGTAACCTGTAAAAAATTTGTTGCATAATAATAACTATTTAACAATGTAGGTTACAAGATCTCTCTTTGCAGAATGCAAAGGGCAAATAATCAAGAATTGAGAAAAAAGACAAGTTTTTTCTCAATATATACAAAAGATAGAAACGAATGAGATTGAAAAGAGATGTCAAGCTAACTGAAGTCAAAAATATGTGAAATCCAAAGCTATCCACGAGAAAAATCAAAATTGCCTGAAAATGGGGCCCACCAATGTTGTAAAGTGAGCTTAAACAACTCAAAACTCTATCTCATACTGTATGTAACTGATGTGTAACTCAAAATGGCATCAATGTGCATGGAGGGGGCACTGAAAGTGAAGTGAAAGTGAAAATATCTTCCCCACGAGCAAACATGAAAACCCTCAAAAAGAGGAGTCAAAACTGCATGAAAATGAGTATGAATAGGCTCAACTCCTCCCTTCAAACAGTTGGACTGATGGAGACCATAAAACTGCATGGAAATGACCTCAAATTGACTCCAAGTAGCATGAAAAGTATCTTTCATTGCACTAGTTGCATGATCAGTTGACTCCAATTTAGAACTCCAATGAGAATCCAAAACTCCACAATTCACTCCATTATGACTTTGCATGATTTTTTTACTTCATTTATGCTCCTCAAGGTAACTTTAATATTTAATTACATGGTTTATTGCATAACAAGTGAAGTCACTATTGGTTTAAAATAGATGATAATGTTAAAAGGCTTGACTCCTCAAACCCCTTCTCAAGCTCACGGGCTCCTTTCATCATTAGGTCTTTTGACTCCAAGTCATAGACCATGGGTGTAATAAAATAATAATTTTGCTTAAAAATACAAGGCAAAAATACCCAATATGATGATTAGGGCATCGATTTAAAAGCACTCGAACCCTAATCCCTTAATCATTTTGCATTTTTTACTTTTCATCTTTGGAGAACTTCACTCCCTATCATGTTGCCATGGTGTAGGTTTTATGCTTTAATGGTGATTCATTCTACTATTTCAAAGAGATTTTTTTGTAGATTCTTGCAAGGAAAACAAAGGTAAATCTTGTATTCATCACAAATATAGGCATTGACCTCCATTTAGAATGTATTTTTGCTCTCTTTGGCCGTGACCATGGAACATTTTTTGTTGTATCTTACTCCTCTTTTTTTGTGGATATTTTCCCTTTTTTTTGGCTGCCATTGAGGAACTTCTGGAAAGTTTGAACGTGACATAGTGAGTATTTTCCCTTCAAAACAGAAGAAGGTAGGCATTTCACCAATCGAGCTCTTCACTTCTCTTGATTTTTCTGTTAATAAAAGCTCAAAATGAGCTCAATAAAAGGCATTAAAGTGAATGTATATTTTCGCTTCTCCATGCATTTGTTTCTAACAAACCCTCTACACATTATGGTTTTGGCTCCATTTGTTATTCCATTATGATTTGCAAGTTGCAGGCTTCATTTTTTTATTCTGGGTATTGACTTGATTCCTCATGGTTGTGGGTCTTCTTGTACTTCTGGATGATTTACACATGTACAAGCTTAAAATATTGCTTATATTATATAGCTTCATCTCCCTTTGAATTTTTAGAAAGAGGGTTTAAAACCCTATCTTGTATTTCATTATTCAAAGGTCATGGGCCTAAGACCGTGTAATTCACCTTTTGCAATTCCATTCTTTTATCTTGAGGGTTTCTCCAACAGTGTCATAATACCTTTACTGTGATAGGATCATGCAAGATCATACATTAATTATTTCTAATGAAAAAAAAAACTAACTCTTTCAACTGTCAGAAGAAAATGTTGCCTCATGGAGGAAAAAATGTTTTACAAAAATGATTTAAAACCATTTCACAGTACAAGTATAAGCAAAACTATACACATTTTTTCATTCCTTCATGCTTTGTGCTTTGTTTCATACATGCTCATGAATGTTTAACATTTTATGTTTCCTCATGCATATATGGCCATGGTATTCTAAATTTTTGAGACATATAATGAGCAATGTTCATATAAAATTAACCAAGTACAACACATGGACAGTGTGAACACATTGTGTTCCCTCCTTGATGCAGCTCTGCTTCTCTTGTGTTCGGCCTTGTACCCTTTTGTATTCATTTTTTGTGTATGCACCTTCTCATTTATTATGAATGCATGAACTTCAGACATTTGTATGACTTCCATATGAATTCTCATGCATTGATGACTTTGAACTCTCTTTTCCATATATAAGAAAGCTTCAAAGTTGCTCCTTTATGATCTTGAGGTGACTGTCAATTTTCCATCGGTCTTCTTGTTCATAGAACTCTCCAAAATCTATGTATGATGCTTCACTATAGGTGACTGTAGCTATGTTTGTATGTTTCCATGTTGATCATGCACAATTTACTTCTCTGTCGGACACTTTTGGTTACTGGCACTGCAGAGTCTTTATAATGTTGTCTATGAACAAATGATGAAATTAGTGCTTCTATAGTATTTCTCTTTTTACATTTCTTTACATGTTGATATTAATATGCCCCTATAACTGTGACATTTGCATGTTGATCTAAGAATCATTTCTTTCAAAAGAGACTGTGTTGAGCTTAGAAAATGGACTATCTATTAAAATCTTCGAATCTTGATTTTAATTGTTCAAGGATAGTGTGTATATTCTATTGTGTATGGTGAAATTTTATTGTACTCCATATGTATCTTCTATTAGCTTCCAGACATAATGCTTATCATCAATGTACTAGTTGTCTCATGATTTTTTAAGCATTCAAAACATGAAAGTGGCTCCATTAGTGAATGATGCTTTCTATTATCCTTTACATTCAATATCACAATGAAATGGCATTGTATCTTTTATGCAACACTATCCTGTTGTAAAGCTAGCTCAAACTCAGATAACCTCATCCTTTGGGATGTCTAGCTTTTTATGACATGGCCATCATGGTTGTATGCCTCAATATCTCTGTTATTCTATCCCATTTGCATGGCTATAATGATCTTTTCTCTATGATCAGTAGATGAAGACTAGATTACAAGGCTTTTGAAAGTAATGTCACTTCCCTTGAAACAATAAATTACACTCTTAAAACTCTTTGATAATGATGAAGAGGGATTGTCCCTTCCTCCCTATGATGAAGACTACGACACTGTGATTTCCTGTGATTGCCCCTTGATATTTATGGGCACTGTTCCTTCATAGTTGTTGGGCTCAACCCTTGTGGGAGCCACATTTTCTCCACAACTACAATGAAAAGAGATTGATTATAAAATAAGAGATGCACTTGTTCCTACATAATGAGAAAACATGTTAGATAAAAGTAGATCAATATTCCTTCTTATGATGATTTGACTTTTACTTTGATGACTTGGTCATGATTCTCCTTTGTACACTTCTGATATGGCTGAATTGGATTGATAGTTCATAGGTTTAAGTTATTCAATTGTTGATAACATATGATGAAACTTTATATCCCAAGCTCTAACAAATCTCTTTAACATCTTGTAGGCACACCTGAACCTAGGGAATGAAGGCCTAAAGATAGGAGGGAAGATGATGACAGAGATGAAAATAAAACATCAACACAACATTGAATAGGCAATGAAGGATATAATGTTCCGTTATATGCATTCCTATTCTTATCTTCAGTTGAATAGCTTAGCTCTTATGTTTTATCCATGTGATTCAATCATTCCCATGGCTTGCGTGGGAATTTTAAACACTCTTTTATCTTCAAAGTATGAAACAACAATGTTTATGTAATCTTGTATGTTCCTTCATTTCAAAATGAATAAAATACAATACTATGCAATTTTGATGAATCTTTTGTATTGTGTGAATTTTGCATAATAAACTGAATCTTATTTGAAATCCCTCATTTATAAATGAAATATCAACATAAAATGAATGTACCTTTCACCTTAGATATAGCAAACAATTTCAGCTCTACCAAGCTGAAGGTAAAAAATTTAGTAACAATACCCTCAGTCGTAAACCCTATACCCTATACCTTATACCCAATACCATCAACCCTAAAGCCTAAACCCTATACCCTCCAATCCTAAATCCTAAAAACTATACCCTCAACCCTATACCCTAAACCCTGTACCATATACCATATACCCTCAACCCTAAACCCTAAACCTTATACCCTCAATAATAAACCCAATACCCTTGACCCTATACCCAATATCCTCAACCCTAAACCATACACCATATACACTCAACCTTATACCCTCAACCTTATACCTTAAACCCTAAAACCTAAAACCTACAACCTCAACCCTCAACCTTATACCTTACACCTACAATCATAAACCCTATACCCTATACCTTATACCCAATACCTTCAACCCTAAACCCTAATCCCTCAACCCTAAGAATTATACCTTATACCATCAACCGTAAACCCAATACCCTTGACCCTATACCCAATATCCTCAACCCTAATCCTTGTACTCTTTACCATCAACCATGAACACTATCCCTCAACTGTAGGCCCTAAAGCCTATATACTAAACCCTCAACCCTAAATCCTATAACCTTGACCCTATACCTTATACCCTCAACCCTAAATCCTATAAACTCTACCCTATACCTTATACCCTCAACCTGGAAGTGTTACTTGAAGAGGACAACCTGAACTCCTAGTCCACTCATAGATGTGGGTGAATGGGAAGGATCTACAATTCATTGTTAAAAGTGGAAGTAAAAAAAGTTTGATATCTACTATTTTTTTAAGAGATTGAATCTATAAACAACACTGCACCCACAATGATAGTCCATGGGATGAGTGAGCTAATAGTAAAAAATTTAGATAGGTAGATAAGTTCGGTGAATGGAAGTGTAGTGTCAAAAATTGTCACACATAAAAATTTCACACTATTTCATGCTCGTCCTTAAATTAATGATCCTAATTAAGTCCCTAATTTCTTAAATTATGCATTCCAAGGACTATTTTTACCGCTTTCTAAAGGATTGTAAGCATTAAATAAATACAAATAACTAATGTTTTTATCCCGACACTAAAATTCTTGGAAGTTAGGGCTAGGACCCATACACTCATGGACATATGGGGTCCCCCTATCTTGTTGGGGACCAATTTTTAATATGTTATTGTTGGTATTTTAACATTCAAATTTCAAGTGGTGGATGAGCTTGGAGAGGTTCAGGGGACTATGGATGTTGGGGTGGATTCGTGTGATGTGGTTAAAAGAATGGATACTCTTGAAAAAAGATTTTGGGGGTTAACCCGCTTCACCATGAAGTTGGGTCACTTTGTTACAAGCACCCTGTCTAATGCTATAAAGGAGGAGCTGGAGGGTAACAACAACTAGGGTAGCAAAGAATGGGTGGATGATGAGGTAGTGGACCTCCTGATTAAAAACTGGGACAATGCAAGTTAGATGCTCCATGTGCCTGTTTGTCAGCTGATGCTCTGTGGTTGTTGTGCTACCTTTGGGTTGTTTCTGTGTTTTGTTTTGTTTTTTATGTTTTTTGTTTAGTTTGGTTTCTTTTTGGCCCTAGTGGATTGTTGTGAAGGGTACAGTGCCCTGTAAATGTTGCTTAACTTTTCAAAAACATTCAAATTTCAAGTGTCAGCTTTTGGGATCTAATTTTCGAGAAATTGGCACAATTGCATAGAAATGCCTAGTCTTTTCATCATTTGAAATCATCTAGAAAAACTATTGGAAAACTTATGATCAAAATCACTATTGAGCAAGTCAAGAGCAACATTTTTTTGAGCATTATTGTAGCAATTCAAGATCCGATATCATGTCAAAGTTTATGTGTGTTCATGTTCATGTTTTGTGAAGGCTAACCCTCGTTGTAGGTCTCCAAAGCATTCAAGCAAGCAAGATCCAAATCCTTGAGGTGATATGCATGGCTTTAGTCCTTTAAGGAATCCATTGAAGGGTGGTGAGTTGCAGCACTTTGTGATTTCAACATTCCTTCCTTTCAATTATCATTGCTATCATTGGCATTTCCCTTGTGGAAGTAGAAACACTTACATAGGGTTTGACTAAGGAAAGCCCCTAAATGGCCCAACATTTTCTCTCTCTTTGAATGTGTGGGTTATAGGTTTGAAGAGGATCAAAGGACTAAAGACAAGTTATCAATTGTTGCATTCAAAGCCTTAAAATTTGTCAAGCCATGAAAACTCAACTACAGTCCAATTACCTGACAACATTCTAACAATTTTGTAACCGAAAATCAAAAGCTTAGATCCAGTACTAGAGGACCCCAAAATAAGTTTCAAGACCCCCTATAAGGGACCCATAAATCCCTCTCCATTTGTGTCCTTTGCATGCTAGATCCAACCTTTTTATGACAGGTGCACAATCTTAAGTATTTCTCAGATCTACCTACAGTTTACTGTTTTAGTTTGCATGCTTCTGAAATACTGGATTTATCATATTAGGTCATATAGTTCAATTAGGTTAATCATTTCAAATAATTTCCCAACCCATTTTCAAATCCCTAAGAAAGGAGATCCAAATTTGATTAGCTCACCTTTGTGGTTGATAATCAATCTATTCACCTTGTTGATCTTCATTCTAATGTAATTTTGGAAAATGAAGCTAATCAACCCTAGCTTTTCATACTAAACTTAAGGATCGCCCCTTTTTCCTTTATTTTAAGAAGTATCAAATAGTATTAATTTGGGTGAATAGATGTATCCAACTCCTTGCATTGATGGCATCTTTGATCAACTTAAGGGGGCTAATATTTTCACTACAAATTGGGTACCACCAAGTTACCATTGAGTCATTAGATGTGTGAAATAATACCTTCAAATCCAAATGGATTTTTCAAATGGGTATACTAGTCCTTTCAAATTGAATTTGATGGCTCCAAATATGAACTTGGAGTAGGTTTGGTCTTCAATGTGGTCATCTAATTGCCTAACATGTAGTGAGATTTTATCTAATTCTATGTATAGACACCCCATGTATGACAAGGATTTATATACATTGTTCAAGCATGGAAATAACATGGAATTACTATATCTTAGGGAAATACATTGTTATTCACATAGATTGTGAGCCTCTTAAATTTATACCCTCAACCCTAGACCTTATACCCTAACCCGTAAAACCTATACCCTTGACACTATACCCAATATCCAATACCATCAACCCTAAACCCTATATCTTATACCTTATACCCAATATTGTCAACCCATACCCTCAAACCTAAACCCTACACTCTCAACTATGTACCTTATACCGTCTAGCATAAACCTTATACCCTCGAACCTATACCCAATACCCTCAATCCTAGACACTATCCCTCAAACCTAGGCCCTAAATCTTATATGCAAAACCCTCAACCCTAAATTTGATATCCTCAATCCTAAATTTTATACCCTCAATTGAAAAAGAAAGAGGTAATGACCTAGAGAGAGAGAGAGAGAGAGAGAGAGAGAGAGAGAGAGAGAGAGAGAGAGAGAGAGAGAGAGAGAGAAGGAGAAAAGAACAAAGAGAGATTGGCAAGAAGGGAGGGAGATGTAGAGAGGGAGACACCTAAAGAGCGGAGAGAGAGAGAGAGAGAGAGAGAGAGAGAG
Source organism: Sequoiadendron giganteum (assembly GCA_007115665.2). NCBI lineage: Eukaryota > Viridiplantae > Streptophyta > Pinopsida > Cupressales > Cupressaceae > Sequoiadendron > Sequoiadendron giganteum. The sequence continues at coordinate 680,984,031 of CM021100.1, read as the reverse complement.
AGAGAGAGAGAGAGAGAGAGAGAACAAAGAGATGGTGAGAGGGAAGGATTGATAGAGAGTGGGAGAGAGAACAGGGGGATGGAGAGAGGGAAGGATCGATAGAGAGTGGGAGAGAGAGAACAAATAGATGGAGAGAGGGAAGGATTGATAGAGAGTGAGAGAGAGAGAACAGAGGGATAGAGAGAGGGAAGGATCAATAGAGAGTGGGAGAGAGAATAGATGAATGGAGAGAGGGAAGGATCGATAGAGAGTGAGAGAGAATAGAGGGATGGAGAGAGGGAAATATCTATAGAGTGAGAGAGAGAGAGAGAGAGAGAGAGAGAGAGAGAGAGAGAGAGAGAGAGAGAGAATAGAGGGATGGAGAGAGGGAAGGATAGATAGAGAGTGGGGGAGAGAGATAATGTGAGGGAGATAAATATACAAAGAAAAATATAACACGTTATGAACTTTGTTTTGATATAACATGAGCATATTATAACGTACTCGCATTATTTCTTGCTTTAAAAAATTTTGAGCCTTTAACTTGGATTTGTCTTAGGCTTTCAAACCAAAGGTTTGGAGTGAATTTTCAATGTCCAAGAGCGTGTTTTTGTAAATAGTGACAATTTCGACATAATCTCGAGTGTGCTCCCCATCAAGTTTGCATGTGTTCCAACATCAAGTCAAAAAAATACCATGATAATGTTAAACTCTCTCTTAGCTATCTAACCATCTAATTTTTTTCATGTTTTGAGTATGTTAAGGTTTTCATCTTTAATTTATTTTGTTAGTGTATCTATTTTTTTGTCAAAAATCAATGTGTGGTATTTTTTACCTTTTTTTAAATCATTCATCAAAATTTCAAATAAAATGACATTTTTAGAAACTAAACTCCATTCTACACCAAAAAAAAATTGATCAATTTTTTTAAAAAAATAAGGAGGAGCACGCTCAATTTTCTATTTTTTTAGGATGTGTTCACTTTGAAAATTAGTAAAAAATCATATATTCATTAAAAACTTATCAAAAAAATGGGCATAAACTACATGGTGTTAGCTAATTTCTCACCAAAGTGATTTTTGAAATACTAAAAAAAGTTAACATTTTAGGGGGACCACACCCGATGCTATTTTTTTTTTTTGTAGTTTAGAAAATAGATTTGGAGCACTACAACTCTTGTTCTCGTTGCATCTTAAAATTTTGAGTGTAACTATCTTCAATTTCTCATCCAAAGTTAATCTTTCTTGATTTCAAAAAAAACCACTTAAGTCCCCTTTTGGGTCCCCCATCTTTGTGCACTTATCTTTATTTTTTAATGTTATTGGCAAAATGGGTCCTCATACATAATTATTTTTAAATCCTATTAACAAAATGGGTCCTCACATGCAGTGAACAATTAATGTTGGCGAAACATGTTCTAATACATAATATCATTTTATTTGTATTGGCAAATATGTGTGTGATTTAATATATGCTTATGTTAGACCATTGAAAACATGTAGTTTGTTATGATGAAATTATTAATTACATATGCCTCATAAAATAAACTAATGGAAAATTGAAATGTATTGAACCGATAATTTGTAAAATTCAAGCAATTTGACCACCCCATTAGTTGCAATGTATTCACCAATTTTGAATTGGGCGATATGAATTATTCACCACTAAAACATCCATGTATGTGACTCTAAAAAATCAAGATAAGGACATACATGTCAATTACAAATAAAACAATATTGCATTAAAACTATTACCATTGGTACAAGATTTATCAAAGTTATAGCCACTATATAAGGTGTCAACCTATGTCAACATCCTTGATGTATCAACAACTAATTGGACCACACATCTTCACATGGATATGCTCATATGCTTGCAAATTTTGAATGTCATACACTAAGGACTTTGTTCGTCAATTTTTAGGTACGAAGACATAAATACATAAATCTTACACTACTTAAAGCGTAATCAAATGTAATCAAATGTTCTAACTCATTATCAATTAAAATCTAACTAGTGAGACTTGGCACATAAAATCAATCACTCTTTATAGATAAGAAAGAGGAAAGAGAAGGATACAAGGATAAGGTAGAGGAAAGGAGAGAAGAAAAGAGAAAGGTTGAGAGAGACATACATGGAGAGGGAGTATTTTATATATAAGGATTCTTTATTTAAGTTTTTGTGCATTTTAAGAGACTAAATTTCAAATATTAAATAATATTTAAAGTTGATGTAAGTGAATGCAGAGTCAATTTGAAATTTTCACTTATCTATGAAGACTACTATTGCACACACGCCATCATTTACTTAATGCCCTCACAATTGACCTTAAATGTTGAAAAAAAAAAAATTGCTAATTGACCTGCCGCACCTCTTCCACATACTACCTATTACTCATGTGAACTCTCTGCAATTGCTAGTTTAATCCAATACCTAGTACTCATGTGAACTCTCTGCGCTTATTTACATGGGGAGAAGAAAGAGTAAAAAGGGTGGTTAATGAGTACAAGAAAGAGGAAAAAACTTTGTGAATTTTGTTTGAGGGGAATAGCGCGAATTGGCTGTAGGTGGACGGACCGTTCGCCTCTCGCTATTGCCCACTGTCGTTTACCCTGACCTCCCACCTTCCTAGCTACCTACCAAATATTTTCCACGCTTCGATTCGCTTTCATCGTACGCCACCTGCAAACCCAATTCGAACATTTTTACGGACTGCGCGAATATTCAGAAAACGCTTTGAAATGTCAAGCACGGAACCCGGGTAAACCAGAGAAAGAGTCCTTGACTTGGACTGGCCGGCGTGAAGAGTGAGTTGTTACATCAGCGTGCAATTTGATTTCAGAGGAACGAACTTTCCAGAAAATAGGGCGGAACTTCTGTCCCGCTTCCTGCTGTGTACGTATAGGTACGTGTATACGTGTTGGTCTTCTACCCTTGTGATGAATATGTTGGTTTTCAATACATCCCCACTTTCGATTTCATGATTTTCAGGTCGCATGTCTGAATTTTGTGTTATCCTTGGAATATGCTGCGGATGCAAATTATAGAAATTTCTTGCAGACTTGGAGCTTCAATTCTTATCATGTTTTTAGGAAATCGATATACCCGCTGACTTAAATTCTTGCAGACTTGGGAGCTTTTTAAAGAATTAATTTCTTTCTGAGGAAATCATACGTAAAATTTACAGAGGTTGAGGTGCGCGGGTTTGAGAAAGCACTGTGAGTTTCCTTGCAGAAAACAGAAATACATGCAACAATCTGGAGTAGAGGCCGGAAAAGTCTTTGCCAAACCAACGGCTCAAGAAGCTTAAACCTGACGCCAAGTCCTGTTTTATTTATTTATTTCTGTCTATTGACAACAAGTTTCGTAATTACTATTCCATGAGAGAGAGAGCCAAAATTAAAATCGTCATCAAATTCCTGGACCTGAGAAAGCAGTATAGAAAAGTTGAAGAGTACGATTCTCATTCATTATGTGTTACTAAACAACCCTGCTCTCAAAATTTACTTATTTTACTACTTAAGCTGGGCTTTTTCTTGGAAAAGACAGATTTTACCTTTTCCTTTATCGTTTATCATATGCACTAAATTCAGATGAGGCTGATATTATGGTAGGAATAAGAATACACGGTAAATGTGACCATCGCAAGGTGCATTTTTTGAACAAATGCAGAAAACACGGAAAGCGTGAGAGGTTATATGTGGAATTTGGGACAAGTCCAAGACACATTTATCTAAGCCGCACCTTCACTGACAATTACTTCTGGAACTCCAGGAGTCGCTACAAAAAGAGTACACTCTTCTAGGAACTGAAGGCTTTGAATTTTTTTTTCAAAAATCATTTTCAAGAAGAATTATGAAATTCCAGAGCTCACAAAGGTTTCTGTGAATCACAATGTCAAGAGAAATAATAACAGCTGAAGTCAGATTAGTAATATCTCTCTATCATAAACTCCGGTTACTCTTGTGCGGATAATTGTTTTAAAACAAGTTCACACGGAAACTCTGGTTGCCCTTCCTCTTTTGGTTCCAGAAAATGTTTTAAATCCAAAAACATCCACCAAAAGCCTCTCAACAGAAGCGCCCCTTTCACAAGGTAAATGGAGATAATTTAATTTTGTTTTCAATATGCAGCAAAGAATCGCGGCGCGCCAAAGAGTGCCTAAAAAATAAGTGAAACACAAGCCGAAGCAACCCGTTTGCCTTCGGGAAAGACGGAAGAGAAGAGTGCAGATGGCCGTGCGTAGGAATTCTCTTGTGTAGAAACCAAAGGGCGGAAGCAGCATGTGGATGGCCTCGCCCATGAATTCCAATCTGATCAGAACAAGAAGCAAAATTGGGGGAGCGAGTCATCATCTTCGGATGATAATGGGGATGGGTGTTATGAAAGAGTATCAGATGAATGTTTTCAAGGTGAAAAAGAAGAGATTAATTTGGCACTATCATTTGAGATACAAAAATCATAAGATCATCTGGTGTTGTCATTTACATTATTGATCAATTTCAAGCTGTAGTAACATTAGGGACATTTTAGAAACTGAAATAGCAAAAGGAATTCGTTTGAAATAGGATAGCTAATTGAGTACTAGCTTTCTATGGCTTTACGATATCGTACAACAGTTTTCTCTAATCCACATCATTAAGGAGTTTATGGACACAACCTCTTATTAACTGTCTCGCCTGTCAATGGAAAAATGGAAACTTTATTCCCTGGTAGATTTCTGGATATATATATCACTGTTTATTATGGTGTCCTGATTGTAGTTTAACATCTATATAGAATATCCATATTGGACATGATACACATATTAGACTATAAAAAGCATCCATCAGTCATTATAGGTCATCATCTTTTGCAGCTCTTCAACTGAATTTTTTTATTGTTTCTGGTCTTGATGCAGAATGTAAACAATTTCAATGACGTGTCTTTATATTTGATAGGATGTTTAAGATGCCCGAAATTATAGACTTTCAATGTCATGTGAATTTGTGATATCATTATATAATGAATATGGTAAAAAAATTCCTGTATTTTTAAATTTTCCCTACTTTTAAATAGTTGTCCCCTTCTATTCTTGAAACACGAACCTGCATTTGCATCCATCCCCCAAAAAGGCCTTCTCAGCCCCTGCTGTACCTGAAACATGTCCCCCTGTTTCCTGCTGTCACTGTCTTGGAAACACTGTGAAACATAGCTTGTAAGATATGGTTGCCAGAGATCGGAACTGATAGTGATATGGGAGATTGGTACTGGTACTGATACATCTGTTTTTGAAAACAGGAAAGGGAGTATTTGGAGAAGTCGATTTTTTTAATATAATTTATTAATTTGTTAATATTAAAATTGAAAATATCATGATTTGAACTTTCTAAATAAGAGTACTAATAAAGTTTAAACGTACAAATATCAAAGAGTTCATACTAAATATTTAATACAGCATTTTGAAATTCATAAATGTTGATAGCTTGATAGACTAATATGCATAAAAAAACAGAAATCAGAAATCAGAAATCTATTGTTTACACTTCTAAGTTCTATGTCATCCATTTTTAGGTTCTTGGCTATAATGCTCTCCAACTTCCAAATATTCATCACTCTCAAGCTCAGGTTCCTCTGTTCGTAGTAGAACTGAGGCTAAATCACTGAGGCCATCTGTTTTAACCACCTCATCCACCGAGGCTGTAGCTTCTCCATCAAGTGAAATTTGATCCCATTTTGCTTTAGGACCCTCCTTGCACCTAAGCTCTAACACAGGAGAGAAGGCAAAGTGAGCTATGAATGTACACTAGGTTCTGTAACTTCTGTGCTTTCTTTGACCCTAATCGGTTATTCTAAATGCTTTGGCCCATCTATAGATTCTAAGAACTGATTTATGCTTTGATCTTATGGTTTGCAGTTCTCTTTCAAGATGTTTCAAGTTTCAGGTTTAGATAATATATGTTGTGGAAACCTTTTTTTCAATGCTTTGGCCCATCTCTCCATATAAGGAATTAAAGTGGAGGAAGTGGGCTTGTTCAAGTTCTTGTTTGAAAGATGTGCCATTTACAGAGGCAATGAACTACCTGCTTGCTCTTAAGGTGGCTTAAGGAGAAATACCCCAAGTCAGTTCGCATGAAAGTTATCCCCTTAAGCTGACACAGATATCTGCAGCACAAGGAAACACAGAATAAGACCATAATACAACTCTACTTTACTCAAAGAGCAAAAATGTAGAATTATATGTTCTGCAACATTGCAGATCCCCAAATGGGGAATGGTGGCCAAACAATTAATAAATTAGCACAGAAATCATTGTAGTTGAGTCTGGAACTATGCATGAAAAAACAAGCCTTGGTGCAATCTAGCAGTGATGCCTGTCCTTGGCAGTCTGGAACTGTCCCATAATTTCTTGGCCACTCTGCAAACAACTGGCACAACTTGATCTATAGCTCATCATTATACCAGTAACATGGTGACAGCATTGTGGCCAAACATGGTCTCATGTTAGAGACATAACACACTCAAGGCTACTAATAAAACAATCGTAATAGTTAGCTGATTTTTCTTTTAAATACAGCATTAGTTAGTGTTTTTTCGTATCAATAAGATTTCTCAAAGGATCCTTCAATTGGTAGTTGGTACTCTCTATGTTTGAGCAAAAATTATTGACAAGTTCGTTCCTTAAGACTCTTTTAATTTGATTTTGAGCTTACAAATTGAATTCAATTTTTGTGTTAATTAGCAATTGGAATTCTTCTAAAACATAAGAGGTAATCATATAATATATCTATAGATACTCATATATATGTATTCATACTAAAGACTTTTTGGAGGCAATAATCTCAAACCCAATTTGAGAGATTTCTTCTGTTTGATTCAAAGAGACCTCTGTGCTCTGTTTCTTGGATTCACCAAGGTTTTACCTATGCAAAGTAATTCACCAATGTTTATTTTTGGGGGCTTATGCGCTTGTTCGTTGGATAACTAATCGGTTTAAATGGTTTGATTTATTGTTTATGGACTTCTCGAGGCTCTTCGTATAACTCTTCCTCGTATACTTCCACATTCACTACAAATTTAATGAATCCATATCTCTATGAGATAATGACATTTGTCAAAATTGCCTAACCCAATTTCTTGGTCTACTCTTTGTTTCGCCTCTCGAGTTCCTTATAAGGAAGCAAGATGGAGACAAGTGTCCGCATCTAGTTGCTCATCTCCTCGGTAAATCTCCTCTGGGGTTTTGAACTCTTTTTTTAATCCCAATGTTAACAATTTGGGCGAGGTGATGATGGTGTTTATTTTCCCTAGAATGTTTAAAAACCAGCCTGTGAGGGCTTCTCGTTGTTTGTTAATAGGAATGGGATGAAAAAATGTCTTTTTCGTTGCTTTTGTTCGTGAAATCACTTGGTGTGCTTAGCTTTGTGCATTCAGCATTTCTGCTTTATAAGGTGCCTAAGTCTAGACGACAAGTGTCCAATTATTACTCATTCCCTTGTTAATGATATCAAGCTTTAATACTAAGTGTTGCATCCTCAGCATCATCTCACATGGGCAACTAATATGGCTGCCGAAATTTACAGACGAAAGTCTGAAGCAGTGAGGAAGGTGCTAGAGTCAAATTGAGGTAGGCAGGAAGCTGGAAACCAAAAGACCTGTAGTTTTCTTTTAAAATGGCGCAATGTGGGTTAATAATGACAAGGTAATTGGTCCAGGATGGTGTCTAGGGTTTTAGATATTCCACACATATGATGCATATGAGAGGGCAATTTATGTAAGAATCTTTCACTTTTTATCAATAAAATCAATTTTAAATTGATTTTATATTATATTGTCTCACAAATTATGATTGGTAGCTAAATGGAATAGAACTATCAAAAAGTTTCAAAAATTAACATGTATTCAAAAATTGTTTTGCTTATTATTATTAAAAGCATATAGATTTGAGATTGAAGATGTTACAAGGGATGTAACAACCACCTTCTAAAAAGAAATTATCAGGATTTATTTACCATGCAGTAATAAACTAATATCATAAGTAAAATGAGGTACGATTTTTATTTTTTTCCAATAACGGAGTATGCAATTGCATAACTAAATACACAGATGTATCATATCATCTAATCTTGTTTTTCAAATTGAAAAGAGTAATCTATCTATTTTCCTTTTTGTTTTTCAAAATAAATGATTTCATTGAAATAAGATAATAATAACGTAAAGATTCAAGGTTAGAGATCCCTTATTTGGATACTTTTTGTCTTCCAAGACTTGGCATGTCATTTGCAAGAGGGAAAGCATCACCCAGGTGCCTTACCTCCAACCATGGACCAATGGTCACCTACACACCTTCCTAACTAGAAGTGGCCATGCCCTTCAACAAAGGGCATAATTAAGAACCCTCTTAGTTTTTCCATTTGAGCTTTGGTGTTGTGCCCTACTTAACTAATACCGTCAAACAACTATGGATACCTTCCAACTATGTAAGACATCTTTAATTAGTTAAGCAATTTGGGTCACAATGAATTGCCAAGTGCATGTGGAGACTACTGCACTCACTTTGGCCAAAGTATATAAACTATGTTCAACCACTACTTGAGTGGATTCATTCATTCACCCACCTCCACTTGAGTTGGAGTACCATATCTGACCTAGGGTTACTCGAACTGACTATTCGACCAATGAATAAACATAACGAAAGATTTTACTCTATACACCTTGACTTTCTAGACATAACTCGACTGAGTTGGTTTAGTTTTACACCTTTGAACTCCTGAATTACTCAATGTACCTGGTCTTGGCAACTGCCACTAGTTTGAAGTTTACTAAGCATAAGAGAGTATCTACTCTCAGAATTAGACCAATGACATTATTTGTCGACAAAAGAAAATAACTTGACCTAACTAGTCAAAATGTAGTATAAAGTCATCGTACACAAAATACCCCCATCTGGATGTTTTCTACTAAAATACATAACTCCTTGAGGGTTTAACCATTCAAGCCTAAAGGTAAAGCCTTTTATTTTAAGAAACCATTTCAAATCACAAAATCTTTCAAAAGAAGAATGCAATGAAAAACTATTCCTTAATCCAGTAGGCATCTCAACAAGAACTAGCACCTAGTTGTGCCGAAGACTATTCTACGACGTATTTTATTCTCGGTCTACCAACTTGGTTCAATACACACAAAGAAACAATGGTTCGACATTTGTTATTCATATGTTGATTAATGAATTTTATTTATAATCATTTACATTCAATAAAGACTTATAAATTGATAAAAAAACTAAGTCATTTCCTCTACGATTAAAGAAAGACTCACATTAATCAAGTGGCTGATTTCATAATTCTCACAGACAAATCTTTTGCAAGAATGGGTTTCTGAGTATGAATACTTTGAACTGACTAAAAAGAATCACTACTTTCCAAGAACCCAAGAAAATGTATTAACTCAACATGGTCGATTAAAATAAACAAATAAAGAATCTTGATGAGGAAGAATAAAGTCATATCTGCTCCATAGTTGGTTTTTGATAAACCCTTATCATTCTTTCATGTACAAGGAATATACTTAGAAAGTAAATAGAGAAGCTACATGCCTGCACACTAGCTTAGAAGTTGTTTGAGGACAATCTCCACACACAACCTAGTCTTAGCCTAATGGGGAATCTTTTACTTCAACTTCCCACTCTTAACAATAACTATGGCTAGGTAATAATTCAGCAAATCCTCCACGCAGACTAGTTGTTCTTGCTCAGAAAATAAACAAACCACAACGAGCTCTTGTTGTTTCTTCTTAGAAAAAGTAAATCTAAAACACAAGATAATCCCCTCACGGTTGACAAAATCTTATATACTTCCCCACGCCTAAACCACCTAAATTTTCCTTTGGTATAAGCATAACTTAACTACAGCTAGAAGGATAATTAAGAAACTGAATTTTGATTCACATGATATGATTTACTTGATATCAAAATTTGTGACCACTCCTAGGAAAAAGAATTTATTAAATTCAGTTGCACAAATATATTATAATATCTCCTTCCCAAGATTACTACGACCTTGGCTAAAGCAAGAAACAGTGATTAAAAACATTTAAGGAACGGTTGCCAGAGCACAAACTACGTGGTAAAAGCCACGACAAAATTTACAAGAGATTTGCATTGCATACGAGCTATCCTGCCACCTACATGGCTTTCCACACGGCCTTACAAGGCTCGATATACATGGTGAAAGTTGTGAGATCCTCTAGTATCCAAAGTCGAGCATAATACAAGTTCCATGACTAATTAGCCGACTCAAATAATCATTTGAATATAAATTTAAATAATACATTCTAAACTTAACATGGTCCAATGCTTGAACAACCAGTCAAAAGAATCGCAAAGAATTTACAATCAAATTTGAGCGTTGATATCGTTATCAAACGATAAGCAAGGCAAGGTCGATGTTGATAAAAGTCACGTTGTTATATTGGCATAATCGTCATATTGCATTGGATTCATAGATAGCCAAGATGATCAACATCCATCATGTATATTAATATCATTACATCGAATAATAGCGTTTAGAATACAATGCTTTATATATATCTATGAACACACATTTGTATGTGTTACTTTCTTTCGTTGAATACACATGCATATATATATGCTTACGTGAACGTATATGTACATACGTCAATGTTTACCTTCGTCTAGGTATGTAGATATCCATCCATATGAGCATATATGCATATATGTATACATATGTGCTTCCTTAGTACACATATATATTCACATATATACTTATATGTATATATATAAATAAGAAAAGTTATTAAAACCCCGAATTACCATAACCAAGCAAAACGGAAATAGCACGACTAAACAACCATAGGTTGGACTTACCCTCAACACGTTATAGGCAACCCTAGACACTCTTAGGTATAACAAAGTCAAACACTTGGCCAATGGAAGGCTTAGATGACATTGCTAGAGAACTCGTAACTTTACCCTTCTCTCGGGTGATACTCCTCTCTCTCTGGAGGGTGTTCAAATTGTTCCTGCATTTTCACTCAAGAAACAAACAAGTAGTTAGCCGGAAACCATTCATCATGATCATATCATTGCATTTTCATCAAAAAATTGTTTAAAAGTAGAATCATCTCATTGTACTTCATCATAATCATGTCATCAATAATTCTTTTAGATGTAGTAACATAGCATTGCATAAATTCGTCATAATATTTAACTTTCAAGATTTCATAGGCTCATGTTTCATAATAATAATTACCCTAAAGTATAAAGTAATTTTATAAATCTAGGGTGGGGTGTAGCATATCCCCCCCTCAAGAATCATCCTCGATGATGTAAAGTATCATAGCATATAGAAAAGTAAATAAGAATTTCTTTAATTTCTATTTTCGAGCTCAAACAAGAGATGGGAAATCTTTGTTTAATCTCATGGTAGTCCTCCCATGTTGCACCGTCCTCGACATATTTGTCCCATTGGACCTTGCATTGCATCACCTCTCTATTGCGCAAGTGGAGCCTATGCATTTCGAGCACTTTGAGAGGCTCGATCATGACCACCCCTAGATCCAAAACCTAAAGTGCATTCCAATCAATTATATGATTATTGCTTGGTACATACTTTTTAAGATAAGAAACATGAAATACATTATGCATTCTAGCAAGAGCTAGTGGTAGAGAAATTCTGAAGGAAACTGGGTTAATTTCCTCTAGAACCTCAAAGGGACCCACATAACAAGGAGCTAACTTGGAAGTTTTTTCAAACTTGATGGAACTCTTCTGAGGCTTGACTCTCAACAAAAAAATTCTCCCACTAAGAAATTTCTAGGCACGCGCTTGGCATCAACATAGCTTGTATGTCTATTACTGGATTCCACTAGCCTTTTTTTGATCAATCTGATTTGTTCTTCCACTTTTTAGAGCATTTCTAGACCAAGGCTAATCCTATCTTCTGGCTTATCCCAACTTATAGGAGTTTGACACTTTCTTCCATATAATGCTTCAAATGGAGCCATTTTTATTGTGAAGTGACATGAATTATTATATGCAAATTCTACAAGTGGAAGGTAATCCTCCCACTTATATTGTTGATCCATGCAATATACCCTTAGTAGATCCTCTAATACCTGGTTTACTCTCTCCATCTGACCATCTATCTCTAGATGATATGTTGAACTTATGTTGAACTGAGTTCCTAGTGAGGTGAATAAGGTTTTCCAAAACCTCAAAGCCATCCTCACGTCCCTATCTGAGATAGTCTTCTCAGGAACACCATGCAATCTGAGCACTTGTACAAACTTGTGGGCTATGACTAGTGCTCCATCTACCAAATTCTTAGGTATAAAATGGGCTACCTTGGTAAGTCTATCCACCACTACCAATATTGTGGTGTGCCTATTTCTAGACATGGGAAGACCTTGCACAAAATCCATGCTAATAATCTACCATTTCCACTCTAGAATCTCGTGACCTAGTATAATAGTCTTGTTAGGTGTTGGTGCTTTGCTTTCACCCTCTAGCATTCAAGACACTCTACCAGACACCTTGCAACATCCCTCTTCATTCCCTTTCTGAAATATAATGGCTTAATATTAGCCAAAAGCTTTCTCACACCAAGATATCCCAAGTAGGGTGCAAAATGAACCTCTTTCCATATTGTGTTCCTTAACTCTCCTAAGTTAAGAATGTGCATTCTTCCCTTAAACCTCAATAACCCATTTGACTCAAAGTGAAACTCATCATACCTTGGATCTCAAGGGTTGTCCATTACAACTTATTTAACATGCTCATAATATTCATCCCATTTAGACCTTTGCAATACTTGGCTTTTGAAATTAGTTAGAACTGAGATCATCAAGAAGATATGTCTCTTTCTACTTAGGGCATTTGCAACTCAGTTCTCCTTGCCCTAAATGTAGCTAATCTCAAAATCATAATCTGATATTACTTCTAGCCATCTTCTCTATCAAGCATTTAGGTGAGGTTGAGTAAACAAATAATTAAGACCCTAGTGGTCGGACCTTAACTCAAAAAAATTCCACAACAAATAATGTCAACACATTTGTAACACATGCACAATTGCTGCAAGCTCAAGATCATATGTGGTTCTCTAATACCATGTGTAACAACCACCTCCTTCGAAAAAGAAATTACCAAGATTTATTTACCATGCAGTAATAAACTAACATCATAAGTAAAATGAGGTATGAATTTTTTTTCCAATAATGGAGTATGCAACTACATAACTAAATGCACATAGATATATCATATCATCTAATCTTGCTTTTCAAACTAAAAAGAGTAATCTATCTTTTTAATTTTTTTCTTTTCAACAGAAATGATTTCATTGAAACAAGATATAACAATAACATGACGATTCAAGGTCAAAGATCCCTTATCTAGGTACTTTTTGTCTTCCAAGACTCAACATGTCATTTGCAATAGGGAGAGCATCACCCATGTGCTTTACCTCCAACCATGGACCAGCGGTCCCTTGCACACCTTCCTAACTAGAAGTGGCCCTACCCTTTAATGAAGGGCATAGTTAAGAGCCCTTTTATTTTTGTCATCTGAGCTTTTGTGTTGTGCTCTACTTAACTAATACCATCAAATAACTATGGATACCTTCTAACTATGTAAGACATCTTTGATTAGTTAAGCAATCTAGGTCACAGTGAACTAACAAGTGCATGCAAAGACTATTACACTCACTTTGGCCAAATTATTTGAACTTTGTTCAACCACTACTTGAGTGGAGTCGTTTGTTCACCTCTACTCGATTTGGAGTACCATATCTGACCTAGGGTTACTCTAACTAACTGTTCAACCAATGAATAAACATAAAGAATTTTTTTACTCTATACAACTTGACTTTCTAAGCATAACTTGACTAAGTTGGTTTAGTTTTACACCTTCAAACTCCCGAGTTGCTCAATGTAACTACCTGGTCTTGGCAACTGGCACTAGTTCAAAGTTTACTAAGCATAAGAGAGTATCTACTCTCAGAATTAGACCCATGGCATTCTTTGCTGACAAAAGCAAATAACTTGACCTAACTGGTCACAATGTAGCATAAAGTCATCATACACAAAATACCCCCATCTGGGTGTTTTCTACTAAAATACATAACTTCTTGAGGGTTTAACTGTTCAAGCCAAAAGTTAAAGCCTGTCATTTCAAGAAACCATTTCAAATCACAAAGTCTTTCAAAATAAGAATGCAAGGAAAAACTATTCCTTAATCCAATAGGCATCTCAACAAGAACTAGCATCTAGTTGTGCCTAAGACTATTCTACCACTTATTTTATTCTCAACCTACCAGCTTGGTTCAATACACACAAAGAAACAATGGTTCGACATTTGTTATTCATGTGTTTATTAATGAATTTTATTTACAATCATTTACATTTAATAAAGACTGAAAATTTGGGAGAAAAAACCAAGCCATTTCCTCAACGGTTAAAGAAAGACTCACATTAATCAAGTGGTTGATTTCATAATTCTATCACAGACAAATATTTTACAAGAATGGGTTTTTGAGTATGAATACTCTGAACTAACTAAAAGGAATCAATACTTTCCAAGAACACAAGAAAATGTATTAACTCAGCATGGTCAATTAAAAGAAACAAATAAAGAATCTTGCATGAGGAAGAATACAGTCATATCTACCCCATAGCTAGTTTTTGATAAACCCTTATCATTCTTTCATGTACAAGGAACATACTTAGAAAGTAAATAGAGAAGCTACATGCCTGCACACTAGCTTAGAAGTTGTATGAGGATAATTTCCACACATAGCCCAGTCTTAGCCTAATGGAGAATATTTTACTTTAGCTTCCCACTCTTAACAATAACTATTGTTAGGTAATAATGCAACAAATCTTCCACACATACTAGTTGTTCTTTCTCAAAAAATAAACAAACCACAACGATCTCTTGTTATTTCTTCTTAGAAAAAGTGAATCTAAATCACAAGATAATCCCCTCATGGTTGACAAAGCCTTATATACTTGTCTACTCCCAAACCACCTAACTTTTCCTTTGGTATAAGTACGACTTAACTGCAATTAGAAGGATAATTAAGAAACTGAATTTTGATTTGCATTATTACACCCTGTGTGTTATTATCTATCTACTATTAACTAGTTTGGAAAATTGCTTCAATAAATGCGAATGTGTTTTATTTATGAATATTGAATGAATGTTCGATTAAATTAAATGCTTTATGATTCAATATATGAAATATATAATGTGAATATGGCATGTATGTGAGGTATATGATGCATTGATTCGACTAACTATTGTTATGGTGAACTAAATTGAATACAAGAACAGGATCAAGCCTTTGAAAGAGAGGGGAAGTATCACTCAGGAGAAGAACTTGGTCTGGTAACCTTTAAATTCAGCCTTACTAAGATTTCACACTCACACCCTAGTTGGTCTTAGTTAAGTCAAGTCAGTTCGAGTAATGGGTAAGTTATATGTTTTGATTATGACTATTTATATTGAATTGCAATCTTGTTTTATGATCGTTTGGAATGAGGGATGTGATGAAGTCTTGAAGTTGTGTTGAAATCCTTTCTTGAGTGTTTACTAGTATATCGATGAGATATATGCATTTAATGTATATATATGTATATGTGTGTGTGTCAATAAACTCATACATGTGAGTAAATACATACATGAGTATACATAGGTAGACATACCTACGCATGCTCATGAGTATATATGTAGTATATATATTAATATGTGTGTGTGTGTGTGTGTGTGTGTAAGTCAACATAGAAACATATATATATACTTGTATATAATCATATATATATATATGTAATACATTTTTTTATTTAAATATAATATAAATATGTTTGTTAATAAAATGTTTTTGATAAAATTATGAAATGAATATATAATATATATGAATAAAGCTATTGATATAATTCCCAAGTGCATAAATATATATAATATATATGAATAAAACTATTGATATAATTCCCAAGTGCATAAATAGCACTGATTATTATTGTTAACATTATAAAGCAAAGCGCATATGGTAACATATGGTGTGTAAATCATGTAGTGCAACATTTAAAGGAAAGAAGCCAGCGCATAAAGTCTTTTGAGACCAAGTCAAAGCATGAAACAAAGCATGTATGAGATAGTGTTGTGTAAACATTTTAGGATGTAATTAATGTTGCTTAAAGAAGCTTGTAGAATATGTCAAGCTCGCACCTATGAAGGTGGTGTCAAGTAATAAGAGGTGGCACCATATTTGCTTGAGGTTGGAATGTAAAAGAAGTTTTTGAATTCAACAAGTGTTTAGACTCAATCAAGTGAAAACTTGGCAACATTTTGTAATGGAATTCAAATTAAGAAACCTATTTTGAGCTTGTTGTCCCAAATATCAAGTCGACTCGGCCATTTACATGGTGAGGACTATCATGTGTTGCAAACCTGTGAGTGAGACATCACATGAGGATGAAAGGTGGAAAAAATACTTACTTGTTTGTAGCCTTCGGTTGCTTACAAATTAGTATAAATAGAGGTCCCCATTCTACCACTTGTTACACTTATTATTTTGATTTTCTTTGTGTTATTAATTCCATTGCAAACTCTGTGAGAGTGAATTGAGGATTGTGAGATAGAGAGATTTTCTTATTATTTTATATGATTTGATTGAGAGATCTATGGAGAAGCTAGTAAAGGTATTTTGGTTGTTCTTAGTGGAAGTAGCAAGCAATCTTAAGCCATCAAGATAGGAGGGAAGATTATTCAATTGGAGCTTTAAAAGGGAATGTTGATTTCTACTCCCTTGATATTATGTTGGAAAGTTTGTTTATTATGATTTCATGTTGAAAATATTGTCTTTTAAGTGTGCTTGATGCTTGCAAGTCTTTTGAAAGATCTTTGATTGTCTCTGATTGTCTCTTGTTTTGGGAAACCTTTCTTTTGGGTTTATTTGTATATAGTTATTATACTATAGAAGGGGTTTTTATACAATTGTTACTATTAAGACAATTCATTGAATTCTAGAACTATAAAAACTTTGGCAATGCTCTAGATGCGTAGCATAAGATAGAGTTATATTGTGGAACTTATAACATGTCATTAGATATAAGTTAACGAGAAGGTTATTCTTGGGGTTAGGATAAATCCACGTGAAAGGGGATAACCTTAGAATAGAATACTAATGGTCAATACAAATCAATCAATGGTAGTGGTGATTTAGAAGACATCACTTGAAGTTACTGGGTGATGAATCTTTTGCCAAAGTATTGTAGGTAGCCACTGTCTACACTATTAGTTCACTGTGTGATCTAATTTACATTCTAGGCTAGGATATTCAAATATTAGGTGGTAGAAATAATGGTAGCTCTAGATTTGTAGGACACATCACTATGCTCAGAAAAGGCTATATTGAAGGATGAGGTTACCAAACCAATCTCTTCGTTGAAGGGTAGGGCCATCTACCAATTAGGTAGATATGTGGGGACCGTAATTAGTCCATGGTTGGCAGAAAAATGCTTGAGTGATGCTTCTCCTCATGCAATTGGTGACCAAGATTTGGGAGAAGGACATTTTGGACTATTTGTATTTCTAGTTCTTGTAAGCTTGTTGAAGCAATGTGTGTAATCATGAGTCCATCTATATGGAAATTGTAATTTGAAACATTATCTTGAATATATTTATGTAAAGTTAAATCATACTTATATTATTGGAATGATTCTTTGAATATGAAATGGAAAAGTTTGGATAAAGTTATATTTCAAATGATACATTTATTATTGAATAGAAAATAAATAAATAAATTACTTACATTAGATACATAGTCAATTACATGTGGGTAAAACTTAGTAGATTTACTTGGGAGAACAATGGGCATGTTACATGTGGTATCAGAGCTACCAGGTTCAGCTATGTAACCTATGTGCTCACTGTGTTTCCAATCCAACATTATGTGAACCTAATGTTTGGAAATTCTTGTGTCAAGATGGTGCATCTTAGGATGATTGCAAGAAATTGATCTAAAATGAGAACTACCTACAGGCCAAGAAGGAAAGAGAAGCCCTTGTTCATACCATTGAGGGAACTAATTATGACAATTCCATTTGGCTAAGCGATATTGAGACATTCAGTCGTGCCCTTTCGTGAATTAGTCAAGAGAAGAGAAGGATGAAAGATGATGTCAACTTCAACTACTAACCTCCTATCTCTTCAGAAAAGTTGGATTCATCGTCACTTTCCAAGGATATGCCCTCATAATGTAGTGTTAGTACAGTCATGTTATTTAGGGATCTTTGAGTCCTTCCCTTAGCGAAAGTCATTGTAATAGCCACAAGTAGAAAATCAGAGGGTTATGTACCTCAAAACTATGTTTGAGGACAAATATTAGGGTTATTATCCTTTTGACGATAGAAATGAGCAAAAATCTAAGGATTATACCCCATGAAGTTATGTATCATAAAGTGAATAAGAGGGATATACTCCCTTAGACTATCTAAATAGTCATTCTATGTATACTCAAGGAAATTGAAAATCCTTTTTTATTATAATAAAACTCTTGTTCTGGTAAAATTTATGAGTTAGTTTTTGATAAGGTAAGCAACAATTACAGCGTGATGTACCCTTGACACAACGAGCCACAAGGGCCAAAAAGATCAATTCCAAATAACATAGAAACTAGCCAAAAAATAAAACACGGACATAAAAATACCTAACTGGCATTATCCCAGTTATTTCACAAGAGGTCCACAACCTCATCCTCGACCCAATATTGATTCTCGTCGGCATTCTTCCCTTCCATCTCATCTTTTATTACCACAAACAAAGTGCTAGTGACAAAGTGGACCAACTTCACAATGAAGCGAGTCAAGCCACGAAATCTCTTATCCAACTTCACATTCTCAGTATGTTCATCATCCAGTAGGGTGAGAACTGGGAAGCCGAGTTCTATTTCTAATCTTTATTGTTATCAGGAATGGAATGGGGCCCTTTCACATAATCCTCCTCCTCAGACATCTCATCGTCCTTGTAGTCTTTGTTGTCCAACCGCTCCTCCTCCAAGTCCAAAGCCACCTGCCTTTTTTTGTTATTTTTGGCCAATCTCCCAGACCTTTGGATGATGGTCTCTCCTCTAGTCACAACCGTTGCCTCCACCACAGTGTCACCCTTAGAGTCCTTCCCCACAACATTTTTACCTCTGCTATCTTTTGCCGGAGGCTCCATTAAACTTTTCCTGTCATCTTTGCCTTTCTTCTTCGGGGTGGGTTTGTAAGCAGTTTTGGTCAGGGTCACCTTGAGGTGACACAAACTGGCCACAGCACTTGTTTGGGCATTCCCTACATTCCCTTTGATTTTTTTGGTGGCAGGCTTGGGCTTAGGAGTATCAGTAGCACCCAAGTGGGATTTCCAAATGGGGCCTTTGGACTCGACCGGGGAAATATTTGTAACAACAAGAGGTTTGATTTCCTCCACATGGACAATAGATATGGGCTTAGGTGGGCATAAAGCAAGATGGAAATGATAGAGTCTCATAATAAGACCTTGGTGAAGCGGTAGAGGAGGGGTATCATCAGGGTTAAGGCTAGCAGCTTCCAAGCATTTTTCCACAAAGCTTTCTAAATACATAAGCAGGAAGAAGGGAAAACTTAACAAAACCTTATGCCTAAGGTGATTCAACATAGGGAAATGGTAGAAAAAGTAGGTTTTTTATCTACCTTCGAGAGTCGCGTACTTCATCAAGGCTAGGCAGACTTAGTCCCATGGCTGCAGAAGGGCTTCCCGCTCAAAACCCGACTGGTTACAGACCGACTTCTCATTCCCCGCAAAAAATGCATTCATGTTGTGATTATCTTGAGTCTTGGTATGTTTCAGATACTTTTTCCCATTACTCTACAGCCTCGTAGCCTGCGCAATCACATCTTCATTTACTTTAAAATAAATCCCTCCCAGAGTCACTCTCTGGCCCTTCCAAGAGTTGGCAAAATGCGTAGACAAATTAGGGTCGTGACCCACAAGACTCTCCATCAGGGGAGCCAAGCCACCTTCGACACAAATATTCCACAGAAGCGGGTTTTTACGAAATTCACCGCAAATGTCAAGCTCTGTCAGCACACGATTACCACCCATAATGCCTTTCTACACCAAAAAAAACCAAAGAACCTATAAAAACAAAAGGTTAGAAATGTTGATTAAACAAAGGGTTTCCCACACAAAATGGATATTCAACTAACTACATCAGCGTTGGTTAATCAAGGCAGTGTGCAGGACACACGCGTGAAGAGGCAAATCTCTTAACACAATCTTAGTTGTATCATAAATGGGAATCTTCAAGATGTTGTGGCTAGGTAAGTAGGACATGATGGAAAATCAAGGTTTATCAGCCACATTGTCCATACACAAAAAGCTAGGTAGGATGGCCGCGGGGCTAAATTTAGTAATAACAAGGAACTCGGGTTTGAGATGTGGAGATAAAATAGTGGAGATGGAAAATCCAAAAGGGAGATTTCCCTCATTATGAGCCATCACATCAAAGTTTAAATCAAGAAACTTAAGGAAAATATGAAATTTAAATGCAATCCCCAAAAGGAGATAATGTAAAGTACGGCCCTGCAAAGTCTTAATTATTAAGTACTCTCCATACTTCCTTATAATGTCATCTTTATAAAACACAGGATTAGCCTCAAAATTTGAATCCTGTCACTTGTAGGCTAGCTCAGCTTCCATGCCCATCCACCTATCCCAAAGTACAAGCACGTGGACACCCCATAAAATCCCCAAAAACATATAAATGGTAATCATCATATCAAGTAAGGGTTTTGATCTTTCAAGACTAGGTCTTGAATTCTTGGCGAAAAGCTCCCCAAGTTGCGCCAACATTTAGAGCAATTCCAAAAGGTGCCAAAGTTGGCTAAGGCATCAGCCACTTGATTTCCCTCCCAATAAATGTGGGTAATATTCCTCAATCTTAGCTTAGACATAAGGAGCCTTATGTCCAGTAAAACATCCTTCATACTCCATCCAGGTAATCTGCCAAAGTTGACAGCATCAATAATGGACTTAGAGTCACCTTCAATGTGAAGGTTCTCTATCCCCAAAGAAACAACAATTTGAAGGCCCTTGAGTAGCGCACAGGCTTCCGCAATCATAGAGGATTGGAAACCAAGTCCCTCAGCATAACCGGCCACAAGATCACCTCTGGAGTCTTTGATCACACCTCCTATATTAGCTTTGCTCGGGTTGCCTTTAGCAGCCCCATCAAAGTTGAGTTTGAACCAACCTCTATCTGGGGTTCCCAAATAGTGTTACTCCTAGCCAAGGATTTGGAGTTGTCATAGGAGCTTTCATCCAAGTTTTGATGCCAAGCCTTAGCCATTTTAATTTCATTTTATGTGGGTCCCTTATCCAGAATTTCCCTCTTGAAGAGGGAGATTTTTTCCTCTAAAAGACAAGCACCTATACCAAAGACCTCCTTAGGACACCTCTCAGTATTCCTAAAAATCTTGTTGTTCCTCTCTTTCCATAAACACCAACAAATAATTGGAGGGACCTGGTTCCAAATTTCTCCAGGAAAGAGGTGAATATATGGACCAAACCAACTCAAAATAAAATATTTAATATCCTTACACATGGTCCATTGTATGCCCAATCTTTCAATATCCATACTCCATACTTCAACAACAAACAAGCAATGTTTATGAGTTAGTTATTTGAATAGAATTTCATATTTAAATGTTAGATCTTTTTGGAATATTGTAAGCATTGAGTAAACCTTTATAGATCTAATTAAAATGAAATCTCCAAGTATAAATATTATTAGAAAAATGGTTAGGAAAAGAACTAACTTTTGGGAAAGTCAAGAAGTAGGTCAAGGCATTGAGAATTCCGAAGCTAAGTTGGACTGTATTTTGGCTATCATGGATGAAACTAAAACAAGAATAGGAAACCTTGAACAAGAAGTTAGGGGACAGGAAAGAGTGGATCAAGATGTCCCAAATAATGGAGAAGAAGTTCCCAAAAATGAGGAAGAAGGGGAGAATTCCTATAATCATACTAAAACTAGTGATCAAGAGAGTGATAGGTCACAATCATATTCTAAGGGAACCAACAGGAAGTGTTTGGAAAATGAGTTATCATGTGACATGAGAAAGATCACACCACCAAAATTTGAGGGTAGTGCTACTGGAGATGCGACAAAAGCATGGCTTATTGAAATGGAGAAGTATTTTGAAATCAGAAATTACTCTGAGGTTACTAAAGTCATATGGGGAGATTTTTAGTTGGTTGGTGAAGCATCCAAGTGGTGGATGAGTAAGAAAATAGAGTTATGACTTAGTTTGGAACGAGTTTACAGATATTTTTCATAAATGATGGTTGCCCCAACTCTTCTATTAACAAAAGCTCATTAACTTCCAAAATCTGAGGCAAGGTGACTCCTCAGTGAATGAGTATTGGGAGAGGTTCACTCGACTTCTAAAGTACGTACCTATGTACCAGAAGGATGAGCAATTTCATATAAGAAAGTTTATCATGGGTCTAAATTTGAAAATTGGTGGTGAGGTAGATGTTCATGGTCCAACTACCATGGATTTGGTGTATAAGAAGGCAATTAAGCAAGAACAAAGGCCTAATTCTATCTCAAACTACTAAGAGAGGAAGAAAAAGCTCACTTGGATGCAAAACAATCAAACTCCAAGGAAGCATCGTGAAGGGAAAAGTTATCAAAAACAAGGGGATAAGGTACCCCCAAAATAATTGGAATGAACCAAGGAGAGATCGAAGAGGAAACAACAACAATTTCAACAACTACTACAAAAGCAATGCTAGTGGAAATGAAAATAATAAAGACCTATGAAAAGGAGAGGACCAGTGAAGGGATGTTTTGCATGTGGTGGGCACCACTTTGCGAGTATTTTTTTGAGAAAACCATTTGGGACGTAACCACATGGTAATTCTCTTCCACCGTAGAAAGTTGTGTTCCAACAAAGGATTCATGTTGTTATGGATAATCGGCAAGCAAAGTACCAGATAACTTTGGTAAAATTTTCAAGTACTTTGTCTGAAACTCCCATATCAATTTTTATAGATACTGGTGCAACAAAAAAAATCATTTCTCCTAGAGTAGCAAGTCAAATTTCTAGAAAATTTTGGTACATGAAAAATTCCTAGGTTGTAGAATATGCAAACCAAAAAAGAGTTGAAGTGAGTCAATGTCTATTCGAGGCAAGATTTCAACTTCCAAGTTTCTCAACAGAAGTAAATTTGTACGTAGCTCCCTTAGGTTCTTATGATGTCATCTTAGGGATGAATTGGTTATGGAAACATAGGGCCAAGGTAGATTGTCATGCTAAAATAGTTGAATGCTTAGATGATCTAAGTAGTTGGGTGGCAATAAAAGGAACACCAAGAGAGGTTAAGTTACGATGGATATCTGTTGTGTAGATGCATAGGGAAAATAAAAGGTTGCCAACTCTTTGTGGTTAAAATGGAAAAACTTGAGGAATGTAAGGAATTTATTTCTCAAGATGATTTAGTATATCATGGACCTTAAGACTCCCAAGATGTCGAAGAAGGTGAAGTATTAGAATCAAGAACAACGGATATGGAAAATATCCTATTTTACGGAAGTTTGTGGATGTATTTCCAAAAGAACTACCTGGATTACCACCTAAGAGGATATTTGATTTCTCTATCGACATAGTACCGGGGTTGGAGCCTATATCGAAAGTACCTTATAGGATGACCACAACTGAATTAATGGAGATAAAAGCATAGTTAGAAGAGTTGTTCTCTAAAGGATTGATAAGACCCAGTGTTTCACCCTGGGGAGCGCCAATGATCTTTGTAAAGAAGAAGGATGGTACACTACGCTTATGTATTGATTATCGATTTCTTAATAAAGCGACGATAAAGAATGTAAGTATCCATTGTTGTGTATTGTTGATCTTTTTGTTCAGATGCGAGGAGCGATATTAATTTCAAAGATTGATCTATGTTCTACATATAACCAAATAAGAATCAAGGATGAAGATATTTACACAACTACTTTCAGAACTAGATACAGACATTATGAGTTCACAGTTATACCATTTGGTCTTATGAATGCACCAATGACGTTCATGAACCTAATGAACAATGTATTTAGAGACTATTTAGATAAGTTTGTGTTGGTCTTCTTGGATGACATCTTAATTTACTCCAAGAATGAAGAAGAACATCTCAAGCATCTAGAGATTGTTCTCCAACGGTTGAGAGAGAAAAAGTTAGATGAAAAACTCTTGAAGTGTACCTTCTTCTAAAAGAAAGTATAGTATTTAGGTCATGTAATTTCAGTGGATGGTATTCTGGTTGATCCAGTGAAGATAAAAGCAGTGTTGGAGTGGTTGGTGCCCAAGAACTTGCCATAAGTTAGAAGTTTTATGGGTTTGGTTGGGTATTACCATAAGTTTGTTGTAAACTTTTCAAGGATAGCTTTTCCCATCACATCATTGCAAAGAAAGGGAACTAAATTTGAGTTTTCTAAGAAGTGTCAAGTAGCATTTGATCAACTTAAGGAAATATTGACCACAACATCGATACTAAAGGTACCAGATCCAGATAGTAACTTTGTATTTATTACAGATGCATCTGGAGAAGGATTGGGTGGAGTATTAATGCAAGAAGTGTAAGTCATAGATTATGAATCTAGAAAGTTGAATCCCTATGAATAGAATTATGCTTCACATTATTTAGAGCTAGTAGCAGTTTTCCATGCGTTACAAATGTGGAGACATTGTCTGTTGGGAAAACCATTTGAGTTGAAGATTGATCACCATGGTCTAAAGTATTTTTTTACCCAACCCAATCTGAATGCATGACAAAGGAGATGGTTGAAGTTGATATCTAACTATGATTTCAATATCAATTATATCAAGGGAAAAGAGAATTGGGTTGTTGATGCCCTAAGTTGCAGGAGGCATATCTCCTTTATGATTTCAATCCAAATTGACTTCAAGGAACACGTGTTGCAAAAATCTAAAGGTGACATTTTTATGAACAAGTTAAGCAAGCACTCATAGACGATATGAAAGATCGAAGGTATGAGGGTTATCACTTTGAACCTAATGGATTATTGAGATTAAAGGAAGGATTTATGTACCTAATATTGAAGAAGTAAGAAGCATGGTATAGAAATAAGTTCACAATGCACCCTATTCAATATATCCAGGTGTAACAAAGATGTTAGCAGATGTAAAGCCATTATATTTTTGGAAGGGTATGAAAGGAGTTGCAACTAGATTTGTAGCAAGTTGCTTAGAGTGCCAAAGCGTGAAGGTAGAGTATCATCATCATGCAGGTCTATTATATCCACATGAAGTTCTAGAGAGTAAGTGGGAATTTATTAGTATTGATTTTGTGCAAGGTCTCCCTATGTCAAGGAACAAGCACAATCTCATTCTGGTAGTGGTTGATAAGTTGACAAAGGTAGCTCACTTCATACCAAGGAATTTGATTAGTGGAGCTCCTATAGTAGCACAAAATTTTATTCAAGAGATATTTAGGTTGCATGGGATTCCTGAAAAGATCATTTATGATAGGGATGCTAAATTAACATCTATGCTTTGGAAAACCCTATTTTTTGCACTTGGAATGAAATTGAATATAAGTTCTACATATCATCCAGAAACAGATGGACAAATGGAAAGGTTGAAGCAAGTATTAGAAGACTTACTAAGGATGTATTGTATGGATCAACAATACAAGCAAGAGGATTACCTACCTTTGGTAGAATTTTCATATAATAACTCCTATCATTCTGCAATCAAGATGGCATCATTTGAAGCATTATATGGCAGGAAGTGTCAAACTCCTATAATTTGGGATAAGCTAGAAGATAGGATAAGCCTTAGGCCAGAGATGTTATTGGAAATGGAGGAACAAGTTGGAATTATTAAGCAAATGTTAGCTGAAGCTAAAAATAGGAAAAAAATTTATGTTGATTCTAAATGTGTACCTAGGAATTTCGTAGTAGGGGATAAGGTATTATAGAGAGTCAAGCCTCACAAGAGTTTGATCAAGTTTGGAAGGTCATCCAAACTAGCTTTGCACTACATTGGACCTTTTGAAGTTCTTGAATAAATCAACCCTGTTTCATATAGGATTGCCTTGCCACCAGCTCTTGCCAGGATGCATAACGTATTTCATGTCTCATACCTTAAGAAGTATTTACCGGGTGATAACCATGTTATTGATTGGAATGCTTTATAGGTGCAGGACCAGGGGTGGTAATGATTGAGCTGCTCAAGGTGCTCAGAACATATAAGCTTCACTTACGTAACCAAGAGGTTATGTAATGCAAGGTCCAGTGGGATCAATATGTAGAAGACTCTACCACATGGGAAGACTATGCTAAAATAAAGAAAAAGTTTCCACAAGTCTTACTAGAATTTGAAAACTCTTGAAAACAATGATATTTTGTGTTATGATGTTTTATGATGTGTGCTTTATGTTATGATCCTATTTGATACTTAAAAATTTCCGAGGATTATGATTCACAAGGGGGGAAATATGTTACACCCCGTGTGTTATTATCTATTTACTATTACCTAGTTTGGTAAATTGCTTCAATAAATGTGAATATGTTTTATTTATGAATTTTGATGGAAATATATTGAATGAATGTTTGATTCAATTAAATGCTTTATGATTCAGTATATGAAATATATAATGTGAATATGACATGTATGTGAGGTATATGATGATTGATTTGGCTAACTACTGTTATGGTGAACTAAGTTGAATGCAGGAACAGGATCAAACCTCTAAAAGAGATGGGAAGTATCACTCAGGAGAAGAACTTGGTCTAGTAACCTTTAAATTCATCCTTATCGAGCTTTCACACACTCACGCCCTAGTTGGTCTTAGTTAAGTCAAGTTAGTTCGAGTAATGGGTAAGTGATCTTGTGTTTTGATTATGAATGTTTATATTGAATTGAAATCTTGTTTTATGATCATTTGGAATGAGGGATGTGATGAAATCTTGAAGTTGTGTTGAAATCCTTCCTTGAGTGTTTACTTGTATATCGATGAGATATATGCATTTAATGTATATGTGTGTGTGTCTTGGTAAACTCATACATGTGAGTAAATATGTACATGAGTATATGTAGGTAGACATACCTACGTATGTTCATGGACGGATTACCCATATGCATGGGAATACTGATTGGACTAACATATATACATTCTATGTATATGTATATATACATTCTATGTATATATGACGATCGATGGAATTGTATGTATGAATGTTTTATAAAAATATTAAAATGGAATTATGTATATATGTAGTATATACATATATGTGTGTGTGTAAGTCAATATAATAATATATATACTTGTATATAATCGTATATATATATATATATATATATATATATATATATATATACATAATACTTCTCTTTATATTTATATATATATATTGATATATATACATATATGTATATATACTTCAATTGATAAATGTGTATATATATATACATCTATAATATATATAATGTATATATATAATATATATGAATGAAGCTATTGATATAATTCCCAAGTGCATAAATAGCGATGATTATTATTGTTAACATTATAAAGAAAAGTACATATGGTAACATATTGTGCGTAAATCATGTAGCGCATAAAGTGTATGGTGCAACATTTAAAGGAAAGAAGCCAACACATAAAGTCTTTTGAGACCAAGTCAAAGCATGAAACAAAGCATGTATGAGATACTACTATTGTGTAAACATTTTAGGATGTAGTTAATGTTGTTTAAAGAAGCTTGTAGAATATGTCAAGCTCATGCCTATGAAGGTGGCACCAAGTAATAAGAGGTGGCTCCATATTTGCTTGAGGTTGGAATGTAAAAGAAGTCTTTGAATTCATATAAGCCTGCAAATAAGTGTTTAGACTCAATCAAGTGTAAAGTTTGCAACATTTTGTAATGGAATTCAAATTAGGAAACTTGTTTTGAGCTTCTTGTCCCAAATGTCAAGTCAACTTAGCCATTTACATGGTGATAATTTTCATGTGTTGCAAACCTATGAGTGATTCATTGAATGAGGATAAAAGGTGGAAAAAATACTTACTTGTTTATAGCCTTTAGTTGATCACAAAGTAGTATAAATAGAGGTGCCCATTCTACCAATTGTTACACTTATCATTCTGATCTTCTTTGTGTTATTCTATAGCAAAATTTGTGAGAGTGAGTTGAGGATTGTGAGATAGAAAGAGTTGATTTTTATTTTATATTATTTTTTTGAGAGATCTAGGGAGAAGCTATTAGAGGTATTTTGGTTTTTCATAGTGGAAGTAGCAAGTGATCTTGAGCCATCAAGCTAGGAGGGAAGATTATTCAATTGGAGCTTTAAATATTCATGTTGATTTCTACTCCCTTGTTATTATGTTTGAAAAATTGTTTATTATGATGTCATGTTGAAAAGATTGTATTTTAAGTGTGTTCGATGCTTTCAAGTCTTTTGAAAGATCTTTGATTGTCTCTTGTTTTGGGAAACCTTTCTTTTGGGTTTATTTGTATATAGTTATTATACTATAGAAGGGGTTTTATACAATTGTAACTATTAACACTATTCATAGAATGTCATAACTATACATATTTTGGCAATTCTCTAGGTGTGTAGCATAAGATAGAGTTATATTATGGAACTTATAGCATGTCATTAGATATAATTTAATGAGAAGGTTATTCCTAGGGTTAGGATAAATCCACGTGAAAGGGGATAATCTTAGAATAGAATATTAATGGTCAATACAAATCAAGCAATGACAATGGTGATTTAGAAGACCTCACTCAAAGTTATTGGGTGATGAATCTCTGGCCAAAGTAGTGTAGGTAGCCACTGTGTACACTGTGTGATACAATTTACATTCTAGGCTAGGGTAATCATATATGAGGTAGTAGACATTATGGTAGCTCTAGATGTGTAGGACACATCACTATGCTCAAAAAAGGCTATTTTGAAGGATGAGGCTACTAAACCAATCTCTTGATCAAAGGGTAGGGCCATCTACCAATTAGGTAGATGTGCAGGGGACCACAGTTAGTCCATGGTTGGCAGAAAAGTACTTGAGTGATGCTTCTCCTCATGCAGTTGGTAGCCAAGATTTGGAAGAAGGAAATTCTAGACCAATTGTATTTCTAGTTCTTGTAAGCTTGTTGAAGCAATGTGTGTAATCATGAGTCCATCTATATGGAAATTATATATTGAAATATTATCTTGAATATATTTATGTAAAGTTAAATCATACTTATATTATTGGGATTATTCTTTGAATATGCAATGGAAAATTTTGGATAAAGTTATATTTAAAATGATGCATTTATTATTAAATACAAAAGAAAAATTTATATGCAAGTACATTAGACACATAATCAATTACGTGTGGGTAAAACTTAGTAGATTTACTAAGGACAACAATGGGCATGTTACACACATGATATGGTTTACTCGATATCAAAATTTGCAGCCACTCCCAGGCAAAAGAATTTATTACATTTGGTTGCACAAAGATATTATAATATATCCTTCCCAAGATTACCATGACCTTGGCTAAAGCAAGAAATAGTTATTAAAAATAGTTAAGGAACAGTTGCTAGAGCACAAACTACATGGTAAAGCCACGATAGAATTTGCAAGAGATTTGCATTACATACGAGTTATCTCACCACCTACATGGCTTTCCACGTGACCTTACAAGGTTCAATATAAATGGTGAAAGTTGTGAGCTCCTCCAATGTGGAGTTGAGTATAATACAAGTTCCATGGCTAATTAGCGAATTCAAATAATCACTTGAATATAAATTTTAATGCATTCTAAACTTAACATGGTCCACGGCTTGAACAACCAGTCAAAAGAATCATAAAGAATTTAAATTTTAACACAATCAAAGTTGAGCGTTAATATCGTTATCAAATGGTAAGCAAGGCAGGGTCGACGTTGATAATATTCACGTTGTTATATTGGCGTAATCACCATATTGCATTGGATCATAGATAACCAAGATGATCAACATTCATCATGCATATTA
The DNA here is from genome assembly GCA_007115665.2 of Sequoiadendron giganteum. Taxonomy (NCBI): domain Eukaryota; kingdom Viridiplantae; phylum Streptophyta; class Pinopsida; order Cupressales; family Cupressaceae; genus Sequoiadendron; species Sequoiadendron giganteum. The sequence continues at coordinate 680,953,984 of CM021100.1, read as the reverse complement.
ATATCATTACATCGAATAATAGTATTTAGAATATAACACTTTATATATATATATGAATATACATTTGTATGTGTTATTTTCTTTTGTTGAATACACATGCATATATATTTATGTATACTTATGTGAATGTATATGTACATATGTTGATGTGTACCTTTGCCTATGTATGTAGATATGCATCTATATGAGCATATAGACATATGTGTTTCCTTTGCGTAGACACACAAAGATATATATATTCACATATATACTTTATATATAGATATAAACAAGAAAAAATATTAAAACCCTGAATTACCACAACCAAGAAAAATGGAAAGAGCACGACTCAACAACCACAAGTTGGACTTACCTTCAACACGTTATTGACAACCTTAGACACTCTTAGGTATAACGAAGTCAAACACTTGACCGACACAAGGCTCAAATGACATTGCTAGAGCGCTCGTAACTTTACCCTTCTCTCGGGTGATACTCCCCCTCTCTCTCTCTGGAGGGCATTCAAATTGTTCATGCATTTTCATGCAAGAAACAAATGAGTAGTTAGGTAAAAATTGTTGCATCATGATCATATCATCGCATTTTCATCAACAATTTGTTTAAAATTATAATCATCTCGTTGTATTTCATCATAATCATGTCATCAAACATCCATCAATAATTCATTTAGATGCAGTAACATAGCATTGCATAAATTCATCATAATATTTAACTTCCAATATTTCATAGGCTCATGTTTCATCATAATAATTACCATAAAGTAAAAAGTAATTTTGGAAATCTAGGGTGGGGTGTAATAAGGGAATTACTATTTTTTTTTTTTAACAGGAGGAGAGAAAGGCACAACAACATAACATTCTTAATCCTTCTATTTACTTAATTAATTAATCAACCTTTGGATTCATTTGCATTAGTTGTGCACTCACTGAAATAATAAACAATTAGGGAAACATAATCATTTATTAGAAACACAAATTACATATATCATTCTCAAGGACAACAATTTAACTAGTTTGATGGGTTTCTTCTTTATCTCTTACTAAGCAAAAAGAGTTGAACGAAAAAAGAGTTGATTGGTTATAGAGTTCAATGTTGAGAATCTTATCTCTTTCTATACCAAGTAGAGGGACTTGTTGTTGCTTTATCGAGCCATCCTCACAGCAAGTGCAGACCTCTATAAAATGTAATGAGGAATTTTTCTCTTTTGTTGAAGCCTCTTCACATAATTTCTTTTATCCAACTGTTTGTGCTTGTTTTTTTAAATTTACACTTTCCAACATTTCATCCTTTCATGACCATATACCCTTTCTTCCAAAAATTTCCCAATCATCCCACATTTCATACTTTCCTACCCAATTGTGTCATTTCCTTATTCAACCGATTGGAATGATGCACGGACTCAAGGAAAAGGGACAGATAAACAAATACAAAGGTAAATAATTATCATATTTGACCAACTACACTAATGAATTCTATCTATATTGCTAGTTCAGGTTTGGGTTCAATAGTTCACCAAAAGAAAAAAAATGTTTTTAGTACAGTTGCTTACAATATATATGAAGTATTAAAATATTTTAAAAATAATCATAATAATAATATAAATATATTAACAATAAATAAACAATTTATAATTTTGTAATTGGAAGGAAATAAGATCCTTTTATATGAATTTAGGTTAATTAAATAAATTCAATTAATAATCATACAGTTAATCTAGATCAAATTAAGGATTTGGATCAATAAATTAAAATGTTATTTTTAGAAATTAGATGAGAAGGATAGTGCACTTAGCTTTGGGAACAATAATGGAGGATTAATACTAATGTTGCAAAGAATCTAGTTGTAAGGTACAAAAGTGGATGCTCCCAATTTTTTGATGGGTTTCGAATAGTCCTAAGAATATTTGTGGGTCAAATTTGAGTTCCTTGAGATTGAGTCCAAGCACCAAGAGAATGTCTTGGTATGCAAAAATGATTTGTAACTTGTGGGATTGACCTAGTAGAATATAGATCCTTGGAAACTAATTTTCCTTGATCTCAAGTATTTGAATTTCTTTAAGGATGATGGTAATTTAAAAATACCAATGGGGAAGTTGGTAGGTTGCTAGGGTCAAGTTCTCCTAGGCCAACCCCACTCTTAAGCCGACATTATGGCTTTGAGAAAATAATCATAGATAGTATGCACAAACTTGTAGATGGCCTACATGATTTTGATGCAAGCTAAGATTCCATTTAATCATTCCTTAGCCAATCATAATTAGGATTATATTAGGCCCATGTGCTTTCATCATGGAGATTTATAACAAGGATTATTCTAAGTGACCTCAAATAGGTAATATTGTTAGAGAATCATGTCTTACGTGCCTACACATTCCACTTGTATATAAAATGTTAGGCAAATGGTGTTGTACACCTTGCACTTGAGAAAAAATTATTTTAACTATGTAAAATAAATATTTATTTATGGTGAATCTTTAGAGATGTGTTTAGTCATGTTAAATATTTATTTGAGTGCATATGTGAAGCATGATATGGGATGTGTGGTTACATGCCTAGACACATGGAGGATGTATTGGAAAAGCTAGATGTATCAGAAGTATTGATGGATACTTTATAAGTGTATTGCAATATTTCATTATTGAATAATACATTGAGTGTGGATGCTTTTAGAGGTTGGGTTTTTTTCCCATGAGGATTTTATCAAGGCACACATTGTGTAATCTTGTGATATGTCTTTGATCTTTGTGTAGACACTGAAAATTGGTCTAGGCTTGCGAGTAGCATTTTCGACGTAATTTCTAAATGTCCATGGTCATGATTAAATAATATTAATTATTTAATTATTTCCTATACACATCTTTCTTCTATTAATTAAATAACTTTATTTATTTAATTAATTCATTATGACCTTTAATCAACTTTGATTAATTAAATAAATCTTATTTATTTAATTACGTCGCTAATTAATTAATTCTCTTTTTGAATTAAATAATTTATTATTTAATTTACCTCTTATCATATTTGAACTATAATTAAATATTATTTTCGAATTATTTAATTATTCAATTAACCTTTCAGTCAATTAAATAAATTATTATTTATTTATTTAATTAAATCATTTCAATTTTTGAATGTTGAATTAAATTAACATTTAATTCATAATTAATTGTTTGTCACATTATTTTGTCATCTAGTTAACTAATTATTCACTCACCATCTGACTTGAGATCTATTTAAATCCGTAAGTTATCTCCGGATTTGATATCTGATCGTCTCTATGAAAAGGACTCCCTGTCACAACCAGTCAATTAACTAGTTCTAACTCATATGCATGAACATATTTATTAATTAAATATCTTTATTTAATTAATTAATTCATGTGTGCATTCGAACAAATGATTCTCCAAGTTCTAACTTTATCATTTTCATTCAAAGTCTAATTATTCTATTTTTGAAGACTTTCAACTGAAGATTAAATCATTTATTTAATCTTGAACTCCTATTCTTAAATATTTTCGAACAGTCTTAACACTAGATTAAATTATTATTTAATTTAATCTTTATCCTACAGAATTTCCCAGCTCATGCTCTAACTGACACAAAATCTCAATCACATGACATTCAAAAATCTCGATCGTTGATCTCTATTTCAAATCTGAGCCGATCGTTCGAAAACCAACTTTCTATAAATTGGCCGATCTTTGGCATTATTCCTCCTCTCGAAATCAATACACTTTTTGGAAGAACTTAATCTTTGATATTTTGCTTAAACATATGTCAAGGCTAGGCTTGCATACATACTGAAAATACCAACACGAAAAAATGGAGAAGGACAATCAAGATAATTCGAGGAAATGGATTGATATTCAGTGAGACTGTTCTATGTTTTACGTTATTTTCTTTTTAATTCATTTGATTTGTTCTTTGTTGTTTGATTTAGATTAATGCATGTTTAGATTAGATTTAACCATCTTACTATGCAACATTCATTTTATCTACGTTACATTTGGTGAACCCGACGTCAACACACGCACACACTCATAACAGTCAAGGCATCAAAACAAGTCATGCATCAACAAGGAAAACATGTCAAAACTATCATCAAGTCAAAATAAAACACATTGTCAAAGTGATCAACTTATGTCTTAAGCAAGATATGTCTTTCTTGTCAACGGACATCGTCAATCGTCGTAGCCTCGTGTATCTTGTCACATCAACAACATCAGGCTCAATGTCTTATACGACATGTGTCTTTTTGAAACCAAGCTTTGTCATGCCTTACACAAAGAGTCACCAAGTCGAAACCAAACTCAACGTCTTATACAATTTGTGTCATCCCTCACATCAAGCTATGTCAAACATCAAACAATTACACAAGATCAAGTTTTGGCAAATACTTTTATTTGGATTTTTGACTTATATCTTACTTTGTCTTATCTTCTTATCGATTTGTGCATGAGTCTGGTTACTAGCTTTCTCAAGGATGTCCCTTGAAGGATTTAGAGAAGCAAGGATGTCTCAGACTCTTTTTCTTTGACTATTGTTTGTCAACTGTCATTTTAACTTTGGATTTTGAGTCATGTTACTAGTTTCATCGAGCATGTCCCATGAAGGATTTAGAGGAGCAATGACGTCTCATGACCTTTTTTTATTTGTTTGTTGTATGTGGTTTGTCTGGACAAAAAGACTGGGGAAATCTTGCCCTTAGTATGAGTTACGACACTCCTTGTCTACGAGTGTTTATTTTTCGCAAGTGGATGACTTTGTACACTATGGTCTATCTCATATCATGGTGTGTACTATCCATTTGTGTCAGTCCCGCCCAATGATGATAAAATGCAAAGCTTAGTATATATATGGAAAAATAGCGAAGATCATATGTCCTTTCAATCAACCTTCTTTGTTTCTTACTAACATTTTGAAATCATCCATGCTAACATTTCTCCTATCCGACATAATGATAGAGTCCTGTGACACAACAAAAAAAATAGATAATTTGCATATGCATACATTCTATAAGCATTATGTAAACAATGTTGTATGTCTATATATAGTACATCAAATAGTTATGCTGCATTTAAAACAAGTAGGAACATTAGACATCCCCATTGCATATCTAGGAAAATAATGGCATAATAGGCATTCAATCATCATAAGGTACATAATGGAAACATTACATGTATATAACCATCACATGTAGATAGCATTATATATATAACATTGCATCCCATTATCATAAAGTATATTACATCCATCATCAATAGAGTCATCATAACATCATAGACTGCATAAACACATCATAATGTAGAAACCATCATCCATAACATGTATATATCAAATAAACAATAACATATCATAGGAAACATAATCATATAGGAAAAAATGCATCATCATAAATAGAACTGCATATCATATGAAAAGCCACCAAAAATCATATATATATATCGCTCAAAATAACATGTGTCACAGTACAATGTCAGAATGTATCAATAAATAAAAGAGAGCTCGCAGGCTCTATAACCAAAGTGCAATGTCTACAAACATGAAAAATTCAATGAGTCCCACTGCTGCTACTCCTATGTGGTGAATGTGGAGGAAACTGCCTCAGAGGTACTCTCTGTGAGGTGGAAGGCTTGCCAAATGGACCTATCCTTGGTGGTCCTACCACACCCTCTGTGCTCTGTGTCCTAGTCTGTCTCCTGCTCTGTGATCTCTGACTGCGTACCTCGAAAAAGCTAGGAGCTCGTCTCTTAGCTAGCACCATTGACTCATACAGATCCCTGTAATATGAAGCCCTCTCCACTTCTCTAACTAGCTCACGAGCGAAACCATTAGATGGTGTACCACTGCAGAGGTGTCTAATCTCTGTAAACTACTACTTTGTCTCCTTCCTTTGAGTTACTGCCTGATCTCTCTCCATGAGAGCATTGTATCTCTCCATCTGTAGGGCATCCCGCTCTGCAGTAACCAGTCTCAGTCTCTCCTCCAATGACTCCCTAGCACTGTCTTTAGGAGCCTCCTCATCCCGTCTCCCCTCTACTATCCTCTCTTAGAGCTCTCTCTCCTACTCCTCCATAGGGATCTCCTCCTCAACATCATCCTCTCCATAACCTGCTAGTATGCCAAGGGGATCAATGTCCATGTACTCTCTCTCGGCCTCCTCCTTTGCATACTCCTCTATCTCAACCTCACTATCAATCTCAACGTTTGCATGCTCCTCTAATACTGCCTCCTCGACAGCATGCTCTCCTCTGCTCTCCACTCCACCCTCGAGGTCCAACATCAGAATATCCTCTACCTCAGCCTCTCAGATAGGTGATAATCCACCTACCCAGCCACCTCTCCTTCCTATCCGACCTTGTCTCCCGCCTCTACCACCACCACCACCTCTACCATCATCACCACCATCTCGGCCTCCAACCCTGCCACCACCTTTGCCTCTGCATCGCCCTCTCGGCCATGTCCCTCATCTCTCCACTGGTGCCGGTTGATCCGGATCAATGTATAGCACAGGATGATGTGTTGCCCACTAGGTATCATATGCAATAGTATTCCCAATATCTTCTGCTCCACCCCTCCATCCCCACTATAACAGTTGTAAAGCCTAAATATCTACCTTTGTAGTAGCAACTGGTATCATAGGCCCCCACCAAGGAACCTCTCTAGATGATCAAGCAAACTTTGCTTGTCCTCTCAGCTCATCCTGCACCTCACCAAACTGTCTCAACACATGGTCTGGCAGATGTTTCTCTATGATGTGAACACTAGAAACAGTCCTCCCAATCAGGTATTATCCCTGTCGACAATAAGACAAATGCCTGTCCTCGTCCGACCATCGCTCACAATCCATGTACGATCTCCATGTAAACTGAACCAATGTGTCCAAGGCATGTCTCCAATATCCGGTATCTCCCACATGGCTTTGTGTGATGTTTCCCACATAGCGGAAAACATAAGGAGATCTCACCTCCTGATTAGTAGTAACTGGAGAATGGAACATAGCAATACGTTCCCATGCCCAAACCATGAGAAGAGTAGTCTCGCAGCTCATCAACTACACATCTCTATATGCTATATCATGCAAATGGAATTAAAGCATAGCTAATAGACAAGGACCCCAGGCATATACAACCTCTCTCTCTAACATCCCAACTAACATCTCCCCACACCCAACAGGAAATCCATGACCCCGACGGTCAGGAAGAACTATCCCGGCAATCAAAGAACATAATATACAGTCTATCCGCTCATACCTATCTTCTAGCACCTGCCATCTAATCTCGTAGTGCTCTATCCCTAAACTATGAATATAATCATATACATAATATCTGCTAATCTCACTAAAACCCCTATGGGTATCATACATCACTCTCTCTCCTCTGATAGGTAATCTAAGGATCCTATACACATCCACCAACGTGACAATTGCCTCTCCAGTAGGCAAATGAAATGACAAAGTCTCTAAATGCCACCTCTCGCATAGGGTAGTGAGCATACCTCTGTTTGCTCGAATAGTGGGCATGGTGCATACATGATGAAGTCCTAGTCTCCATAGAAAGTGTGTCTCTATGCTCACTAACCGATCTCTGAGCTCGAAAGTATCCGGTTGTGCCTCCCGAGTATAAATAGGATCTAGTATAAACTGCAAAAGGGCATTCAAACAAGGTGTCAACGTCAAATCATTCCAATTTTCTATCAGCAATTTTTTTTCTAAACTTTGATAGTCAAATGTGTCGTTTTAAAAACATATGTGGTGCACATTTCATATGCGTCATTCTTATTTGCAAATGTGGTGCATGACCCTACATGCATCGAATACACAATCATATGTGTTTCACTTTGCAAATGCATCTCAAAACCAGACAATTCGAACAAATATGCAAATGTGTGCAAATAACTACAAATGCGTTGCATTTTCATTTCCTATCTAATATGCACATGCGGTTCATTTTGGCAAATGCGTTTACTATCCTACCTATGCATAAATAACTTTCAAATGCAGTGCATTACAAAACAAATGTGTGTATTCCCTAAATGACCTAATCATGCCTATACGTGATTTCATAGATGTGTCATATCACGTGCAGATGCGTCTCATACGAACGCATATGCGTTGCAAACAAAGTGACACATTTGCAAAATGAAGTTTAACTGCCTAAAACTACATGTAACACAAAAATTCAAGAGATTGTTTCAAGGTACATACCGGGGGTCCCACATCTACTGGCCGTCGGAAGGTCTGGATCCTGTATCCGCGATGATGAGTGTACAATACGGGAGACATTTTTCTGTGAGCTCAGAGCAAAAATCTTCAATTCTCTAAATCTTAGGGGTGCAAATGACTTGATTTTCACCCTAATTCCTATTTATACCTAGGGTTAAAAATGGAATTTCTTCAAACCTTGTTTATTCGCTGCATAAACTTCCATCTTCCATCGACCCGTACATGTCCCTAACATTTCCAAATTCAATTCCATCAACTCCATAGAATTTCTGACCATCAAATTAACTTATGGGGAATATTTCCTGATTTTTTTGAAATTTTTCAAAAATTTATCAATTTTCTCGAGGGGGCATACCCTAACCTGTTTCATACTGGGGCACGATTGGGGCATGTTTTTAACGATTTTCTTTGGCACAACATGATAAATGACATTGTATCAAAGAGGGGAAAACTGTAGACACTGAAAATTGGTCTAGGCCTGCAAGTAGCATTTTTGACGTAATTTCTAAATGTCCATGGTCATGATTAAATAATATTAATTATTTAATTATTTCCTATACACATCTTTCTTCTATTAATTAAATAACTTTATTTATTTAATTAATTCATTATGACCTTTATTCAACTTTGATTAATTAAATAAATCTTATTTATTTAATTACGTCGCTAATTAATTAATTCTCTTTTTGAATTAAATAATTTATTATTTAATTTACCTCTTATCATATTTCAACTATAATTAAATATTTTTTTCAAATTACTTAATTATTCAATTAACCTTTTCAGTCCATTAAATAAATTATTATTTATTTATTTAATTAAATCATTTCAATTTTCGAATGTTTAATTAAATTAACATTTAATTCATAATTAATTATTTTTGTCACATTCTTTTGTCCTCCAATTAACTAATTATTCACTCACCATCTAACTCGAGATCTATTTAAATCCGTCAGTTGTCTCCAGATTCGATATTTGATCGTCTCTGTGAAAAGGAATCTCTGTCACAACCAGTCAATTAACTAGTTCTAACGCATATGCATGAACATATTTATTAATTAAATATCTTTATTTAATTAATTAATTCATGTGTGCATTCGAACAGATGATTCTCCAAGTTCTAACTTTATCATTTTCATTCAAAGTCTAATTCTTCTATTTTTGAAGACTTTCAATTGAAGATTAAATCATTTATTTAATCTTGAACTCCTATTCTTAAATATTTTCGAACAGTCTTGACACTACATTAAATTATTATTTAATTTAATTTTTATCCTGCAAAATTTCCCAACTCACACTATAACTGACACATAATCTCAATCACATGACATTCAAAAATCTTGATCGTTGATCTCTCTTTCGAATATGAGCCGATCATTTGAAAACCAACTTTCTATAAATTAGCTAGTCTTTGGCATTATTCCTCCTCCCGAAATCAATACACTTTTTGGAAGAACTTAATCTTTGATATTTTGCTTAAACATATGTCAAGGCTAGGCTTGCATACATACTGAAAATCTGAGGGCAAGAATACCAACACGACAAAATGGAGAAGGACAATCAAGATAATTTGAGGAAATAGATTGATATTCGGTGAGACTGTTCTATGTTTTATGTTATTTGCTTTTTAATTCATTTGATTCATTCTTTGTTGTTTGATTTAGATTAATGCATGTTTAGATTAGATTTAACCATCTTACTGTGCAACATTCATTTTATCTACGTTACACTTTGCATTATGATTATTTTATAAGCTTGTATGCACGATTTTGTCTGATAGGGTTATGTAGAAAATGGTTTAATTAATCTAGTAATTTCCTAACAAGTGGTATCAAATCTATCTTTATGGTTGAGGGAGATGAGAGGTCCCCGTTTTTATTTAAATTTTGTTTGAGATAATATGATGCAATGTTGAATCCATGAAAATGTTGGAGAGATATTTCAGACATTTCAAGGTATGAGATGTGTTGCACAAGTTGTGAGAATACAAAATTAGGGTTTTAGGGTTTATAATTTGTGGTTATTTTTGTAGATTGGGATTTGAAAATTTTGAAAAAAGGGTTTTTTTTTTATGTGGTCACCAAGAGGATTTTATATGGGAAGTTTAAAAAATGATCCCTTGGGATAAAAGAGTCCTCACTATTGGATCCAAGAGGCCCAAGAGATGAAGATTGGCTTAAAGTTTGACATATCTTGGACATCAATGGTTGGAAGAAAACCCTTCTAAACCATATGGCTACATAATTTTGTAGAAAATTTAAAAAAATCAAAAGTTAAATAAACATGTATAAAATATTTAGATTTGAAAAAATGGGGACATACAGTGTTTTCATATTCATATACCCCCTAGTCCATAGCTAACGATTGTGGCCAAGTCATATCGAGTCGTATGGGGGTTTCAACCTTCATCAATGTCAACTAACCCTTGGTCCCATCCCTTAGTCAAAAGGGGTCAATGTATAGCTCAACGATTTACTAATAATCTAAAAAAAAATCAACCCTTTTTAATTGCTTGGTAAATTTCACCACCATCATCCATAGAGTTTCCCACACACTACCAATTTACCACTGGTGCCACCCATTCAACGCTACCCAAGGCCCACCCACCAACCACCAAAGACCTTGAATTTGGCCTAAAGTGGATTTTTTCAAAGGCCATAAATTTCACATGCGATGTTGGATTTTGTAGTTATATCCATTGAGAAGCTCTCTTTAAGCACTATCTAATGGTATAGATTTGGTTTTGAGATTTTTTTTCTATATTAGAATTTGGTGCCATAAATCTAACATTGCTCTAGAATAGTTAACATGTGTTATTTTGCATAAAAAATCAAAATTTTGATTTTGAATAGGTGATAGAGAGTATTTGTAGCATACTATATAGTGGATCACATGGTTTTTCACTTGGATGAGCAAAGAGAGGATTGTACTTGTTTGAGCACTTGTCAAAGAATAAGATTCAAGTACAATTATGTGAGAATCTAAAAAAAATGGAGGTTAAAAACTCATGGGAATGTATATTCTTATGATACCAATATGATGGTACAACTTGTTGTCAAATTTGGTGCTTCTTGATATAGATTTATAGGTACTTTCAAATATTGCACTTTGATGGAGTCGGGTACATAGGTTGTCTTCTAGTTTGAGGACATGGTTGATACAAACATGAGATTGGGAGTATCAATTAAGTGAGGGTTGAGTACAAGTATAGTGATGATGATTATTATGGTGTCATGGATGTTCATGCACATTTGAGAATTGGCATGACATACCATGTATGGGGTCAACAACTTGTGGTATTGATTGATTCATGATTATAGGTGGTGGTGTGGTTTAATGTTAGGAGGTTGTTCTTATCTCCTAGATGATTTTGTTGGTTCCTTGACTAAAGCTAATTGATTATGTATTTTTTTTACAAATTAAATCTTTAGTGATATGATATTTGAGTCTTGAGATCTACAAGTTATCTTATTGGTTATCTCAATTTAAAATTTATTGATGTGATTTTGAGTTTGCATGTTGCATTGGTATGGGATTTACAAGTTATACAATTTATGGGTTGGCCACACATTGGTTAGAATGGGATGGATCAAAGGTGGATTTTCTATATCCACAGGTCTTTTTAGTGTTAATGCAAATTCAATTAGTTGGCCTTGCCTATGGTCATTTGTGTATTGAAATATTTTTGATGTTTTGAATTTTTGGAATATTTGATGTTTTTAGATCTTTTTGGAATATTTGATCTTTTTGGATTTTTGGAATATTTGATGTATTTATATTTTTGGAATATTTAATTTTTTGGATTTTTGGAATATTTAATTTTTTGGATTTTTGGAATATTTTATGTTTTCAAATTTTTGGAATATTTGATGTTTTTGGATTTTTTAGTTTAAAGCAATAACAAGTATCCAACATGATGATTAGGTCTAAGGAAAATTCCCCTAGTTAAGTGAGGATAATTTGTTATGGGATGGGTGGACTAAATTTATTATGTTATTAGGTGGGATGGATAATGGTAGACATTAATAATTACCAAGTCATGTTAGGTGGGTAAGTAAAATATGATAGGTAGATGAATATGGATGGGATGTTGACTTTATTATGAGTGAAATGTATAAGAACTTGATAGATGGAAGATGGTGCTTACTACACATTGCATCTGTAAATAGGTTTTCACCATGGTACTTGTCCAAAGTGCCACCAAACTAGTTTTCACTAGAGGATAATTTTTATCTTTACTTTTTTTAATGTTTTTTTTTGGATTTTACTACACATGGTGCCTATAAATAGGTTTTTTCAATGGTACTTTCTCAAGGCACCATAAAATAGGTTTTCATCATTGGATGAATTATTTATTTTTACTTTTTTATTTTTAATTGGGATACCCTAAAGGACAAGCATAAAATTTCTTGAGGTGGTTGCTATTAATGGGATATTGTAGAGGCTAATGTTCAAGCATTACAAGTTGGTATGCTCCTAATCCATAGCTCATTTTTATAACAATTGGTCCTAACCAATTAGGATAAAAAAATTCCTTTGTTGTCCTGGTCTTGTTGATTTTTTTGATTTTATTTTAGGACAAGATCACATACTTCAAATATTGCATTCTTGATCTTCTTGTAACTACAACGAAGATGATTTTGATAGGCTTGCAAATTATTCATTGTATCAAGATGTCTTTCATCTAGTAACTCTAATTCATGTAGTTTGGATACTTGTTACTCTTCATTATTGATGAGATGTTGCAAGGATACCCTTAATGAAGGGAGTTTGATCTTAATAGAAAAAATATCTTCGATGTCAAAGATTAGTGAATATGGGGTAGTACCTATAGGTGTATAGAAGCTACTACAATAATCCCATGTTTGGATTGAGTTAAAGGTGTCAGTCATGACTAGCATCATTAATTGTCTTCTTTAGGATTTTAAGTATGGTTTTATTTGAAGCCTCAGCTTGGGTGTTTCCCTATGGGTAATATGGAGTGGAAAAGTGATGTTGGATATGGAATTGGGTGCAAAGAATATAAATGTCTTAGTTTTTAAAAGGTGTACCATTGTCTGTGATAATGGTGTGGGGAACACCATACTAGAAAATAATGTAATTAAGGATAAACTTAGCAATTTGTTTATCAGTGATGTAAGTCAATGGAATGGATTCTACCCACTTCATAAAGTACTAAGTGGTAGTGATGATGAATTTATGGCAATTAGATGAGGTGGGGTGAATTTTTCCCATGAGATCAAGTCCCCATTGTGAATAGGTCCAAAAAGTGGTAATCGATTGTAACTCTTGAGCAAGTGTGAATTATATATCCATGTTGTTGACACTAAAGGAATTTCTTTGCAAATTGATGTGCCTCCTGATCCATAGTAGGCCAATAATATCATGTTCTTAGTAACTTCTTAGCAAGGGTAGGACCACTAGAAGATGACCCACAAACACCTTTGTGGACCTTATGTAAGGCAGTTTTAGCTTCTTATAAGTTTAAACATCTAAGGTACCATCAAGACTCTTTCAGTACAACACATCACCAAGGATAATGAAGTAGGATGAGCGAAAAATAAAGGTTTTATTTTGGTTAATAGTTAGATTGGATGGAATGGTAATGGTATGAAGGTGAGTGTATATATCATGATGACATGGGGAATTCAATCCAACAATCTTGCACACAAGTTCCATCTCTAGGATGTTAAAATAAGGAACCAAAAGTTGTTCCACTATAAATTCACATCGTTGATTGTTGCGATGCATATCTAAAAGAGATCCAATAGTTGTTATTGCATCTGTCTTTTTATTTTTTAATCTTGGTATTTTTTCAAAGGAGATATTGGGAAAATATTGCTTGAAACTATGAACCATTCTCTTATATTTTATGAAACATTCAACCATTATCTTATATGGTAGCAACTTATCATCCTTTGTTTGGTACTCATCATTAAATTATCTGATAACAACTTGTGAATCTCCATAGACTTGTAGCTCTTTGATGTTTCACTAGATTGCAATTCCAAGTCCTGTAATGAGTGCTTCATATTTGAAAATATTGTTGGTATATAGAAATTCTAGCCAATATGCTTTGAGAATACAATCACTATAAGGAGTGATGAATATTATTCTTGCTCCTAAACCATGTTAAGTGTAGGATACATCCAAGTATATAATTTTCATTGATTTGTGGGGTGGTAGTAAAAACTGTCTCATTTGGAAAATCTTATATAAGTGGATTATCATCATATAAAGGTGCCCCTGCTAGCTATTTTATAATGACTTGTCCTTTGATTGCCTTTCTATCCACATTTTCTATGTCAAACCTGCTTAATATTATTACCCATTTAGCCATACGACTAGTAAGTTTTGCTTTGGACGATAGATACTTCAATTGATCAAATTTTGAGATGAGCTTAGTTTGATGATTAAGCATGTAGTGTCAAAGCTTATGTGATACAAAAGAAAAAGTTAAACATGGTCGCTCAATAAGTGTGTAATTAAGCTCATATCCTACTAATATTTAGGTGATGTAGTATATTTCTCTCTTTTCCAGCCTCATCATGTTGTTCTAAGGGAGCTCCCAATGTTATTGTGGCTAAGATGTATAATATCAATGGATTTCCTCGAACTAGAGGCATCAACATTGATGGTGAAGCACGGTAATTATTTATTTTCTAGAAATATTTTTGACACTTTTCATCCCATTTGAATGTAACATATTTATGCAAGAGATGAAAAAATTGGATGGCATTTATTTGCTAGCTGGGATATGAATTTCCAAATCGATTGTAGTTTTCCTTAGAGACTATGAAAGTGCTTAAGCTTGTTTGGTGGAGGCATCTACATTTTTTCTTTTACCTTTGTGGAGTCAACCTCAATACCTCTATGAGAGACAATGTATCCTAATAATTTTTTCTAAAGTGGCACCAAAGACATGATTCTTGGGACTGCATCTCACTTGGTATTGCTCTATTTTTATCAAAGATCTGTCCAAGAACATCCAAATGTCATTTTCTTGTTATGAATTTTTTCAACAAGTCGTCTACATAGTCCTTCATTATTTTGTGGAACATATCATGGAAAATTATTGTCATTGCTCTTCGATAGGTTGTACCAGCATTATTTAGACTGAAAGGAATTACATTCCAATAATAAGTACATCAAGGACATGTAAAAATTAGTCTTATGTGGATCTTTTGGTGCTATGCGGATTTGATTGTATCTAGAGAAATCATCCATGAGGGAGAGCATCTTATGTCCTACTATCAAATCTACAATGATGTCAATGTTTGGTAGTGGAAAGTAGTCTTTTGGACAAGCCTTATTTTAATATTTGAGATCAATGCAAATGTAGATGGTCCCAGTGGGTTTAGTAATAGGGACAAGATTTGATACCCACTCTGTATAGTCTATAGGCTTGATGAAGCCAACATCTAGAAAAAAAAATAATTTCTATTTTGACTAATAGTATAATTTGAGGATGTATTTTATGGAGTTTCTTCTTTACTAGTTTAGCATCTAGATATAATGTCAAATGATGGACTACCAAACTTGTATCAAGTCATGGCAAGTTTGCATATGACAAAGAAAAGTTGAATTTCCATATCTCAAGGAATTTTGTGAAATATTTTATTTCCTATGGTGTTAATGATGCCACAAACAAGGTGATCTTAGGACTCAATTGTTCTAACATTTATCTCTTTTGATGCTTATACTAAGACTGGGGATCTCTCTTGATATTTAGCGATAATTGGAAGGTTAAATCTTTCATCTGCATGCACCTTAGAAAGGTTTTCACCCTTGGATATGTCCTTTATTTTTACTTTATTTAGATCTGAAAGTGTCACCTTATGGTTTTCACTAGGAGATCGATTTTTTTTATATTTTCACTCTTGTGACTAAAGGATTTGATTTCCCCACCAAAATATACTTGTGTATCAAGTTATATGATGAATATTGTTTTGTGATCCCCAAGTGATATGTTTTCTCTAAGTCCCATAAGCTATACAAATAGCTCCATCATTTTGAAACATGTCTATAATTGATGGTCTTTATTAGTCCCAATTGATAAGTTGAGAGTAAACAAGTGAGAGGTTGTTGGTTTGTGAGTGAGAGAGATGTGAGTGAGAGATATGAAATTTAACATGTAAATGGATTGTTTTTAAATAGGTCAGTGACGTACATGGAAGATTCATTAATGATATCATCATTAGAGATTTCAACCACTAGAAAAACTTTAGCTACCTTCCTAAGGACACACTAAATATCTAGAGACACATTACTTAATAACCCATATCCAATCCCTTGATACTTTAATATATTTTCTAGAAACATGGGTTCTCCTATTCCTTGTTGATGAAGTTCAATGCCACCTTGGCCTAAAAATTCCATGTTCTTGATAATTTGGAAACCTTTAGTCTACTACTCAATTGGTAGGGCGGGTTGTTCTTTATCTTCTTAACATAACCACTTGGAGATATCTTATTATATAACCTTTTTGTTCAACTCTCCCCACCATGATAATGTAGTGGGTTCATACTTGATAATTGAAGTGGTAATTTCTATGTGCTAAGATTTTTCATATGTCTTAGGAGAAGATGAAAGTTGTCCTACATAGAATGACCCTTTCAGATCATATTCTCCACAACTATGATCATGTATTTGGACCTTTATTTAGGGATTGGAATCATGTGTATTGGATGATGAGGCCAATGTGGATGGATCGGTATTAGATGATGATGAGTTGATGTCGTTGTTGGGTACTTGGTAAATTTTCTAGTATTTTTCCTCTATATTTTGGCAATATTAGAAAGGATGAGGGTCCCCATAAATGGTCACCTCAAATTTTTTATAGAAATTTATGCATTGATGGTAAGTGGATGGGATGACGTGCATGACATGTATCCATGGGTGACCTAGAAGAATTTTGTAGGGGAGATCAAGGTCCAATACTTGACAAGTAGTTTTTGCAATTGTAGGACCAACTTGAATAGGTAGCTTGATTATCCCTTTTGATTCATGCTCAATGTTATCATATACTCTTATTATAATGCTCTTTTGTTTCTCTATGACCCCATTGAAATATTCTATTTTTTTTACTAATTTTAGAGTGCAAACGTTTAAGCCTACCCCACTATCTATCAAGACTCTTTTGATTTTGTGCTTATGGACATATACTTCTAGGTATAATACTTTGTTATGTTATGAGGTAGTAGTGTTGGTTATTTTTAAGAACCAAACTTAATCTCAACAATTGCCTATGAATTTTCCATAATTCAATGATCAGCAATGGTGACGATTGGCCAATGACTAGGTGAAAGCTTGCTAGGCTTTCCCTCTACACTTTGGGCTCTACAAGACCTAGGAGGGTGATCCTTACAATGTTTTAAATGATACTCTTGTGTCGAATTACCATAAACATTGTGAATAATAGATACATTCCCATAATTTTTAAATTAGATGAAAATCCTAAAGAATTTGGCTAATTCTTTGAAAAATGGCCACCTAAAGTAGGGAATGGATGATTCCTCATAAAATTTTAAGATATGTAAATGATTTTCTTTAAGATTGTGTTCTTTGAAAGGCAGTGCCGACTCAATTACATCAAAGATAACCAAATTAATAGATTGGTGCTTTATCCATGAGCAATGAACTTAAATTTGGGATAAACTATTACAATAATCAATAAACTCAACATTTGCAGACTATTGTGATATTTCTTTGCAACATAAAAACTCAAGATCTCCTAGAACAAGAACTACTTAACAAATCCTTGTACCAAACCACATAAACCTATGATCTCATCAAAGCATTTTAATTAATTCCTCGAATTAAAGCAAAGATAAAACCATACATTCAACTAAAAAAATTGAAGACCAATAAAAGATCCTTGATCATTTTATTAATAATCCATATTACAAAGTACACAAGGAGAGAAACTGCTCCATAATTTGCATCTTCTCATTAATATGTTGTCGCTACTGTAAAACCATTATGTCTATTATAGACTCAAATTCAACCTAGGACTCAATACTATTCTATTCCTTTGTTCTAAAATATTAAATCTCATTACATGAGTTCAAAACCTTCTCCAACCATAGACCCGTGCAAGTGGCCTTGAATTCCCATTTATAGAACATGGGAGAAACAAGCTTCGAGCCAAATTACACATTAAGTCACATTTTCATTTGACATACATTTGAATTTGAATTTCAAAACATCCCCAAGTGGTTACATTTATACTTTGATGAGGGGGAAAACATATAAGATAAAATCATTTGTTGAAGAATATTTATCGCCTTCCAAAAGAAATCTTTCTCATTGTAGCAACACCAAAGCATCTTCTCCACAGGAAATATTGTCTTCCACGTATGCACCCAGTCAGCAAAATCTTTAAAACAAGAAAATGATAAAAAGAGATAAGATACCATGTCCACATCAGCACATTTTTCATCAATCTTCATAACTAGGAGAAGATAGCATTTTACAATACTTTATCTAAGGCTTAATCTGTAAATTTTTTGAGCCATGTGTTATACTCCTCCTCAGTTGGCCATTGCATATCCAAAAAAAATTGCACTTTGGTATTATGTTGGTTATATCTTGCATCAATCAATACTCTAGCCTCTCTCACAAATGTGTCCATCCTCACCTCAATTCCTGACATATTATCCACAACAGGGTTCAACATGGTATAGTCACTGAGATTAATCATTTGCTTGAAATGTGGGAGTAAACCTCCCAACTCATCTTTCCATGTAGAAAACTCCTTCAACTCACCTTTATCATCCAAAATATTTGGCATGTCATTCCCTTCCATATCTCTAAAAAAAATCATCTTATTTTGTAATTGCATGCCCAATTTACCATGGAATGTTGTGATCTCACTCAACAAATCAATTGCCTTCAAAAAACCAAGAATATTTGTTGGAGCCTCAAGGTATTCTTGCATATGAGGCATCATTTATTTTAATGCTCCAACCCTGGTACTCCATTTTCTCCACTCAGTTTGGAAAGCATTCTGAACCAGCACATATTTCTTGTGTGCCTCATGAATATTCTTGTAGACATCCCACACATTATCAACCTTGTTTACTATCTTCATAACCCTATTCTTTAAAACATCATTAAATATATCACCTTCCACTTTGGTAGTTTCCTCTTTGGATTTCTTGGTATTAGTCATCTCTACTTGCACTTCTTATTTCAAATTCCAAATTCTCAATGACAAGGTTTCTTTGTCTTGAGCAGACAAATTTGAAGATGAAGTTGTGGGAGAAGGAAGACCTTTTTCTGTTGTAGAAAGCACCCTGATATGCTCATCCATCAACTTGTTGTACTTGTCCAAAATTTTATTATACATATCCTATAAGATTTGGGCTATATCGACACTCAACATAGAAACATACATAGTCATTTGTGCAACTGTAATAACAGTTATTTCAGTAGCCCTCTTTATCATAACATCACCAATTTCTTGTTCCATAGATTTTACTACTTCAGGTTTCCTAGTATTTGGTGTCATGGACCAAATAGCAATAGTGTGTAGCTTTGGGCTGAAACCTAAGCCAAATACCTTGTTTTCAAAATTTTCCTCAGAGATAGATGCATTGGGGTCTTTCCTTATTGCATCCAATGCAATGGAAGATGAAAGCTTCCACCCAGGCAATAATAAGATTCCACTTCCTTTAACCAGGTCTCTTGCCTCTTATGGTGATATAGATGTAATCTCATTCATTATCTTACCCTCTTCTTCCTTCTTAGCCTCTTCTTGTAATGAGGGGTCAACTTTTTATTTTTCTTCTTCTATTCTTTTCTTTATGTCAGAACTTCTTACATGGATGACAAAAATCTTTGAATTCCTTTTTTGGATAAATGCATCATCACACATGAAATCATTGCAAGCTTTGATCTAACATCATCATCTTTTGCTTCATTATATTCCCATTCAATTATCCTACTAGTAGGAACATCAATATTTAAAGCATCCTCCTTTTTAGGGGATGGGAATCTTTCATCCACCTCTTCCTCCATAGGGACATGTTCTACATACTCCTGAGGCACATAACCTTCACCTCCTTTCTCACTTGCTGAGTAGGTCACCAATGGGGTGACTGCAGGTTGCTTACCTGTCTCTCTTATTTGCACTTGACCACCTTTAGTTGAGGATTGAGCCAGTTGGCTCTTTACCTTACATCATGATGTTTTTTGGCAACTTTGGCCTTTATTTCAACTTATTTCACTTTATCAAATATAATTTTGTCCTTAAAATCTGCTAACATCATTTTAGCCCGCACATATAAGTCCTTTATTTCAAAGTAAGGATTGACATAGAAAGGGTTTTCTTTTAGCATATTTTCTTCAATTACACAATTTTTCTCCCCTCATTTTTCTTTTCTGCAACTTTAACATTAGAAGATAATTTTTTTATTACATCCTCATGATATAAAAATTGATGTTGTCTCCCAGACAATCCTCTTGCTCTTCTTTCAGCATTAGTAACCCCCCCAAGGTCACAATATTTGATAATTTCCTACTTTATTCTATAATTGTTTAATTGAGAACCAAACCTCTCAATGCCCTCCTTTGATGTGCATGTAAAATATGCAAATCCATAATTGGGGTTTATCAACAATGCCTTTCTTGATTTTTTGAAATGTTCTTTGTCCATGGCATCAAGCTACCACATTATTTCCATAAATGCTTTCTTGTCAGACATATACATAGGCAGTTTGTGGGGTGGCACTAGGGATCCATAGATCCTTATTGTAGTATAGCTAGTATGAAGATACACTAGTAGAATTTGGAAAATAAATGACTAGGAAACTAAAAATCTTAGTCACAACAACTAAAAATGACTAGATTCTACTAATTTTTTGCAACTCAACTATAAATGAGTAAATAAATGACTAATTTGGTCGTTGACTAAAAAATTATTTAGTCACATAAATAAAAATGATTCAATAGTTAGTCACCAAATACAAATTAGATAAAAATTTAAAAGAACATTTTGGCCAGTTATTGGCGCGATGTATTGGCACTTATTCGCATTTATTCATGTTCATTGTAGAAATGCTCCTCACTTCATTCGCTAGTTGCAGGTTAGTTTGACACTAAAGCGTTTTGATCAGTTATAGTATCTACTTGCATGGGTGATAAAGATTCAGAGAGGACTTGGAGACTTCTAAAAAGGCGAGTAAGGGAAATGAATTTGATGTTTGTTGCAACGAATTTGAAGTCGGCGAGGCCCTCTACAATGAAGTCGGATTTGGAGATTCCCTCTGTAGTGAATTTAGAGGTAATTTGAAACCCTCATTACATTAAACACAAAATCTATAGCTTTCTGATTGGCAACTTACAGTATTTACAATCTACTACTCTTAATAATGTTCTTTTAAAATCTTGCCATTTTTTTGCTTCATAATGTGTTCGAGCTAAATATAATAAAATTTGGGTGCCAGTGCCAAAATAGAATTTCCTCAAACAATTTTGATACATTTTTATTGCAAGCATAAACTATCCTTGCACAAAGTAAACATGTTCTAGATTTACCCACACATCAGGCATATGAACAAAGATGTTTCCTGTTGTAGCTTCTTGTACCTATGTAAAAAATTCATTTGCAATATCAAATTGACCCCTTTCAACTAGCACAATGTCTGCCCCATTTGCAGCATAAAAATTTCCTGGTCTTTGTGCCAACACTTTACAATATAGTTCTCTAGACTTCTCCAGATGTGTTGCCTCGTTCTTTGGATCCCTCTTCTCATTGCAAAAAGCTACAAAATAATTCCAATTTCCAAGTGAAATGTCAACATAAGAATTCTTCACATTTGATTCACTTTGTGCAGCTTTAATTTTTTCTTAGGAAATGGATAGTTTTTCTAATTTCCCTTTGATAATACTTGTTGACTCTATCACTTGACTATATAAGAAGGAAATCTCACAGGTCGGCAAGATCCAACTCAGATACCATTGTAATGTCCCCAATTCTAGAAATTTCTTATTTTTTGGTATTTTCCAATTTTATGCCCTCCTTTTTAGCATTTTTTATTACACAAATTGAGATATTTCATAGAGATAGTACAATGCAGATAAACAACAATATGGACCCAATTTTTAGATTAGATAAAGTCTAAAAATGAAAAATACTGATGCAATAAATCAAATACTTGTATTGATAGGAAAACTAGTCTATGGAACAGTAAAACAAGGTTGTTATGAAGCATACAATATGGACTTATGTTCATCCCAACAGTCCTAAAACCTCAACAATAATAGATTATATATTCTTTAGATTTGGATCAAATATGAAGTTGCCACAATGATCCCTAGATGTGACAATGATTTTAAAGGGTTGTGCACCATAATCCAAACTCAAATTATTGTTTCAACAATAGTACAAGAGTTGCACATACCATATGGATCCACCATATATCTTAGTGCCCCAACTTGCAACACTACCCTAGAAATAATGATGTAATTTATATATGTGGAAGCTGGTGACTAGCTGTATGAAACCTTTTCACAACTGCACCTATGATGTAATGTATCAATAACCAGTGATCATAAGGAAACCATTATCATGCTCTAATGGCAGTGACTTATATGATGGATGGTAACCACAAACTTGATATATTTCTAGCAAACAATAATGCAATATTACTCCAACAATCACAACACCCCTTCAGCACAAGTGTAATATTAATATCAATTTAGAATTTGAACAATTTAGCTCAATGGTGACTCCTATATGAAATCACTCCAAGTAATTTTGGGTTTTCATCCTCCAATCCCAATCCTATATATTTTTCGTCATCAAGTTAATTGAACCAAAGTCCAAAACTCTAACAAGGAGTAGAAATCAAAAAAATAAAATGCTTGATCATTATGCCTCTTCCTCCTTGTTTGGCTTCTATTAAATAGAGTTTTCCTCCAAAGACATAATTCAAATTTCCTTCATGACCTTTGATTGATATTTGAGAGGAATTATTTTAAATAGATTTCAATTATAAGAGACATCCTTTGTTTATAATTTCAATTTACTTGAGGCCCTCTTTATTATAATTACATTTTATGATAACACTTAAGTGGCCCCATTTATGACATTAAGATCCTCTTCAGTTATTATTATACTCCTATTTTCCAAGAGAAAAATCCCCAAGGCCCATGGGAAATGAACGATGAGCATTTGAGTTTCAACTTGGTTTCATTTCGAAAAGGGGACATTACATTGTACAAGATTTGTTTAACAACAGAATAATTTAATCCACCTATTTGGGACTGTAAAATAAAAATAGATGAATTAATCTATTTTCAATTATAGGTTCTTTTAATCTAGAATCTGGAAGAAATATAAAGCATAATACATTGAAGGACACAAAAAATGTTCTAAAATAAAGACTAAAATAGGTTGCCCATAGAAAACAAGAAAGAGGAAAAATGAAAAGATAACATATAGATGATTTAGTTGAGGTTTTTGATAAGATCTCATTTAACTATTTCAAATGGATTTGGAAGGGACAAAGCATATTTGATTGACTAAAATTTTGAGGTAGCTTATCCATTGTCATTGTATGCATCATCTTCTCTTGGAATCTGTTTCTACAATGGTTAGGTTTGGTTAAAGCTAAGGAATCCTATACATCATCATCATATGGATCATCTTCTCTTGAACTCTATTTCTGCAATGGTTCATCATCTTCAGAATCAAAGTATGCATTTATCCTTCATGATTTTGTTGAAATTGGAGAATTTTTCTCACCATCATCAGAGTCTTCTAGACCTGCAGCTGCAAGAAGATCTTGTCCATTTTTTGCATCATCTTGTGCCTTATCACTCATATAGTTTTCCTCATCTTCCATGGAAACATCAAGTTCCTCCATATAAGAATCATAAGCCTTGTGGTCCTTATCCTTCTTATTTTTCTTCTTTTCCTTCTTTCATTTCTTCTCAGAATAACCAACCTCATCATTGTCATCATCCTTGTCCTTACGCTTACTCTTCCATAATTCCTTCATGCATTCAAATTGCTCCTCTTGTTACATCACCTACCGAAGTTCTTCCTCTTGCTTCCTCCTTTCCATCTGAATCCTTTTTTCTTCATCAAATTTTCATTTTGATTCATCAGCCAAGACAAGTTGGCATGCTACTCCCAGCTTTTGACGGCTTTGTTGCTCTTCATGTTATGTTGCTTCTCTATGAACTTTGGCAACATCAAGCAAATGTTTACAGTAGTCAACATGCAACTCTATATTCTTCTCATCAAATCCATGTGTATGAGGGCTCGCCATAATTGATAGTTGATTGAACACACAGAGTGCATTCATTAATTCTGACATTGCTTGACAAACCTCATCAACAGTATGTTTTTACTTTTGACTTGTGTTGAAGTTGAAAAATTCTACATTGCAACCCTAACATCAAAGCGTAACATGTAATTTGAGGGCACCAAATGTAATACTCTTAATAATTTTCTTTTATAATCTTGCCATTGTTTTGCTTCATAATGTGTTCGAGCTAAATATAATAAAATTTGGGTGTCAGTGCCAAAATAGAATTTCCTCAAACAATTTTGATACATTTTCACTACAAGCACAAACTGTCCTTGTGCAAAGTAAACATGTGCTAGATTTACCCACACATTAGGCATCTGAACAAAGATGTTTCATGCAGTGGCTTCTTGTACCTATGTAAAAAATTCCTTTTCAATATCAAATTGACCCCTTTCAGCTAGCACAACGGTTGTCCCATTTGCAGCATAAACATTTTGTGGTCTATGTGCCAACACTTTACAAGACAGTTCTCTAGAATTATCAAGATGTGTTACATCATTCTTTGGATCCCTCCTCTCATTGTGAAAAGCTACAAAATAATTCCAATTTCCAAGTGAAATGTCAACATAAGAATTCTTTGCATCTGATTCACTTTGTGCAACTTTAATTGTTTCTTTTTCTTTAAATCAGTCATATGTTTTCAGTTCCATGTTGCCAAGCATACATAAAGCATTTGATGAGTTTTTATCCACCTTAAGTGCATCCCCAATCAATTCTAGGCTTAGTTGGATCTCATTCTGAGCTTGAGCCATGGGTGCAAGACGTAGATACGCATCCACATAATCAGGAAACTTGAACAATATAAAAGATTTTATTTTTCAGTATCATGTAGTTGTTTAAACAACCTAGCAAGATTAAATAGTGTTGTGACTTTATCCCATGGTAAATCAAGTGAAACACAACCTTCTTCTAGTCGATGGAAGAATTCCATATCCTTAAAGTGCATAAAAAAACTACAGAATTGGCATTGGGGCTTTTATTTATGAATTTAACCCAAATACCATTTCCTAATGCCTCCATGAAATTTTGTTGAGCCAACTCTAGTTCATCACACTCAAAATGAAGAACCCCAATGTTGTTTAACAATTGAATGGGTAATTCTTCTCTACTCTTCTTTAGAAGAGACTTTGGCGTCTTAAGAGAATCTAAGGCTGCATTAGGGTCTGACGATATTAATAACTCACCCATCTTGATAAATGCATGGGAATCATGTGGATCTATGTGAGTTATCTTTATTAAAATTTCCAAAGCCTTCTCTGCCTGCCCTTGCTAAGAATATATATGGCCTATAACTTTTAAGCTCTCACAGTTCTCAGGGTGGACCTCCAAAACCTTTTCAAAATTTGAGAGAGAACTCTTAAGATCTCCTAGCTTCAATTGAACCTATCCACAAAGTCCTCTGGACTCTAGCTTTCCTTGGTTGATGTCATGTATTAGCATCCAGTTGTGTGATAATCACCTTTACTATGATAATATCATGCAATATTATACTATGAATGAGATTTTAGGGTGGTCAGTTGAAACAAGAGTTGTCTTAGTCAACTATTCCACAAGAAGATGTTGCCCTGTGAAGAAAAAATGGTTTGCTAAATGATTCAAAGCCATTGCACAGTACGGGTATAATTCAAAGGCTCTACGAATATTTTCCATTCCTTCATGAACACTACCTTTTTTACTAATAGTGAGAATCCTACAATTAAAAAGTGCACAAAACTGACCATAGAGATTTTTCTCCATTTCAAATAGAAAAATTGCCAAAAAAAAGCGTTTAAAACCTGCAAAAAAATGCAAATAAAATCAAGCTAATTTTCACACCAAAAAAAACCATGACACCATAGCTTGTTTCTTACTATTATGCTTTGATATATTTTTTCCTAGCATCCATAGCTTTTTTGAAATCACCTATTTTAGGCTTTTAGCCATAGCAGCAAGGCAGTGAACTGTTTGATAAAATGCTTTGGTAGACATGTATGAAAAATGTGGTAGCATAGACAAGGAAATGAACTTTGGAAAAAATGCCTCAAATAAATGTGGTCTCATGGTGATGGAATGCCATGATGAATTCCATGACAAGCGAATTGTTATGGATTTTCATGGCATTCCATCACCATTAGACCACATTTCTTTGAGGCATTTTTCAACCAGTTCACTACCTTGTCTATGCTATTGCTTACTATTATGCTTTGATAGATTTTTCCAGGCATCCATAGCTTGTTCGAAAGAACTTTCTTTAGGATTTTAGCCATAGCAACAAGGCAGTGAACTATTTGATAAAATTCTTTGGTAGACATGTATGAAAAATGGGGTAGCATAGACAAGACAATGATCTTTTTGAAAAAATGCCTCAAAGAAATGTGGTATCATGGAATGCTATGACAAGCCAATGCAGTTGAAAGATACTCCTAGTTATTAGTTATGCAATGTGAAAAAATTGCATAATTTCTTAGGTTGACTTTGTAAAAACTATATTGTAATTGAAATTTTGTCATCTATCAACATCTAATTATTAGTTATGCAATGTGAAGTAATGCTTTAAGTTTGAAAGATGTGCAATGCAATGTAATCAACAATTTGAATATAAACGACAAAAATCTATTTTTTTACAATTCATTAGTTAAAATCTCTATTTTATCTTCTCTCTATAACTCTATTGCTATGGAAATGCCTTTTACTTTAAAAAAATAGTTTTTGTCTCTTATTCTACATTTTTTTACATTTTGTCATCTATCAGCATCTAGTTATTAGTTATGCAATGTGAATTAATGCTTTGAGTTTGAAATATGTTCAATGCAATGTAGTCAAAAATTTTAATATAAACTACAAAAATCTATTTTTTACAATTCATTAGTTAAACTCACTATTTTATTTGCTCTCTATAACTCTATTTCTATGGAAATACCTTTCAATTAAAAAACAATTGGTGTCTCTTAGTCTACAATTTTTTGTTACTATGTGTAGAACATTACAGATGGATCAATGTCAAAGGTTGACTACGAATCAATACCATGCATTTGATGAGAGAGTAGTCAATGAGAGGAACATGGACAAATATCCATGTCTATGTAATGACTGTCTTGGTGGAAAGGTGAGAAAAAGAAGTTTGATTTATCGACATATGATAACATATGAGAATAGTGGTATAAGCCCTTGGAATTATAATTATTATGAAGATATGATAGAATTTTCAAGTGTGAGAGATGAAGAGGCAACAAACATAGATGAAGTGGCACAAAACATAGATGAAGTGGCACCAAACATAGATGAAGAGGCAACAATGTTAGACAAAGGGTTTGAAGTTGATAGAATGTTGAATGAAGGTCTAAATGATGATTGGGCCAAGTTGATGGAGGATTATTTAAATCCTGTGTATGCTAATTGCAATTTAATTTGTTTGACAATAATCCTTCAAATTCTTAACTTGCAAGTGGTGTTTGGTTGGACAAATGACAGTGTACATCAGTTATTAGCATTATTAAGTTCGTTGTTACCAACTGACTCCACATTACCAACAAAATGAAGTCGATGTAAAAATCAAATCACTAAGTTAGGCTTAGTGTATGAAAACCTCCACACATGTGTGAATGGTTTGGTATTATTTCACAAGAATCTTGCAAGTGAGAGAATTTCTGAAATTTCATGAAGCAAGGTATATTAGACAAGGGTTGAAATCAGTTGTGGTTCCTAGAAAGGTTCTTCGCCACTTTCTGATAATCCCACGATTACTCTGAATGTATAGGTACAGAGACATTGTTGAACTTATGCAATGGCATACCCAAAATAAGAGCACTGATGGAAAACATGTACTTGATTCTAAGACATGGATAGAATTTGATAACAGATGGCCTGATTTTTCTCAAGATCCTCATAATATAAGGTTGGGTTTGGCTCTAAATGGGGTGAACCCATTCTCAGATCAAAGTACAAAATGGTCAACTTGGCCAGTGTTTTTAATAAATTATAACTTGTCTCCATGGGTAGCGACTAAACCATTTTTCTTAATGCTATCATTGATTATACCAGGAAAGAAAAGTGTGAATTCAGATACAATTGATGCTTATCTAAAGCCATTATATGATGAGCTAATGGAATTATGAAAAGGAATTGAAGCAATTCAATCTTTAAGGGATGGTCATTCAATCAAATCCACTTTAAGAGCTTCCTTATTGTTTATGATTCATGATCTTCCTGCATATGGCACATTGTCGAGTCTCAATGTTCATGGATACCATGGATGTCTTGCTTGCAACTTTAAGGATTTTTTGAGGCACTCAATATTTTTGCGTAAGTGTATTTATTGTGGACATAATGCTTACCTTAAAATGGATCATCCATATCATCAACAAAAAACATGGTTCAATGGTTAAGAAGAGAATTGTGAAGCACCATTGCTAATAACAGGTGATTACATTGTTGAGAATGGACAAAAAAGAATGTCATTTATTGAAAATGATGGGATTGTTGGTGGTAGATATGATCCATGTAATGAAATGGTGTAAAAAGGTTGTGCATATTTTATAAGTTATCATACTTTAAGGATATACCATTAGGCATATATGTTGACTTTATGCATACTCAAGAAAAATATAGCCTATGCTATTATATGTAAACTCTTTTTGGTGCTTTTGATACTATTTTAATGACTGGTGGTTTTGCTTTTTGGATTGGACAGTGTGTCCTTGTTTTGTTTTGGTTTATGTTACTAGATATTCTAATACTATATCTTGTGTTTGTATTTGATTGCCAATTATTAAGCGATAGACTATTTGATGTGATTCGATTTATCTGATGACTGTTTTACATGGTTTAATGGTGTAATTATGTTAGTAGTTATAACATGTGATTTTAAATATGAGATTGTTGGATTATGATGGAAGTGTCAGTTTCGATGAGTATTGGTGAAGAGGATGGGTTCGCATCACTCGCTTGCGAACGCCCTACGAATCCATGATTTTTGCTTCACGGTGTGTATTATATGTTGGATATATTATATGATGTTGTTGACTTGGTTTCAGGTTGCAGGTACATGACATCGACTCCACCTGGTTTCATAGGTTTGAGTGTGTCGATCCAACAGTTAAGTTGAACGGGAGATAGTAGCTAGGTAACATGTGTCAAGTCTACGCCCTAGCCTTAGTGTGTCGTCAATCTTGTTTATTGAGTCATGTTTTACCTTATTTAATGTTATTTGTTTTGAAAGGTGCATGCTTATTAAATGAATTTTTAGAATAATTGCATTGGGTTAAAGTAGTGATTATGTTATATTAAATTAAAATTATGTTTTGATGTTATAGTTAAAGTTGATAATGAAATTTAATTTAGTTAAATTTTAATTTATTTAATTAATTAAATTTTAATCTCAAAAGGGTTGAATTTAGTTATTAAATAATTAAAATTGATTAATTAAGTTTATTGGATTAAATTAAATTAAATTAAATCAAGAGAAATTGAAAGGAAATTGAAATGGTATTTTAAAGTCAATTTGGGTTTTCGAAAATGGGAAATGAAATAAATATCTAATTCTCAACTTTGCATGCAATGGGAATTAGGGTTGTATTAGATATTTTGATTTATGAGGATTGCATGTTTTCAATTTGGAGAGAAGTTTTTTGGAGAGAATTTATTTTTCAGAGCAGTGAAGGATTTTTGGAAATATTGCACAAAGAAGGGTTTGAAACAGTTTTTGGTTTTGGATTTGATTTGAGGAAAATTTGTTGCAATTGTGGAAGTTTTTTGGATTTGGATTCGTTGCACGTTTGAAGGAAATTCAGAAAATCTTTGGAGGAAGCTTGCATCAGAAATTTAGTTTTTTTTTTTGTAGCTTCGGATTCCAGGTTTTGTTCTATGTGTTTTTTGGTTCTTGATTTGTTCAATTCAATTTAATTGTTTAAGAATTTGTTGTTGAAATGAATTGTGAATTAGGATTTGTTAAAAGAAACTGGATTTAATTTAATCTAAAATTGGGGAAAAATGTTTAAATTCACTGTAGGGTTTAATTCAGCAAATAGGGGAAATTGTTGAAACATTGTTTAAATTTAAACCTTGGAATGTATTTCAAACATTTAGGTCATTGTATGAAGATTTTACCCTTTTGAAATCTTTTAGATCTGTTTTTCAAAACAAACCCTATTAGAAAACTTTCAATTAAACATCAAGATTTGTTTATTTTCCTATTTTTATTATTTAAAAATTTGAAGGAATGTTTTAAAAGAAATTGATTTTAGAAATGAATTAAATAAAAATCAATTTTTAGTCATTTGTGGAATTTAGAAAATCGTTCTGGAAAATTTTATTAATTTTCTGTATCTGGTTATTTTTATTTATTTTTTTCTCAATTTTACTTATATATTATTCTTTGGATAAATATATATATATTTATATTCATTATATGTATTCACAGTTTAAAATATACATATAGTGAATATATGAATATATTCCTTTTGAGTATTATTTATTTTATTTTTTATTTTTTTTAAATCTGTCGTCCGTACGGTGCTCTTGGGAAATGAATTCTGGGAAAATTCGTTGAAATCATAATATTGTAAGTTCTGGTTTTAAAAAAAAAATTTGTACTGTGGTTGGTGGGGGCGGTCATAATCCCCACAGCCCACTTGTTAGTGTGGAGCACTGCGCTGCCTATGAGGTAGTGCGCCCACCATATTGGGGGACACGCTGCCCCATAGGGAGCGTTGCTTCCCTTTTCTTTATGCATCGGTTGGCTGTACTGAATGTACTTTCCGACATACCCTGTGGAAAGGCACCGGCTGTGCGTAAGTACAGTCTGTTAGGTCTTACAGGAAATTCATAGGTCTGTTAAATCACTTTCGTAATTGTGACGTCATTTTTGTTAATTCGATTTGGGTAATAGATAATGTATATATTTAAATACATATATAGTTAATGTTTATTTGTGTTATATTTAATTTTATATATACAAAGTATATACATATATGATAAAGTAATGAGATACATATGTTCATTTTGAATTTAAGATTATAAATTAGTTTTATTAATTGTTGTGATAAGTTTATTTGTTAACATTTAAATAAACATATATATGTGTTTTATATATATGGATATATTTAAATGTGTTTATTTACAAGTGGTTGTGTCTATGGTAATTGAGGAATGGTAGATAGTAGATGTGATAGTTTTTAAACTGAAGAAATGATTTAAATGCATGGAGTTTTTAAAATATTAAATGTGATTGCATGGTCATATAGATAAGGAAGGAAAATATATTTTTATAAATTGCATGTTTATATAGAGAATTGAAAGAGCTATAGAATAAGTTTAGAAAATTGAAAAGGGTTTAATCGTTTTGATTTGTGTCATTTTAAAAAGTAAAGGAGTTTTATTGAAGAGGCAATTGATTATTTTAATTTAGGTATTTCTATTAGAGCAATTAATTTATTGTGAATGGAATATGAAAGAGTATGGATTTAGTATATCCAAAAATAGAGATAACCTTGCGATTGTCTTTTAGATTTATTTTCCTCGTATTTCGGAAAGGGATCTGAGTTTAAACTATTCAAGTTTCCCGAATAATTAAAGAGGAAATATGGTTTATGACTATTTCAGATGGTCTAGTTATCGTGCCTTTGATTTTTCAACGTTACCTATTGAATGATTATGGATTTAGGAAATCCAAATTATTAGATTTGAGTTATGACTTGAATGCTTGTTGTAGCTATGCCGTCATGTGGTATTTTGGGATATGGGATTATGTGTTGTCCAAATTTGAAAGTCTTCCAGAAGATCTTAGAGGATGAGGGTTGTCGGTTTTTTTATGTCAACCAGTTGTTTTTTCCCTTGGGTAGTGCATGGTGTCCTTTCAGTATTTACCCTGTTTCCACGAACGGGGATGTTTGTACCTCTTGTGAAAGGAGTGGACTATGTGTGTGTTGCCTCCAAGATATTTGGAGTGAGTTCTTTTATTTGTTTCCTCCTTGTGTTGGAGTGGTTATGATGCCTAGTTTGTATGCACTTGTGTTTCCCTTGGTGGATTGGTTGGGTGTGTGTTGTCGAATAGAAGAGTGGCTTTTGTTAGGCACCAGAGCCCAAAGAGGTAAACTGGGTAACCTTCAAAAGTGAGTTAATCAAGTGATAATTAAATTAGTGTACTTAGATGATTAGGATGCCTTCCACACTAATCAAGATAATTTATGCCTCACTCATAGACACAAGGGCTCGTTTAGACTTGGGATGAGTGAGAAGGCCTGAAATGGCATAGTCATTTATCTTTTCAGTATGAGAGGTATTTGATGTTGCATGAGTGAGTATGAGGGCCAGGATTCAGTTGAGGCCACCAGGATTACCGAAGCCTATGAAGGATGCCCAGAGGAGATCTCATGACTACTATGCAATGACACTCTATCTAGGACAACTGTTGTTATTTGTTTTATGTGTATGGTTCTTTGAACATACTTGATCTATTTTATGTCTGGAAGCAATGTGACCTATGTCAGTGATGTGAGAGTTGTACTTGTGTTGAGCATTTATTTGACTATGTCAGTATGAGTCAGTATGAGTCTGCCTTCGGTTAGAGGTAGTAGATTCTTTGTCCATGTTACGTTGTTACTATCTCCTAGCATGAGGGGTGGGCCTTCGGGTACCACTAGGTTGGGTGGAACATGCACCAAAACCGTTGGGTCCCCATTGATCTTCAGTTCATGGAGGCGAGACATCCAATTGGATAGCTCACGGATCTTGTTATTCATTTCTTGCACTGTTGTATTTCCAAATGTATTATGTTGTATTTACCCCTCTTGTGTATGAGGTGGATTTATGTAATTGTAACTCTTATGTATTTATGTCTCATTCTGGGAATGAGTGTTGTAATCTGTTAATCATGTAATGGATATATGCTGTGGATATTATATTCCTATCTTGGTATTTATTTATGTTGATTGAATGCTCACTACTTGTATTATTTATTGCTATGTAATTTAAATGATGTATGTTAATGGGGATTTAAGTAATCTCAGTTACGTAGCCTTAGGGGATGTTGTCAATTATAGATGAACTTGTATGTTTAATTCACTTTTATAAAAAAAAAATTAGTATGCTTTTGTAGTGAATTGAAACTTCCTCTAGGGTTGCATGGCGGGGCATTACAAGAACAAGATGGATGTATCCTATAGAATGATATATGAAGGTTTTGAAAAAAATTGTTCATACTAGGGAAAAACCGGAAGGCAGCATGTCTAAGGGATATTCAATGCAAGAGGCCATGGGATTTCAATATATGAAGGATTTTAAAAATTTTAACCAACATGTATGGGATGATTACAAAGAAGAGACAATTGCAGGTGAAGTATTAGAAGGCAATGGATGTCTCTTCAAGCTATCACATCAAGAAAGAAGTGTGATACATGCCTATATTCTTCAAAACACATCTTTGTTCGATAAGTGGCGTAGGTAAAAACAAATTACACAATAATTTATTTACTCAATTGCATTTACATATTTATATTATTAATCTTACTATTTGTACATTAATATTCTATGTAGAAAATATGAAGAAGACAATCAAGCTTGGATGCAACATCAACCTCAAAAGCGCAGATGTCATGCTGATTTGATTGGAGGTGATTCTTTTCCAAAATTTGAAGAATGGATTGCTAATGCAGTCGGTGATGCAAAAGAAGAAGGTCAAGATATAACAATGGAGAAAAGTGAGTTTTCACAATCTCCACATTTATGGGCTATGAATTTCAGTGGAATGTGGGCCTATGGTAGTCATTTAAGAGTGGAAGAAAAAGACAAAGGAAAGACAAATTGTGATTTGTCTTGTTAGTGCTAAATTTCTTCACGAAATTGAGAAGAAATTTTATGTTGGATTCATCCAAAAAATTATTCAAGTGGACTATGGTGAAAATAGTCCTATATTATTAAAATGTAAGTGGATCCGGCCATTCACAGTACAATTTGATGAGTATGGATTTGTACACGCAAATACAAGAATTTGTTTATCAGAGATGGATGAGTCATATGTTTCCCCTCTTCAAATTAACCTATCATTTCTAATTGATGATGTAAGAAGCCCAAGATGGTCATATGTCATTCAAACAGAGTCTCATTCAAAATGAAAATTCATGGAAGTTGTTCATATAATACCTAATGGGCAATATGTTAATTTATAAGAAACATTAGAAGAAGTGGATGAAGACAATGATGGAGTGTGTGAAGAAGACATTTTGATTACCAATGAAGATATTGGGAGAGAGAATGCATTACATGTCACAGATGAGGATGAGGAAGAAAATCAAGCAGATGCAGACACAAGTGATCAAGATTTCGATCTTGCTGGAAATGCAAATGATTATGATGATTTTTTGTCACCTTAAGAGGTTATCTTGTCACTTAAACTTTGGTTATATGTATGGTGTAATTTATTATTGAATGTAATGAAGATCTGAGTATAGGTATGCTTATTCACTATTGTTTTATTGATACATTTTTTAATGTAATAATCATTATTCTGGTGGTACATTGTATACAAAACCTGAGATGTTCAATGCTGATTTGAAGTGCATTTAAAGTTAGGTCCAATCATTCTTCTTATTTTTCTTACTTTGGTTGAAAATTTGAAATTAATTTTGTTTAGTTAGAATATAATTTCTTGTATGTCCTATATGTTTTCTAGATGCAAACATATAATGAACATCTATGATTTAATAATACATATAGATATCTTAACATTAGGTGAACTAAGCCTCCTCATTACAAACAAAGAAATGATCTCTTAGGCCTGATTGACACTAAAAACTAAAACTGAGAGACTGCAAAATTAGAAAATTGTTCAATCTTTTCAATAAAATGATATCTAAAATACTACATACATAATAAAATCCAATACCGCACTATCACAGTAGTCAATAGAGGTATGCACAGGATGGTGGGACATATAGGTCAATGTACAAATGCTTACTGCAATACCACGACAACCAAATATGAATAGGACAGTATGGCAGGACATATAGGTCAATGTACAAATGCTTACTACAATACCACGACAACCAAATATGAATAGTGCAGGGTGGTGGTTAGAACATGTTAACAACTAAAGTAAATTGTAGCTCCACAAGGGGTAAATAGTGACACTACGATATGGTGGTGAACAATCACTCAACTGCTAGAATTAACCCACTATCCCGTGGGAGTCCAAAGGGGTATGTGCAGGGTGGCGGTACTACTAACCCTTCCATACCGCTACCTCATAACGGTCTTGATATGACAGAGCGGTATGGTGGTGAACAATCACTCAACCGCTAGAATTAACCCACCATCCCGTGGGAGTCCAAAGGGGTGTGCGCAGGGTGGCAGTACTACTAATGCTACCCTGCAATAGTCTTGAAATGACAGAGCGGTATTGTGGTACAAGTTGTCAAAGCATTCAATGATTAAGCGTTTGATTTCCCAAGATCAAAGCCATGTATTCAAACTCAAAATATGGACAAATTATGAAATATTTTGCATGAATTGATATATATAGTGAGGTGAATGAGCTCAACAACAAATATTACTTGGGACTCAACAACATTTTGGCAAGAATTGACACAACTAAGTGTACCAGAGGCAAGGGAGTTCAAGTGAGAAGACTCTGCAGCTATTATTTCACCGGGTAAGTTCACATAAACCCTTTATAGCAAGTGTATAAGAACTGAATTTTCTTCTACAAGTAGATGCTTAAAGAAATCAAGTAGGAGTAAACTCTTCATCATGTCACCCAAAAGAAGTCAACTTGCGAGTAAAAAGGAAGAGCCCATAATTTCTAAAAGAGAGAAGAGGTCCCTGCAACAATCCGTTTTAGATGTGTTACCTGATTTTGTAAAGAAAGGATTCGAAAAGGTGTTTAAAGATATAGCCCATAGATTTAGAGACCCAATTATCCCTATCTCAAGGTGGGATATGTTTTGGTACTTCTATGAAGAAAGGGATGACAAGATTCTAGTTTTGAATCCTTGGACCTTAGATTTGGCCAAATTGATAGTCCCATATGTCTTCATAGATGTTGATTTTATTAAAGTATTGGCACAATATTATCACCCGGCTACCAAAACTATAATAATGCCATATGGTTCACCATTAGTGGTGTTGACTAAAGAAGCAATTATAGAGTGTTTTATGTTAAACAAGCAAGTTATCACCAAGATCGACTTGGAAAAAAGTGAGGAGTATTATAGGAGATTGAGAAAAACCTACAAGAGTGATGAACTTCCTTTACACATGAAAAGTGGTGTAAACAATAGGAGGATACCTATCTCCCCCTCCCAAATTGATCCATTTTCCATAGAAGACTTCCAAGTATATTTTAAAAGAACTTATTTTGCTTTGTTCCAAGTGCTAGGAATAGATGTTGAAGAGAGGATGCCAACCTATCTCATGATGATGGCAATGAAGATACAAAATCTTGAAGTCAACATTGATTATGACTTTGATGTTGAAATTGAGAAAGGGCTACATATGTGTCATTTAATATTGTACCAAACCAGAAACATATGGACTAAAAGAATGTGTTTGGGAATGACTGATGATGAAGGGAATAGGTTGCATGTACAAAAATGGTGTTCCATCTGGGATAGTAGATGTAAAAATAGTGATTATGTAATATTTCATGATGATTTCTTAATAAAGGTCATGGCTAGTCTTGGTCATATTTCACCAAGATTGCCTAATAAAATCATGCAAGTATTAAGACCTTTAGCATTGAAGCCAGAGAAGGGACACACTCACAATTTCGGTGACCGGTTATTCTTAACAGACCAAATAGTAATAAGGGTCTATGGGTGTCCTCAAGCCCCACATGTTTTACCTAAATTTGTTTCTATTTGAATTGCATTTTTAGAATTTATGTGGAAAATGTTATGGATGGAGCAGGATGCTATGAAAAGATAGAAAAGGGGACATTCCTCCCTGACCTAACTGAATGCGAGGAGCTATCTATAGGGTCTGACTCTCTTGAAGAATTTTAGAACTATTTGAAGATGAGTTATTCATTGAAGTCATGAGGAGAAAAGGTCTTTGATCCTAAAGGGCATATTAATTTTATAAAGCAGACACTTCTCACTAGAGTTGGGATTACTCATGTAATGGATTACGAAGAAGATGTAATAAGAAATTGATTTATACCTCATGATTTTTTTTTAGATGAAGAGGAAGTGGGAAATCATAAAGAGGCTTGAGGAGGATAAGAAGAAAAGGGACACTATATTCCAAGGATTCTATGTTGAGGAAGGGGATCCTATCAAAAGGATGAACGTAATAATTGACAACTTTGAAAGATTATATGTTGAACCAAAAAAGAAACTTGAGGTCATCTTCAAAACCCTCCAAGCTTCCCATCAAACCAAGTGGTATTGTAATCGCAAATCCCCTACCAAACACTGCCACAATACAATCAGAAGCATCATCTGAGAAACCAAGTCCTAAAATTCAGAAGACACATGGAGTGGCCCCCTTAGTGGCATATGAAATAAGTGAAGGAGTAGGGGATATTGAAGAGGTAGTCAATGTACTTTTGAATTTTAAAGATGATGAAGTTGATCAGCCACCGCCTAAGCTTGCAACTGATGCTCACAAACTAGAAGAAAGAGTGGATGTACATGGGAATAATGATCAAGAAGTGCATGATGATGAAAGGGTGATTGTTGCCCTTAGATTTATTGAAGATGATGAATTTATTCAAACTCTCGAGTTTAAGGATTTTTGGTTTAAGATGAAAATGAAAGAATTTGAGGAGAGACTCCAAATTAATAAGATGGGCACTGAGTCATAGCATGATCAGATTACTACCCTAACTTTTGAAAAACTCAAGATTAATGAAATTGTTGTTAGCCCCCAAGAAGCAAGAAAATTGATCTTAGAAAGCAATATACTAATTATTCCTGGGATGGAGTTAAAAAAAATATTCTTACTGGATCAAGTAATAAGCCAAGAAGATCCCATATTGGTTTTTGAATTCAATTCAGATGAGGGAATGAGTGGCACAGGTTACAATCCAAGAATTGAAACCCTAGCCTTTTGGACAAAGCAAAAAAGAAAAGAAAAACCAAGATTGCTTGATGTTGTAAGAGAAATGAGAGGGATTTCCATGGTAAAGACACTTCAAGACACTTCGGTACTGGAGGAAGCTACTATGACAATGCAGAGTCAACAATGTTTACTAGGGATGTGGTTAAAGGTATGGAGCTTAGATTGGTATAATATGAGAAAGCACAGACTGATCTTAATGATGAAGTGGATAGGTTATTCATAGAAAATGTGAAATTGAAAGAGCAGTTGAAGGGAGTGGGTCCTTCCCAAAGCATAGAATTAACAGTATACCAGCCCTCTACCATCCAGACTGATATAGGTGTAATCATTGTTGAACAAGTAAATGTGCTAAAACAAGAAATTGAGAAATTGAAAAGACTAATGAAGAAACAAAGGAAAGAGAAAAGAGAGAAACCCTCAGGGTATTGGAAAAAATCTTGGAGCATAGGGTTAAAATAATTATGGACAAATTGGAAAATGTGTATGAATGTTATGTCTCCTTGTCACAAGCAGTTGATCAGATAAAGGCCCATGTACCTATATCAGACCCCTTATTCAAGAAATGGCAACCTGTACATCACACCTTAATGAATTTGTGTAGAATTTTACAAAGGAGTGTTGAGGCCCCCGCAACTTTAAAGCCTACTGAGCAAATGGTCTAAATGGTCACAAATGAATTTCAATACATATCTGCAGAAGACCCAAAGATCAAGGCAAGAATGGATTAATTTCACACACGAAAGCAATGGTTTGTGCCTAAGATACTAAGGGATGATGATCAACTAAAAGGCTCTAAGGATTAGATAGATGAGTTTAGAAAAAATGTTCCCAACCGCCTCACTAATTTACAGGATGGTGAGATTAATCTTCACCACCTCAATTTAACCTTGGATGGAATAATTGCACTGGATGTTGGATACTCAAAATTCATCACAGATGGAAAAGCATTATTAGATAGTAGATGGAAGAGTCACTTGGCCAACACAAAAAAAAATCTAGGAGTACAAATGGCCTCGTGATTACATAGTTTACCAATGAGAGTAGACATATCTATAAGCTCCCCCAGAAGAATAGGCCTTGCAATGAAGTACCAAGCCTTGCAGATACTATCATGGAGAGAGGGCCTTGCCAGATCTGAATGATCACAGGTACCTTACAATGAGTAAAGGACTTTCATATCTTGTGAGTGCTCTGGACTTCAACATCTGATCATTTCTCTTTATTTCTCATATTTCATTATTTTTATGTAATCCTATGTAAACAACGATAATTAAGACTTTTTGATTTATGCTAAAAGTGGGTAACTAAAAAGACACTTTTTGACATGTCAGTTAAGACAAAATTTTGAAATTTATTGTAAAATATTTTTGAAGATCAATAGAATGAATTTATAATTGGTGGCCAAATTCTGGTTTCAATTATTTGTTGAAGTGAATTAATGAATGCTATCTTGTTGTCTCCAGTTTGATCTTTCCTCGTTATTTAAATCAATATATCAAGGGCATATTTGGTTTATCAAAACACATTTTTTGTCAAACAATTCATTTTGTACTACATTTTAGTGTCAAATCTTTGGTAATTATGGTTAGTTTCATTACATTCAAATTCTGAATTATGGGAAATTTGATATACAGTAAATAGATTGATGGTTGTTTGGATAGTGAAAAGCTCTCTTAGAAATTAACTAAAATATATTGTCTTGAAATATCTAGAAGGATTATTTTAATTAGAGAGGATTTTGTGGTTACTTTTCTAACAATGATTAACAATGATTTTATAGTGCAGCTAGCTTGCTATTTTCATTAGAGATACAAGTCATGATCAAAGTCAAGCACATACCAAGAAGATGGTACTCTAGTTCAAACCCTCAACCTCACTTAGTTTAGTCTACTTACATGGGGATATTAAGGAAGTTGCTAAACAATTAATATATATTATTTGTTGTTTGTGAAGGATAATCTCGTGAGATCCAATATGGCAGTGGATCAATATGGTTTCTTAAGTAAAGATGATGTCATAGTTGGGAAACTTGTTGTGAAATAATAGGTTAGTAATTTTTGGGTGTTAAGGCTTCCCAGTTGGATATCAGAGATATTTTCTCATCAACTTAATTTTGAATTTATGTATAAATGGATTCTTTCATGGTGTGGGTCTTTACTGAGACAACACATGAACCAGGGTTGACATTTTTGTTGTCTTATAAGTTTTATGGCATTCTTGGGATTGGTTTCTAGGAAATATTTGTTGATAATGTTGTTCCAGTCTAGTTAGTGTTGATAGCCTTCATTCTATAATGTCAACTTCATTCTATAATCTGAGCGCATCACCTTTCTTAGATTTTGAACAAGGTTCTGAAATCAAGGGTTCAATATGCATATTTCAGGCCTATGTTGAACACTCTATTTAAGGCATTTATTGACAAGGCTACATTTTTTAATTGATTTATCTTTCTGTTGTGTTTGGACTTAATTTTGTAAACTTGCAATATATAATGCACTTTTATTCTTTCTAAATTGAGACTAATAGTAATTTTGCTAGTTGTAATGAGGCACAACTTCATTCATGGCAAAAAAAGGTAGCACCTTGTTGCTCATATCAAATGGAATGTTACATATAAAGGAGGAAAGATTCTAGGGTTATTGTTGACTGCATTGAAGGAGAGAGATTCATTTATGGGACATGATCAACACTGTACTTCTTGGATTCTACACGTTACAACTTGCTCTAAGAAGATTTCCCATATTGTAGAAGTTTTAAGAGATGAAAGGGGCATGTGCTCACATTGAAGGGCTCCAAGCATGCATTTCCATCCTTGCAAAAGTTTTTTGGAGAAGTTTCTTTCTTGTAGTCATTTTTGTGCATTGTAACTCAGATTTTCAGTCTTGTGACTGAAAATAAAAAATTGTAATACTTTATTTCTAAGCTGTAACTAGAACACCTTTCTTTTATTAATAAATTTCGTCAATTTTCCTTCTCAATGGCTATCTTATTATGCGCAATTGATTATTGATGTGTATTTATATGTTTTATGTTTAAATCCTCAAATATTAGTCAATTAAAATGACTAAATATACTACTAATTGACATCAATTAATAATTAAATTGACAAAATATACTACCAATTGACAGAAATAAGAGAATAGTGAATAAATATGACTAGATATATGACCAGTGAAATCAGTGAACAAAAAATAATTAAATAAACTACCAAATTGATCAAAATGATGATTAAAATTAATGACTAAATACACTACCAATGGACGGAAATCAATGAATAAATTAAATGACTAAATAAGTGACCAGTTAACAACAATCAATGACTTAATTAACTACTAAATATATCAGTGAATAAAAATTGACTAAATAAGTGACTAGTTTAAAACAATCAATGACTAAATTAATGACTAAACACACTACCAAATCGATCAAATTAACGACCAACTTGATCAATCAAATGACTAAATTAATGACCAAATAGATCAATCAAACAACTAAAAATGATTCAGTCATCAATTCGGTTGTGTTATAAATGATTGGCAATAAACTATTACTAGTCACACGACCATGTTCGGTCGTTTATAAACAATTTTTAGTAGATTTTTTAGTCATATATTGTTG
The DNA here is from genome assembly GCA_007115665.2 of Sequoiadendron giganteum. Classification (NCBI taxonomy): domain Eukaryota; kingdom Viridiplantae; phylum Streptophyta; class Pinopsida; order Cupressales; family Cupressaceae; genus Sequoiadendron; species Sequoiadendron giganteum. Next base: position 680,911,787 of record CM021100.1, on the reverse strand, counting down.
TTTTTGTACTAGTGATACTAGTCCCCCAATTGAATTTTTGAGTAGTGTCTTGCTCATATTCCAAAGGCCTCAATATTTTTTTCACACCCCTTTAAATTCTATAAATGGGCTTTAACCCCAGCTGCTCCAACACAATAAACTTAAACCCATTACAAAATGCGGTATAGTTGGAATTAGGACAATGCACATCCCAAATATGGGTCCAAATTTGTATAGGAAACTCATTGTCCATATCATCCCTTTCTCTCAACTTCATGAAATTCCTCATTACCTTTTTGCCTTGCCACAATAGCATATGCATTAACAAAGAATAGTGTTTGCAGGACAATGGAGGTGTTGTATCCTTCAACCTTACCGAATCTTCATACAAGTGATTAGCAATATAAGAGGCATAGTCAAAAGTTTTGTTTTGATACTTGTTTTAAATATCAATTGCCATAACCATCAAAGAAACATCCATTTTGATGTCAAATTTCCTATGCAAAACTTGACACAATGTATAATTTGTATTCTTGAAGTAATCTTCAAATTAATCACAATCAAATGGCTCAAGCTCCTTAAGACTAAACGACACACCATCCTTTTTCAAATCACACCTTCTATGCCTTGGCAACACATTTTTTTTGTATGCAAATTTATTTTTCTCATATTCATTATACAATGCACATAATTTTATTGAATCAATAGAATATGGGTTCAAATTGAAAACCTCCACTATTTGGCTTCTTGAAATTTCTAGCATGGAAAAAAAGTGTGGAAATATCTTTATTGTTATCTTTGTAGGGTCATAACACCTTGAAAATTCAAGCATCAAACCCACCTCCACAAATACATTAGGGAAAACCAATTTTCCAATATCACAGGTCCATAGATGACAAGTGGGGTGACTGGAAAATCTCCTTTTGAAAGCATATAGAAATAGATCCCAACCACTCTATGGCAGCACCACATCACCAATCCTAGAAGTTAAATCCTGAAAATGATTTTTCAATGCCCCTTCACTAGTTTTCCTCTTTCCAACTGGTTTTACCTCTGTAGTTGGGTCCTTAAAAGTTTCTTCCATGAACCGAGAATAATCTCTCTTCACTATTCTCTTCTTTGCAGATGCCTTAGGAATCTTTGGCTTGGGTGTGGGTTTGTCATCCTAAGGTTTAGGTCTCTTAACCCTTTTTTGTTTAGGTTTTCTCTCTGGTTTGGCGGAAGACTCACTAGGTTCACTCATTTTTACGATATAATGGAACTAGGGTTTTAGATAATGGGGAATTACAATCTAAACTCTTCAAATTCATAGGGTTCAAACTAAAATTCAATAAATTCTACTCTCCTACCCAAACCCTACGTGAAATAATTGCAATCCCTTTTCTAAATAGAAAGTAGCAACCCTAAATTGCATACCCTAGATATTTTCTCAATTCCTTAATCACCCAGTGCTATAAAATCACTCACAGAGGTACAAAATTCAACTTACCCGAGAAAAACCAACAGTTTATTCTTCAAATTATCTTTGTTTGGAGCTTCGCCTTCTTCTTTTCTTCACTTGACCAATTCTCCAGCTCTCAACGATTGCAATTGTGAAAGAAAAATGATCAACAACCCTCTTTATGATTCAAAGATGGAGCATCTCCTCCATTAATGTCTGATAGATAGCTCGCTCGAGCGAACTGATAAGTAGTTGTTCAAGTTTAAATTCTTGTCGTTGATCCTCTTTGATTTAAAACATGATCTACAACTCTCCTTGACCATCACTTTATGCTCTTACAGATGTGTTTTAAAACAATGATGACTCCCTGAGAAATTTCCACATAGCCGCCCACACACTCACTAATCCTTTTGAACTCCATCACTCATCGTTGTAATGTTTCAAAGTTAGACCCATACTTCGACAATGAGGAGAAAACCTCTGATGAAAGGAATATTTTCCATCATATTCCCCATTGCTTGTCACTGAAGTGTTCCAAAGACATACTTATACTTCAGCAAAGAACAATTCCTAGCGATACAAAGAGCTCGCCTTAGTCCATCGCTCATCACCATAGTTGATTTGGAGATGAGAATGCTTTCGACAACGGGAAAAATGAGTGACGGCACCAGATGTTGAAAAGTGGCACAATCGTATCCCACTATTCTTTACCTTCCTATCGCTCATCGCTAAAGATGAAAAGAACAATAAAACTTTTCCACAATGCAAAGGGTTGGCATGATACAAAGGAAATTTGAAAGCCATCGCGTGTAGCTGAAGTAGAACCAAAGAACCAAAAGTCTTCAGTGATAAGCGATGCGAAGGAGATCTAACTCATTGCTCATCACAGAAGTAAAACATGAAGTCCAAAAGCTTTATGTGATGCGTGATACAAAGGAAACTCAAAGGTTCATCGATCATCATCGTAATGAACTCGATGAGTAAAAAGACTTCTGCAATGAGTGATAGAAGGTCTTGAAGTGGCAAAATTTTGTACATGCATAAAAGTTGTTTGAAAAAGGGGACCGCCTAGGGAGAACGTGAGATAAGGCCTTAAAAGGATGAAATCATTTTGCAAAGGATGCAAAGGCCAAACAAATTAAAATTTTCAACTTTATAAAACATCAACCCTAAATAAAAATAATAACGAAAAAATTATATGACGGGTAAATGGGGAATCCTAACCACAAGGGGCCAGTTAACCAAATGTGTTCAAAGGCTTAAGATATAACTAAAACAACCCAAAATTGGCGATAGCAAGTCAACAAAGGATTAGACCAAAGGACAAGGGTTTAGAAAAGGGGAAAATATACTAAGTAAACCAACCCCACAGCATAAAATCCTAAACCCTTGTTTCATTTCAGACCAAGAGGCTACTCAAGTAAGGACACTTCTAGATTAGTGGAGCATGAAAAATTGAGAGTTCCACCAGGTAGGAAGATCTTTTTCTATGAATATGATGTGATGGTTTGATGTAAGGTATCCTACCATGGCTTGTAATTGTTCAATATCTATTTTGGTAGGTACAAATGATGCTTGAATTGGTTTTTCAAGAACTTCCTTATATGAAAAATATATGTGGAGGATCTCTAAGATAGAAATTTGGGTTGATGTTATCTTTAGATGTTCTATAAGATTGCATTCATATGGTAAATGGGGTGCTTTTGGGGCTCCTTAAAGAGTGACTTTTCCATGTCATGTGGTAACTACACATTCACGAGTCTTGTTTGGGAAGGTGATAGTGGCATTGTGGTTATAAGTTTCTTCAATTCGTCCTACTATATAATCATATGAATAGTTGACATTGTTATAGTTCTTTCCCTTACTAGGGTCATTTTTATTTGCATGGTCAAGGATTGGATCCTTGTAGATACTAAGATTATTATTGGTTGAATTTCTAGGGCAGTCTTCAATGTTTACATCCCCCCAATCAATAAGATCTTGGATGAGATTTTTCAATTCCATGCAATTAAGTATCTTATGACCTTTTATTCTATGGTACTCACAATAGTCATTTCCATTGTACCATGAAGGTTTGAATTGTGGTTCATCATACTATCTTTGTTTTGGAAGCTTAATGAGATTGGTTTGGACCATTTCTTCAATGCAAACTTAATTGGCTCCCCTAAGGGAGTGTATTTTCATCTAAAATTATTGTTTTGTATTGGTGCTCCCATTAGAAGAGTTACATTTTGGTTATTTTATTATTTTTAGGTGGTATTTGTATATTCTAGACACAAAATTAGCATATACTACACCATCATTGGTATTGTTCTTATTATTGGCCCATAAGCAGGGTTTATCATTGGAGTGTGAGGCATGGTCTTTGGTTTCTTTGTAAAATTTCACAAGTCCTTTTGCAATGAGGACATTTTCACTAGTGATTCCTTTCTCTATGATTTCTTCAAATATGTTGGCACATTACAGTTGTAGGTGGAAACCCATTTCTTGATTGAGATTCTGGAAACACATGCTCACAAGTTTTTTTTTTAGTATAGGCCATGAGAATTTACTGGCCATATTCCTCCAGCATTGTAGGAAGGAAGAAAATGATTCTCTATTTCATTATTGGGTGTTGCATAAATCAGTCATAGATATTTCATGTTCAATATTGTAAAAGAAGTGATTGATGATTTTTTCAATTAGTTCATGAAAGATCTTGATACCATGTTGTAAATGAGAGAACCATTCTATTGATTGTCCTCCTAAATTTTGGGGAAAGAGGAAAATCAAATATGTGTCATTATAAGCTACCTCTAGGAAAGTTATGTAGAATTATCGTATATGTTCTCGTGGATCACCTCTTCCCTTATACTTGTCAAATTTTAGCAATTCAAACTTGTGAGGGAAGGGAATCATAGCTATTGTTTGATCAAATGAATAAGGATATATATTATCAAGTGTGTAGTTTTTCTTCATATGTTCTAATTTCATGTCATTTAAATTCTTATACAAGTTTATATTTGTGATGCCAATTCATTGGTTGTGTTGATTGGTGATTGATTTGAGGGAATATATGTATAATGTTATAAGATTGTTCGATGAATTAAATGAAGGATATTTATTTTGTTGAATGGTTTTTTGTTGTGGGATAATGAATTAATTGTATGCAAAATCATTGCATTGAAGGATATGTGAGTTTGTGGAGATGGTGAATGGGATTTGGAATATATGCATTTGTGGAAGGTTATGAATTGTTTGGAATGTTAAGTGTAGAAGATTGGTGGCAATAAATTGGGATATTTGTGTCAGTGGATACGTTGGATGGTTGTGAAGTTTATAGAATATTTGTATGGATGTTGGATATGATAGGTTGTGAAGCAAATGAGATATTAGTATAAATGTTGGAAGTGTTAGATTGTGAAGTATATGGGATGATTGTGTTCGTGTTAATGTTGAATGTGAAAGTTTGGGTGTTATGGGATATGGATGAATAAATTGGGTGAATATGAATATATGTAAAGGGTATTCAATAGAGGGGATTGATATATTATTTATAAAGTGGTATTAAATCCATGTAAATGGCAGGTATTGTTGGTTGAAATGACGTAATTGGAATGAAAGCTTGGGGCATAGATAGGTTGATTGATTGAGATATGGGAATTATTGTGCTAGATGTGGTGTGTGATGACATGATGTTCATAAGGGCTCATTCCCTAAGTGAGGCAATTCCAAAATCCAAAGGTAGTTTAGCACCTTTTTGTGCTAGTGTAAGAATATATTTGTTTGGGTCCATGGCAAGAAGGTAATCAGTTACCTTTATTACACATGGATTTGCATCTCTAATAGTTTTTTTTTTGTCAATTTGGTAGACTTGTGTATGATGCCCTCTATAATAACTTTTGATGAGGAAGGTTGTGGTGTTTGGTAATCACTAGGGTTGAACAACTGAGGAGGCATGCCAAACTCACATTGTGTATCACCCATGGTTGTGGTAATGTTTGACTCACTTTGATTAGACTCCATGAGCTTCTTATGTTGAGACATTGTTGTAGGCATATAAATTTAAAGACCTTATGAGATAATGATGTAAGGTGAAAATTGGAAGATTTGATATGAATGTGTGGTTTCTTATGAACTTTTCTAAAGATGGTTTTAGATTTGGACAAAGGATTGGATGATTTTTAATGATTGTTTTTGGTGTTTTTGATTGATAAAAGGATGATGTAGGATAAAACCTCAATAGGTCAAAGTTAATATAGATCTTCTTGTGGTGATAAAAGCTAAGATTTGGATGTTTTTTTACTTGAACTAGACTAATGAGTTCAAGCAAAAGGATAAGAGTGGATTTCACTAACTCAAGAGTAGCTAAGACTTTTAAGTAAGTTTTTCCACAAATGATTGGGGCTAACTCAACTATCTACTTGAAAGAGACAATTTCTAAAGCAAAGAGTTATGTTAGTGATAAATGATGGAAGATCTAGACTCAATTATAATTATTTTTAAAATGGTTGTTGGATGTTTGGATGAATGATTATGATGATAATGATTTATTTGTCTAGGCCTAGGATAGTAACTCTAAAGTATAAATAAGATGATATGGGATGAATATGGATTATGATTTGTTGGTGGATAATGATGGTGGATTCAACTTAGATATGTTGCATGTCTTATGTTTGAGGTCAATTTGGTCAAATACCCTAAAATATAACTTTTGAAGTATTCTGGAAATATAGGAACAAGTCAAAAGTGTCATTGAATTGGTGTTTTTAGCAAACAAAGCCATAGTGAATATGTTATTCACTTGTCCAATTATTCCCCTCATGAAAATTTAACTTTGTTTTTTCAATTTTCAATAATATTTAAAAACATTGCCCTTAAACATTAAAAGTTTTTACCAATAAAATGTTTGGTGAAAATCAGGGCCACAAGAACATTTTATCCGCCCCCACCACAATGTTAAATTTACTCACAAAAGTGAAATTTTACCCGGTCGCATGATTGAGTAAATTTAAAACTTTACCCGTGCCTTTGAAATCTCTCCCGGGACCCACCGTCGTTTTAAAACTATGCAAAAATTTAAAATTATTTTTGGACTCCTCCCATCGCAGACCTCACACACATTTTGGTTACGTCATTGGCATTCTCGCGGGGTCCGCGAGAATGCCCTAATCCTCTGTTTTTTGGAGTGTTTGCAACTCCCGTGCTTTCTTCCATCGGCCGCGCCTGGTCTTCTCTTCTCCTGCTCGCGAGCTCCATCCTCTCAGGGCCGAGCCCTCTTCACTGCCGGCCATGCCTTTCCTCATGGCCGTGGGCTTTCTCCTCTCGCGGGTTCTCTTCCAACTGCCCTTCAGGCGCGGGCTTCTACCTCCTCTGTTCTCTGCTGCTCGTGGGCCTTCCATCATCTGGCAACGGGGGTCCTCCCTGGTCTTCCCTCTGCTGGATGCGCCCACCTCCACTGCTCACTCACTGCGGGCTTTACTGCCGTTCTGGTCGCCCACCACTGGTTGCACATGCCTCCTTACCGGTCCCTTCACCTCCTTCGGTCTCATCTCTTGTTTGCTCGCGCGTGGTCTCTCCTCAATGGCTGCGTGGGCAATCCGTTGGAAGCTGGGTGCGGGCTCCTTCCCTCATTCCGCGTGAGCTCATCCCGGTGCCTGGCGCGAGCTTTCCTCGCACTGTCCCTTGCTCTTCACTGGCTGCGGGTTCATCCATCCTCACAGCTGCTGGTCGCGCACATTACATGCCATCTCATTGGTCACGGGCCTTTCAACTTCTGTCTGGTCGCGCCCTTGCTGCTGGCGTGGGTTTCTCCTTCTGTTGGCGTGGGCTCCCACCTTCACAGGCCGCGCCATCCCTTCAACCAGCTGCGAGCTCCTTGCTGCTCCCTGGTGGCTTCCCTTTGTTGGCTGGCTCAAGCTTCATCACTGACGCCGGTGCCATCCTCTAGTCTTCTCCTCATTTGCGTATGGGTCTCCCATGTCCAGGCGCGGGCCAGTCTTCACTCCCTGCAGGTTCTCACAATGCAGGTCGCCCTCCTGTGCGTGGTTCTATCATGGTGGCCCCTTACTTTATGCTCTGCCAATGGCAGTTGCTTGAGAATTACTAACACCTTTTCAACATACATATTTCTGGATATATACCAAATTCATGGTGGCTCCATCGGTCTTCATGCTTCGATGGGTGTTCATAACCGGTTCCAAACCTCCCCTGTATTGGTTCAATCAGAAGGGACATTGAGGGCAAAACAACCATATACAGGTCAGTTGCATTGCCAGAAGTCTCCAACGCCTGTTAATGCTATGTGTATCAGGCAACAATGGCGTTCCAAATAACAACACATTTCTGACAAACCATGTTCACATGGTATGGCCCTGTCGATGCCTTCCGACTGGTCAAATCACAATTATCCCATCCTCGCTCTATTTTCACTCTCAACAATGGGGATATTCATTGCTTCCAAATCTTTACATATTTGCCCAGCCTGAAGATAAAGTTCAGATTCTCATCTATGGGCTTAATACAGTCTCCATTAAGCTCGCCAGTCCTTCGTTTAAGTATCTATAAAGCTTTGTATAAATATACCTTTGATTTATTTCTACATTTCATTACACTTGGAAATAAATTCTGGGCTTTAGAACATAATCCTTGAGCCCCTACTTTCCTATTTCTTCCTCATTTGAAGAGAAGTTTTTTATATATTCAGTGAGCTCCAATACTCTGAACTTTACCTCACCAATAGAAGTCTTCACATTTTCCCGTAATGCCAATGCTTAATGCTTACATACATGAATGTATATTGAGAAAGGTACTTACAAATGCAACATCAACTGAAAATAATATATCCATTAATTATTGATGGATGTCCATATTTAGCATTGTGCCTATCTATTTTCCGGTGATAAATCAATAGCTTGCATATCCCCATTGATTGTTTTAAAACACAGGTCATTATCTTCAACATATGCACTTTAAGTATATCCTTCATTTGAAAACAGTCACTTGATGGGATTACTACATTGGAACCATTATAGGTTCATGATCATGCAAGGCACGTCGGGCCCCAAGTGGCTCGGCTAAAAAAAATTTCGTTTTGAAACAAACTTCACCTTGAAACAGTCTGGTACTACCTTTTGGATACTTCAGAAGTTGAAAAACGAATTGGGTACGCATCATAAACTATTTTTTCACTTTTGCAAAATGGTTAAAACAGGCCAGGTGGGCTCAGGAATCGCCCTTGAAAATTGGGCAAACGACCTCGTGAGACCTTAAAAACTTGCAAGCATGTAGTCATTTGACCCAAAAGTACAGTGCAAAAGACGGCTCAAAGAAATCGATTATGAGGAACCGGATATTAATCGGCAAAGTTGTTCGATTAAACTTTTCAGAAATAGCAACTGTTCTGCATCAGTTAAAACTGATCCAGCTGCTAATTTGCAAACATAGTGAAACAACTCCTGACGATCTACCGTCAGACACAGTAGAATGTTTAGGTACCCCGAGCACGTGTGTAAAAGGAATTTGCTTGAATCATCACCAATCAAAAGATACTGGCGGACAAAGTTAGCCTCTCAAACAGGTTGTCAGAAATGCAACTGCAAAACAGAACAAATTGCATTTGGTTTCGATCTACTAAAAATAGCAAATCAGATCATGAGGTTTTGAAAACTGACACCTGAGATCATTTAGGTATGGGGAATATGGAACAACATTTGTCCTGACACGATAATGAACTGGTTGTAAAAATCAAGCTCAAACAGGTTGCTGTTTCGCAAACTGAACATCTGCAAACAGTAGAACAGTGTAAAAACCTTTCAACTTCACTTTTCGAAATGCTGTCAGAACTCATCGTGAGAAGCTCAAATTTGACATGTCTGCTCACATAGGTCAACTGAATATGTTTGCAATTGGGTTTTGCACGACAATCAACAGGCTTCAAAATATACGCCTCCAAAGCGGGTCAGTCAGGTGGACTTGTCAGGTGCACCTCTGAAAGTGCGGAAGCAAATTTTTTGGAATAGGCATCTCAAATTTGCAAAATTTGAGAGTGCCATCACTTCTCTGGTTCGTGTTTTTGGTGGTCGAGATTTTCTGATCGATGGGTTGATTCTAGTAAGTTTTAGAGGCCCCTATTGCTATTTGAGGGTGGTTGCAGGTGTTCCTCATGGGCAAGACCTTGCTTTGTGGCCCTCTAGTTAGCTCATCCTGGTGTTGGGAGTAGTTGACTCCTTGGAAGTTTCCCATCTTGGAGTTGTCTTTGCCGACGAGATTGTGGTTTCCAACTGGCAGTTGGACTTTCATATTTTATCTTATGGTTTGGAACCTAATATGGGTCATTGTCCCCTCTGGTGGTGTGGCATTGTTGCTCGGGTGGGGAGTTCTTCCTCCCTTTTCCTTGATGGGTGTTATGTGTGCCTGCTCTGGTGTTCACGGGTGGTTTATATTGTGAGAGCAGGTGTCTCCTTCTTTCTTTTGTTCTTGGCTCTTCTCCCTTGTTTGATGTTATTTTTCTTTAGTACATGGGGGTTGGTGCTTTGGATTAACCCCTTTGTAGGTGTGGGTTTGTGGTTTTCTTATTAGGTGTGTTTTATTTGGTGGTGGTTTGAATTTTTTCCCTTTGGTGCTCTGCTTTTGACGTATCCCTACCTGGTTTTAGGTTAGGTGTGCCTCAAGAGGTTGTTCTTGAATGTTTCTTTTACTTTGAGGGTTGTTGTGGAGTGGTTTTATTCCCTCCTTACTACTGTTGGAAGTACATGTCTGGAAGGCATTGAAAGTTCCCTTATTTTTTGGTTGGTTTGGCTCACTTTCTGGGCCTTTTGGAAGGGGCGTGTGTCTTCCTCGGAGGACACTTTTTGTGGGTTGGTTCTCTTGGATGGGTGGTTTCCCATGTTTTATTTCAAAACCTAGATTTTAAGGATGTTAAAGGATGACTTTGTAGTTTTTGTGGAAAATTTCTCGTGTACTAAGATGGTGTTGGTTCAACTTTGTTCAGTGAATTTTCTTTTGTTGAAGCCGCTCCTGGTTTCTTTGGAGGTGTTATGGGTTGGGTGGTATTTAGAGTTTATTTCGAAGACCCAAATGCTTTTGTTGTTGTTGTATGCTAAGTTCATTCTTTCAACTATAGTCTTTTCCTTCTCTCTGGATATTGGGTCTTCTTTTGAGGTGGAGACCTCTCCTATGGTGGTGGAGTCTTCTCCTTTTGTGGTTGAGGTGTGTTCTATGGCTGAAAGCTTACTCCTATATCTCTCATTGAGGTGGAGCCCATTCCTATTTAGTTGGAGTGTTGGTTTGCAGGTGTTTTGTGGTTGTTGTGGCAAAGATGAGCTTTTTTTCTTTCTCCTATAGAGGTGGAGAGAACAACTAGATTTTGTGAGACACTGTTAGATCCTTGAGTGTTTACGGTGAATTCTCCTATAAAGGTGGAGAGGAAGTGTTGTTGGGCTCTATTTTTTTTGCTCATGTGGTAGTCTATGACTTGGTTGTTTCAACCAATGGTATGGAGAGTTTAATTTTCTTGGATGATTGGTTTGTTGTTGCTTGGCTATTGCAAGCGGTGTCTTTGGGTTCAATGTCCCTACCAAAACCTAGTTGTAAAGGGTTGATGGTCCCTTTTGTAGACATGTAAAATTGACTTGACACCTATCACACACCCCAAACAACATTGAACAACGTCGAAAAACATTGAACAACATCGAACAACATCGAACAACATCAAACAACATCGAATAGCCTCAAACAACATCAAACAATATTGAACATCATCCCATAACATCTCAAAATGACTTGGAATCATCTCGTAACATCTCAGAATGACTCAGAATCATCTCATAACATCTTAGAATGACTTAGAATCATCCTGTAACATCTCGAAATGACTTGAAATTAGCTTGTAACATCTCAAAATGACTTGGAATCATCTCGTAACATCTTAAAATGACTCAAAATTATCCTGTAACATCTCAAAATGATTCAAAATCATCTCATAACATCTCAAAATGACTCAGAATCATCCTGTAACATCTTAGAATGACTCAAAATCATCCCGTAACATCTCAAAATGACTCGAATTAGTCTCGAAACATCTCATAATATCTTGGAATCATCCCGTAACATCTTGGAATGACTCAAAATCACCCCATAATATCTCAGATCATCCTAAATCATCTCAAAATCACCCTAGAACACCTTGGAATCATCTTGTAATGTCTCATATCATCTCAGAATCATACCGCAATGTTCCCACATCACACCACATCAAAACGACATCAAAAACCCCAATTTCTCTATTAATTGAATAATACAACATTATTTAATTAATTCACTTTTTCATCATTTCAAACAAATTAATTAACATACATTGTGCAGAGAAACCCTCGGTAAAAGCTAAATAATCTAGATGGTACTTGATTAAGCTTCAATTATCTGAAGAAACTCAGTTAAATGTTAAACCTGATTTTTTGGCCAAAAAAAATCTTTGTTTATGGCTAATTAAGTTTACATTCAGAAGGATTTTCTTGATAGATCAGAAATTGTCCAGAGAAAACTATAATTTAATTATGTGAGAAAACCCTGGGTAGAACTTTAATTTTGTTCCAAATGGTTTGTTTTAAGATTTTTCTACAGAGTTTAAGTTAGCAGAGTAAACCCTGGTGCAAGCATGCATTATGTGGAGAAAACTTCTATAGATCCTGAATTATCTAGAGACTGCAAAATTATGCTTTCACTGTCATCTCCAAGACCCCCATACTGTATTTTTAAAAATAATACAATTTATTTAACAAGGTCCTGAAAACCCTAATTCTTCTATTGATTAAATAAAACAACATTATTTGATTAATTCACGTTTCATCATTTTGACTCCAATTATTTAATTACGTCACTAAATCACCTTATTCCCCTAAGTGGATTAAATTATTAAATAATAATTTAATTACCACACTTTCCCTCCAAAGTTTGAATAATTAAATCAAACTATTCAGATCAATTATCAAAAAATCAAATCAAACTAATGTAACTTTGTTTGCAAAAGTCAAAATTGATTTGCATGTTCAACTCCAAAAAGGAATTAATTAATTCATATTGCTCACCCACTTTTTGATTGAGCAAATTATGATTGCTGACTGAGCAATCTAATTTGTTAACTAATCAATCCAAATTGTTAACTGAACAATCTAATCTATTAACTAAGCCATCATAATCCTAACTAAGCCATCAAATTCCTAACTAAGCCATGAAAATTCTGACTGAGCAATCTAAATCTGTTAACTAATCAATCACATCCCTAACTAGCCAATCTATTTCTCAATCACCCAAATTGTGCAATCAGCTTTGTACAATTTTCTCATGTTTGATTCCTCTCAACACACTCTGATCGTTGATCTGGATGTTCTTCAAAATGATCTTGATTGTCCATTTCAAATATCATTTTCTATATAACAAACCCCTTTCCTCACAAATAAGGATCGAAGAATCAACATGCATTGAGCAATGAAGTGCTATCAAGAACACCATTGATAGAGCTTCACCATTGTCTTTGATCAACCAACCAACATAGTCACTCATCAAGCTTTTGCACACGAACTTTGGAGGCTTCGCGATAATAAGAACAACCCAACATCAGGCGAATACACTCCACTATGGGATGGTAAGATTGTGTTATTCATGTACATTCAATACTGTAATCATATATTCGTTTATGCATGTTAGAATAGCTTAGTTTCATTTGGTATGTGTAGGTTTAGATCTTAGATTAATGTGTTTAATTTTAGTTTAGATTTTTAGATTAGCATGTTTTGATCTGTATTTTGGTCTAAAGTTCTCCCCCTCACACATTCTGGCACGCCCGATGGGACACTTGTCCCCTCATTAACGTTCGTTTGAGTCGTTTTTGAAGCTACAGGTCCCGAAAATGTATTTGACAAAGTTTTCACGCGCTTGCCCAAAAGATTTGTGCACTTGACTGTCAAGAAAACTATGCTATTGTTTGTCAAGAAAACTGTGCTATTGTCTAAGAACTGTGCTATTGTCATGGGAATGGCGTTATTTTCTAAAACCTACACGTTTATTTTTTGACAGTGCTAGCTTTTTCTATCTAATTTGAGCATCTGTTTCTAGAACTGAGCAATTGTTGTGACAGACAAGTGCATGGATCCTACACTATTGTAATGTGGATTTCCACTAACTTTTTTTTGTTTTTGGATGTGTAAACAGGTATTGACAAATCTGATGCAGGATTCAAGTAATATTAACATGTTTGTTTTAGGGAAGACGATCGGTCCCAGTTTTTTATTTACATTTAATTAACTTAGGAATTTAAATTTGGCGCTCTAAAACGAACAAAAACAAACTCATTTTTTGACTTGGTGTTTAAAATTGAAAAAATTCATGCTTTCCTAACTTAGGAATCTGAATTTGGTGCTCTTAAAAAGAACAAAAAAAAAACACTTCAATTTTGGTATCTAAAAATGAACCAATTTCCTATTTTCTTAACTTAGGAACTTTAAATCTGGTGCATAAAAAGAGCGCAAACGATTTCCATTTGTTGACGCACGCACGATTTTCATTTGTTGACCAATTAGAGACAAGGACTATTTTCTTAGAATCACCCAAATTTGGAGCTTAAAATGAACAATTTATTTCTTTTGTATTGCACCATTGCAATTTTTGAATGATATCCTGAATACTTCCTATTGGTGCAAGTAAAAAGAACATTTTATTTATGTTATTCACATATTTATGGGGATAACACCACTCGAGGTGTTTAAAATGAATCAATTTGCTATGGATTATTCACCAGATATTCATTGATTGGAAAATCTAAAGTGTTTTATCTTCTCCCCTCACACCTTTTGGCGATCTTGGGTGAGTGAAAGAACATTTTTTAGCATTGCACTTTATTTTTTAAGTTTACCTTAAAGAGGGGGCTTGCCTTGAGATACATCCCACACTGGAGAACTCATTACAAGGTCTTGAAGCACATTTACTGGCGGGCTATATTAAAGGTTGTGAAATCATAAGAAAGTAGCTTCAAGACATGCTGACAACAATCTGCACCTAATCCCATGCCTTAAGTGGAACGAGAATGGTTAAAGAGCCTTTAGTGGCCAGTGGGTGAGTGTCAGATTTTTGCATTCACAGTTACCACTAAGAACCAAATTGTTTTAGAGGCCACCCTATTATCCAAAAACATTCTCTGAAAGTGGTGCATCAGAATTTACTTTCGAGAAGTTACTTGCCATGTCCGACTACAAGCCCGTGCCATAAGTTGCATGTAAAATCATCTCTTCGGAGCATGAGGCAAGCCTACCTAAGAGAATGGTGTATATCCCCTAGGGTTGTAATTACTGGTTTATGTTAAACTTGGCCCATTACATTCAAAACAATTTGACATCAAATTTTATGATTGGTTTAAGAAAAATAACACATTCAAAACAAACATTGAATGAGATGGTTGAACCACAAACCCTTTGATTTAATGAATCCTTGTGAAAGAAGCCTTATGTTTGCACCCCTTTGAAAGGATCTTTCCTTAAAGGTTTTTGAACATTCTAGCTTTTATTTTAGGGTACATTAATCAAAGTAAACATTTGGGAACTATGGATTGGGTGTTGTGATTTCACAAACTAATTTATAGACATTAAGGTCACATAAGTCCATGCTTGTTGAGTCAATCCAAGTGTTGTCTTATCACTTGCCATACTTCAAACACAAAGAAAAAGTTGAGAGAGTTGTTTATAAGATCATTTTTCAAACCAAAATAATTGGAAAGAAAGAAGGTCAGATAGTCCCATATCCATTATTTCCATCCTACCTATTTGAAATCAAAATCAAACAAACCATTAAGGTCATTCCTCCACTCAGGCATCCATGATATCAATAGTTACTTGGGACTCATAGATAGTAAAAGTAAGCTTTCTCACAACATATCCTTTGGACAAGGAAGTGGAATATAGATCTTGGTTCTTCAACATTTTGATTTCCAAAAAGTAGTATCATTCCAAAATAACACTCAAATCCTAAGGTCTTAAGCTTCACAACAACCATCCCATAACACCATCAAATTTTATGACCATCGAGCGACCAACTGCCTAGTTCAACAACCAGATCTTGTAGCACCGATCCTTCAGCCTAGTCTCACATATATCAAAGGTGAACACACTGACATCATAAGTAGCTTGATAACTTTCATTTTCCAGAAGAACGAAACACCCCACCAGTTTCTCACAGCATCAATTATCCTAGATGAAGAGGAAATGAAAGCGGGCATAGCAGTAGAGAGACCCATATTATACCGCCACCCGAATGGCAATAAATATCCCCTTCATGATCTCACACAAGGTCAAGATCCCTAAGGTAAAGTACACAAGTCATCATTTCAAACTTAGGCATCTTAGTCCAAAAGCTCTCAAGAAACACCTTTGGGCACTTCATGAAACCAAAATTAGGTTGGTATATAACTTCTACAAATGGGCTTCCAGGAACAAATTTGAACTTATATTCCTTCTACTATTTTCATAATCTAAGTTTGTTCCAATAGTTCCAATATCTTACATAATCCATAGGACAACATCAAGTCTTTAGGATTTGAGTCACCTAGAGAGTACACCACTCTCCCACAGGAGACCCAAGTTGTTTATGACAACCATGAGATCACAACATAGGAAAAAAATGGAAGCCAACAAAAATACCACTAGTATCCCACCAACAAATTCCATGAACGATGAGAGAAGCCCTTGGGGGTATAGGCTAAGTGACCTTGAAACTCCCTAGAAGAGACCAGTATACAGAGACACTTTCACTGAGGAATAAATAAGCCACAAACAAAAGGAGGTAATGGAACAAAGTAACCAAGATCCAAACAGAGTAGTTATAGAGGAGGTAAGTGGTGAACAAGAGATAAACGAGGAAGAACTGTTTGAACATTCTAACAACCCTAAGGTCCTCAAACTAATGGACATGTTGTTAAGAAAGGAACCAACCTCCTATTTCTTCAAGTTAGCACAAAGTGGTGCTAAATTACCCATGGGCTTCAACATAGAAGCTCTCAAAGACCCCAATCTTATTCCCTTAGGGGATAACTCAACTGTGATACAAATAACCCAACCTCCAGAGATGCCAAATATGCCACCCGTGTTCTCACACAACAACGATCAACCCAAAGAGAGCCCCTTGTTTAGAAAACCAACTCAGGTTGAACAAGCAGTAGTGGCATAAATGTACCAAGGGGGTGCATCTTAATATGAACCTCAAAATAACAATCCACCTCCTAGATAATATATACCTCAGAATACATCAAATGTCAACCCTTCCCAAAACACAATAGGGTGGAACACAGGGCCCCCCTTTGAACAATCAATACCATCAATAGGGTGGAACAAAAGGTCCCCCTCTGAACATTTAGTACCTTCAACAAGGTGGACCATAGGGTTCCCTTTCAAACCAACAATACTATCAACAAGGTGTCTCACCAACGCATCATCAGAGTAACCTTAAGTTTAGTCCTACCTAGTAGGGTTTGCCATAGAGCGCCATAATTCAGTCATCCCAACAAAAAAGTGTCCCACCAACTCATCATCAGGGTAACCTTCAATTTAGTCCTACCTAGTAGGGTGTGCCATAGAGCGCCCTAATTCAGTCATCCCAACAACAAGGTGTCCCGCCAACGCATCATCAGGGTAACCTTCAGTTTAGTCCTACCCAACAGGGTGTGCCACAGAGTGCCCTTAATCAATCATCCCAACAAAAAGGTGTCCCGCCAACACATCATCAGGGTAACCTTTAGTTTAGTCCTACCCAATAAGGTGTGCCACAGAGAACCCTCAATCAGTCATCCCAACAACAAGGTGTCCTGACAACACATCATCAGGGTAACCTTTAGTTTAGTCCTACCCAACAAGGTGTGCCATAGAGCACCCTAATTCAGTCATCCCAAAAACAAGGTATCCTACCAACGCATCACCAGGGAAACCTTCAATTTAGTCCTACCCAACAAGGTGTGCCACAAAGTGCCCTTCTTTAGTCATCCTATCAACAAGGTCACCCACAAACACATCATCAAGGAAGCCTTCTGTATGTTCCACCCCAACAATAAGGAGTTAACCCTCCTTATGTACATCAAGGAATTAACCCTCCTTATATCCCATATGGCTATCAAAGTGCTATACCTTCACAATACCCGATCTATGACCAAAACCTAGTAGGACATCAAGGTTATTGAACGTAGGGTTCGAAAACACATGTATCAAGAACGTAGATGGAATTAAGGCTAGATTTGTCACCCAACAAATAGTAGATATGCAGATAGGAAAACAAAAGAATACCTACACTCTATAGTAAATCGATCCATTCCCATTTGATCATTCAATCACGGTAATACCCTTTCCAAAAAACTTTGAGATACACAAATTTGAAAGAAAGTACAAAGGAGTAGGAGATCCAATAGAGCATGTACAAGACTTCTCGATATCATGTATGGAGGTACAAAACAATGATGCATATCTCATGAGGCTCTTGCTACACAACCTTATAGGTCATGCTATGGAGTGGTTCACCTGTCTACAACCTGAAATCAAAACTTTTGATGAACTATCTAGCAAATTTATAACCCACTTCTCATTTAATATAGAACAAGATGTAACCATCATAAGTTTGTCCACAATCAAATAGAACCTAGGACAGTCCTTCACCTCTTACCTACAGAGATGGAGACACAAAGCAAGTCGGTGCAAATGGCCCATTCCAGACAAGGAGTTGGTGGATATTTTCATCACGAATATCCTACCCGAAATAAACTACTAGCTCACTATGCTATGTCCTGTAGACTTTGAAGAAACTACCGAAAAGGGATTACATATTGAGAGAGCCCTCATAGCAAGAGGAACCTTAAGAAAAAACAACTCAAAAGATAGTCCATCTAGCTCAAATGAAGAACCCAAAGTCTGGGCTAAAAATAAGAACATTACAAACGATGGAGGGGTAGACGCTAGAGCCGTATGGAACACATAGAATGCAAATAAAAATAAACCATAGGTGGCACAAACAAGATATGGTCCCAACAACACACAAAGCAACCAAATAACCTATCCCAAGAACAAACAAGTTGTAAATCAACAGGAAAATCAGGGAGGGCAACAAAGGCAATATGATCAACCTAGGAGGCAATTTATTGTATTAGGTGAGTCACTTGAAAAAATTATGCACAAACTAGTACAACAGAACCTCATTAAAACAAATGATTGCCTAAATTATGATGAACCTAGCTTTAAGACACCATGGTACAAGGAAAATGACTTGTGTGATTTCCATATGACTAACAATTGCATGCGCCTCAAACATATTATTTGGGACTTAATAGACAAAGGGGAAGTTGACGTTGATCATCGGCCTAGAAACAAGGACCTACAAATATACTCAAACCTGATCCCAAACCACGCTAAGAGGAACAATAAATGAAAGGGACAAGAATACCATAATGCTAATTACACATACGATGACACAGTTTTAGGAACCCTCTCACAAGTTGATGACAATAGGGAAAATGTAGTAATGATACAAGGAGGAGACAACAACTGTAACATAATTACCCATTGCAGAAGAGTTACAATACAAAGAGCACCTCCCAAACCCACAATCAAGTCACCAAGTGACTACAACATTGTGAATAGTTAAGGAAGACACTTGCCCTCATCTCAATCTTAGAATTGTTAAAATTGTCACCTGCACATAGGGAGATATTGGAAAAAGAATTGGAAATGTTAGTCCTTAATGACCTCGATCCTAGTTAGTTCCAAGCCATGGTTGGAAAAATCACTACAAGTAATCACTTAGTCTTTTCAGAGAAAGATTTACCACAAAGAACATTCCACAATCAAGCTCTATACATAGAGGTTGGTGTTCATAAGACCATGGTCAAAAGAGTATTGATAGATAATGGTGTAGGTTTAAACATATGTACCTTAAAATTCATAAAATAGCTGGGGTATTCTGATGATGTGATTGACAAAGGCAAGAGTATCACCATAAAGGCTTATGATGACTTGGAGAGAAATTCTAAAGGAATAGTCAGGTTGTCAGTGTAGATAGGACCAACCGTAACAAAAACTACTTGTCAAGTACTGGATTTTGAGTTGCCATACAACCTACTCCTAGGACTCCCTTGGATTCATGCATTACAAGCAATCCCTTCCACTTTCCATCAATGCCTAAAGTTCCCCCATGAAGGAAAGGAAGTAACATTATATGTCGATCCTGAACCTTTCCATTTTTGTGCAAAGTTGGATGAGAAATACAATAGAATCCAACATGTGCCTAGCAATGATATAGTCTTCCATTCCTTTTCTTATGTTAACCCTTCCATGCTTCCATCAACCTCCACCAAGAACACATCTAATGAGCAACCAAAAATAGAAGCCAAGATTCAAGTACTTGACAAGGGTAATGGGAACTACCATTTTAACCAAGCGTTCTACATTGACATGCTTCCACCAACACCCAGAGTATATGGAGGTCCAAAAGAGATCATGATAGTATAAATGATAGCCAAACCCACTATATTTACCAGATGGGGAGACATGAAAGATGAATAAATATTTGAGGAGGACCTTTCATCTATGATCTACAAGGAGGACCAAATAGAACCCGAAAAGCCACAACCCATTTTAATTGATCCTAACACTAGAGGTTATCAATTAGTCAAACAAATGGGATATAATGGAACAGGTGGCCTTGGGCTACACAAACAAGGTCGATCAAAGCCTATCATAGTGGAAAAAAGATAGAATAATATGGGGCTAGGTTATAAACCAAAAGACGCGGTCATTCCAAAAATTGGATGAACCTCTTGGAAGAAACAAGAAATGTCTACTAGCATTAAGGCACTGGATATCTACCATGTCATGGACAATGAATTACCCATCGAAGAATTATTCGATAAATTTAGAATTGATAGGTTCCCTCTCCAGTACATGGAAATCATTCCCATCTATTACCATTTTGAAACAGACTCTAATGAATACGAATGGGATTCTCCTTCCTTTGTCACTGGATATGATTCCCCCACTTCTTGTAATGATGACTTAGATACCCAATGGGAAAAATACACCAGGGCCATATTAAACCTTTCACTTACTTCTATAAGCTTTGTAAACCAAGATGATAGTCTCCCACTCTATTACCCATAACTCATAGATTGGGATCAACAACAACATACACCTATTCTGGATCAATTCCAAAATGATGAGGCAATCACAGAGTTCATGTGACTTCGATCAGAAATACCAATAGGAGATCATAAAGCTGGGTTCATCATGGAACTAGAACAAGAGGCATACTTTGGTGGAGAGATTGAATCTTCCAGTCGCAAAGATGAAAGAAAAAAAATAAAGATACGATCCCCTAGGGAAAACCACATTGTGGTTCTATCGGATATAGAAAAGAGGAAAATAAAGGATGCAACCGAAGGTGAAAACCTCCAAGAGGCACTCGAGGATGGAGGATTCAATCTCCCCATATCAGAATATCAAGAAATATCGAGACTCCTTGTAGAAGAAACAAAATCCATAAATGTTGGTACAACAAAGGACCTAAAGATAACATACCATGCAACATCACTTGATCTTGAGGAAAAATAAAATTTCATAGCGTTCATCAACGAGAGAAAGGTAAACTTTTCTTGGACCTATGCTAACATGCCTGGACTAGATCCAACATTAGTGGTGCATCATCTAGCTGTCATCCCTGAAGCAAAACTTATCAAGTAGAAACTCAAAAAAATACATCCCCAGATAGCATTACTGGTAAAGGTAGAACTAAAGAAGCTACTAGATGTGGGTTTCATCAGACCCATCGACTATCCATAATGATAAAATCTAGTAACAGTGTCCAAACCTACTAGGGGAATACAGATATGCACAGACTTCAAAGACTTGAACAAGGTCTGTCCAAAAGATGACTTTCTGTTGCCAAGCATTGACATGATTGTAGATCTAACAGTAGGACATGAGATGTTGTCCTTGATGGATGGTTTCTCTAGATACAACCAGATAAAGATATCTCCAAATGACCAACACAAAACAACATTCACTTGTGCTTGGGGAAATTTCTATTGGAATGTAATTCCTTTTGGTCTAAAAAATGCAGGAGCAACCTATCAAAGAGCGATGATGACCATATTCCATGACATGCTACACATAATCATGGAGGAATATGTGGATGAAATCCTAGCAAAGTCAATCAAAAGGGTAGATCACTTGACAAACCTAGCAAAGGTATTTTATCGATTGTAACAGTACAATTTGAGACTCAACCCTAAGAAATGTGTGTTTGGAGTAACATCTAGAAAGCTATTAGGGTACATAGTGTCAAGAAGAGGGATAGAGGTGGATCCTGCCAAGGTAAAATCTATAATAGAGATTCCTCTTCCAAAGACACTCTAACAGTTAAGGAGCCTACAAGGGAAGCTACAATCAATCAGGTGATTTATCGCACAACTGGTAGACAAGTGCCACCCTTTCAGTCATCTCCTACACAAAGACGCCACCTTCAAATGGGATGGGAGATGTGACCAAGCATTCCATCAAGTCAAGGAGTATCTACTTACACCTCCTGTACTCATGCCACCAATTCCAGAAAAGGAGATGATACTTTATGTGTCTACCACACAAGCAACATTGTGAGCTCTCTTGGCACAACTAGATGATAACAATAAAGAAAAGGCAGTCTACTATATCAGTAGAACACTAGTGGGCTATGAACTGAACTACTCACCCATTGAACTTGAGCCCGTCTCTCAGTCATGTTTTCAACACAAAAGTTGAGAC
Organism: Sequoiadendron giganteum; assembly: GCA_007115665.2. Classification (NCBI taxonomy): domain Eukaryota; kingdom Viridiplantae; phylum Streptophyta; class Pinopsida; order Cupressales; family Cupressaceae; genus Sequoiadendron; species Sequoiadendron giganteum. The sequence goes on along the minus strand of CM021100.1, from coordinate 680,889,572 downwards.
ATTACATCTTAAACATAAAAGTGAAATTGATTTCGACGATGGACCCACTCAAATATTTTCTAGCAAAAGCAGCCTTAACATGTCGAATAGCCAAATGGGTGATAATCCTGAGTGAATTTGATATAGAGTACATAGACAGGAGAGATATAAAGGGACAAGCCATAGCAGACCAACTGACCGAAGCACCCATAGATGATCATAAACCTCTCACAGTGGATTTTAGAGATGAGAGTGTCTTGATGACAGAACAGACAAGCCAGTGGACTCTATACTTTGATGGGTCCCATACTCAACATGGTTCCGGAGTAGGTGTTTTGTTTCTCACACCACAGGGATATAGTATACCCAAGGCCTACAAGATTGCATTCCCCTGCACAAACAACATTTCAGAGTATGAAGCTCTTATCACGAGGCTCAAAATGGTGATTGAATGGAGAATAAAAGAGCTACATGTCTTTGGAGACTCTCAGCTAGTAATCAGACAAGTGAATGATGAATACCAAACAAAAGATGACAAATTGCTACCATACAAAAGGATGGTGGACAACTTCAAGGAGTATTTCGTCAAAATAACCTTTGAACAAGTTCCTCGGATTAATAACAGAGTTCTTGATGCAATGGAAATGATAGACTCGTTGCTTGATATTCTTGAGAATGTACCTAAATATGAATTCCTCATGGAACAACTAATGGTGCTAGTATTCAACATCCCAAAATTAGAAATGGTATGTGTTGTTGTTAGTCCTAACTCTCCATGGTACCAAGATACTTTTGACTATATCCAGAATGGTATCATACCACTTGACTTAACGACTACTCAGAAGAAAACCTTCACCCGTAGAACCTCCCATTTTATGATTTTAGGAGAAACCCTATACCATCATAGCCTAGATGGTATGTTACTCTGGTGCCTTAACACAGAAGAAGTAAAAACGGCCTTACAAGAGGTCCACGAAGGTATTTGTGGATCCCACTCTAGCGGACCTAACTTATTCCAGAAGCTACTTAGGGAAAGATACTATTGGCCTTCCATGGAGCAAGACTGCATTCAACATTCTAGAATGTGTCAAAAATGTCAGCAACAAAGTGATCTCATTCATGCACCAACACAAGAGTTGAGACCCATCACAACACCATGGCCTTTTTCATAATGGGGATTAGACTTGGTAGGTAAGATATCACCCACTTCATCCAATAGGCATAAATTCATTATTACTACAACAAAATACTTCACTAAATGGATAGAGGGCATTCCATTGACTTATATCATCGACAAACAGATATCAAAATTCATTTTGAATTATCTCATTTGTAGGTATGGAATCCCATAGACAATTGTAACAGATAATGGCACCCCAATAAAAAATCAAGATGTCTAGGAACTTTGTTCCAAATTATCTATCCAACATATATTTTCTACGCCCTACTATCCTCAAGGAAACGGTCAGGCAGAGGCATCCAATAAAACAATCCTGAAAATATTAAAAAAGACTATCAATGATACTGGTTGTGATTGGAATTTGCAGCTAAACCCAGCCTTATGGGCTTAGCGAACCAGAATTTGCACACCTATTAAAGCCACACCTTTTTCCTTGGTCTATGGATTAGAAGAGGTGTTACCTATCGAGGTCAAAATCCCCTCATTGTGAGTCTCATTAAAAGGCATGGTAAGTAATGAAGAATATAGGGTATCCAAACTGAATGAATTAGAGCTCCTAGATGAAAGGCGTTTGAGCACGTTAAAACATCTGTGGGTTTATTAGAATCGGCTCAAACGAAGCTATGACAAGAGAATCAAAGATATAAAATTTCAAGTTGGTGACTTAGTCCTCAAGGAGAATCAAAAGATACAATTGAATTAAGATGGCAAGGGAAAATTTGAACCTTACTGGTTAGGTCCATTCATCATAACAAAAAGTTATGGCTCTGGGGCATATCGGTTGGCTAATCTTGAAGGAGAACCTTTAGTTGAACCATTGAACAACAATCACCTCAAAATGTTCTATATATGAAACACGTCAAAATACCCCAAGCAAAAGGGTAAAAATCCAAAAAAATAGAAAAAAGAGATAAAAAATAAAAATAAATAAATAAAACCAAGAAAAATAGTAAAGAGAAATAAAACATTCTTTGAGTGAAAACCACTTTGTGGTGCTCCTAGACCAAGTACCATAGTGAAAACCTGACAAACAGGCACTATGTGTGAATAAAACATGTATCATTATTTATCAACACTTTTTCATAACATCCATCCATCCATTTGATAAATCATTTATCCAACCATGGCTTGTCACTGATTAGGATAAGTCATTTTATTGGGGGCAACTTCTTGAAGCTAGTCATAGATTAGATCTTGCGACATTCAATCATGGTCAGAAAATAACAAAATTCAAAAACACTAGAAAATAACAAAAATAAAAAATATGCGAAAGACATCAAAATAAAACATCGTGGGGTTATTCCTTCACTCAAATAGTCTAATATATCAAAATTTGCTTGAACCTCATAGCTAGTTCAAGTGAATTTCCCACAATATATCCTCTAGACATAGAAACAGGATATCAATCCAAACTATTTATGTTGTTTACCTGAAAACAATTCATGCTTTGAGTCAAACGGTCGAACTACGTGGTCTCTACGTGTACAACATAGAAAATTATTTTTAGCCCCTGAGACCTTAGGTTAGTCCCCTTAGGTTTCCAACATTCTTTATTTCAACTTAGTCAAAGAATGCAAAATCCCAAAAACATATACAAAATCCAAAAACATTCACAAAACAGAAAAGGTAAAACCAATGAACTACGAGCCTCTGCGTGTACAACGTAGGCAAGGATTATCTTTGATGAGCCCCCCGAGACCCTAGGTTAGTCCCCTGAAAACAACAAAAACAACATCATAAAACTTAGAAAATCAAAAAAAGGCCCATCCCGTCATCAAAATCCATGATAAATGTTTCACCCATAATAACCGAGTCGTCACAATCATCCTTTGACAAAATAAACAAACAAAGAAAGAAAACATCAAAAGCTATAACTTTCAAGCAAAACAATCGCATAAGAGTTAACTATAAACGAGCAAAAATAATGCCAAAGTATCAACTACCTATCTTTTTAAACAAGTCCCAACAACATCCTAAGATATGTCTTAACATATCCGTTCCTACGATAGACATGATCAACAACGGATAATAGCCCCACCCTAAAACAAATATGGCAAGTGATATTGCAACTCTTTTTTTTATCTTTTTGTGGTCTTATTTTTTGTAATTTAATTTATTGACACATTCTCGAGATCTCTCAAGGATGTCCATAAGGATTTAGAGAAGAAGGAATGGGGGCAATTGAGCATCATTTTGATTTGTTTTTTGTAAGATATTTTTGTAATATTACCATGGCGAATACTTGCTTTATTGTCTATGGAAGCTGTATTAAAACAATTCGTGAAGCAGTTACATGTTAGGTGTTCTATACCTCTCTATGTGACTGGTCCAAAATGTTTTTCACGCAACCCTCCTATACTTTAAACAAAGTTTCTGTATGTTTGGTATGAACACAATCACTCCTTGTTTGTAGATTCAAAGTCCATGCAATAGATACAAAGTCACCTTGGTAATTCATACCTCAGTGCATCGTATATGTTTGCTACATCAAACAGGGTTTTTCAAACCGCGAAGTCTCTAAAGAGAAGCAAAAGAAACTCATCAATCACTATCCATTATCATATTTCTTCTAATTAACATCACAATTTTATACATCATCATATTTATTCTAATTAAACATCATAATTCTATCCATCATCATATTTCTTATAATTAACATCGTATCTTTATCTATCATCAATGTTTCTTCTAATTAACATTCATCTTGCATAAAACATCATCAGTACCATATCCATTCTGCATCCACAAATGTTATCAATACATATCATGATGATAATAAACCAATTAAAAACATCATGTATCATGTATGGGGCATTCATTTATCAACATACATCACATCATGAAACAAGACAAAGTATGATTCATTCATCCACATCAAAATTCATACATCAGAAAAGCACAAAAACACATATAAACGTACATCATCATATATCACCATCACATAAACATAAAATGAGGCTGAAGCAAAGAAGGTATATCTCATATATCATCGTCAAAAAGGGAATATATCATAAATACATCATCCGCAGTGACACAAGTGTGATAGGATAATACAAAATCATAACATATATATGAGGTCTCGACTAGACCAATGAATATATATAACACACATGTCTACAAAATGCCTCTGCACCATGAAACAACATGAAGATCAAGTACAAAAAAATAGTAAGACCCTAATAGGATGAATGAAACACTACTAACCAGCAAAAAGATTTGGCTATCTCACAGACTGATCACCTACCCCTGCACCTGTACCACCACCGCCATCACTCGCAACACTCGGCTCCCCAAACCGTGGATGCCGAGAGGCCCTAGGAACAGTAGCATCATATAAGGTCTGATAATAGGTAGATGTCTGTAGATACTGATCTCACTCAACTCACATACTATCATGCTCTGCCTGGAGAGTATCTCTCTCTGTTGTCAGTAACAATACTTGAGCCTCTGCAACATGTCATCTACCAATCTCATCATCACGCTCTACCCGTAGAGAATCTCTCTCTACTCTTAGTAACACTACTTGAGCCTCTACAGAATGTCGTCTACCAATCACGCTCTCTCGCTCAGCCCTCAGAGTGTCTACCAAAGCCTCTGTATCCTGTCGTCATGCAATCTCAGCATCTCTGGCTAGATTCATTTGAGCTAGCAATATATCAACATACCTAGTTGGTGGAGGAGCCGAAACCTATCTCGGACCCTGTGCAAGAGGCACCCGCTCATCCTGGATATCCTATGCCTCATCATGTTGAGCTTGATCCAACTGCTCTGTGAGAACCTCAGTGCGTTGTTGCTCCACATGACGACCTGTAATGCTTGCTCTGCCCAAAATAGGATCACCTCCAAGATCGGTAAGCCTCAAAGGACTGCGCTATGCCCACCACTCCTCATAATCGTGAGTAGTACCTAGATCTACCACACCAACCGACCAACCCCAACCAACTGGGGCAAGTGCTCCAAACTCAGTAATAACAGTATTTGCATAAACCTGGAAACCCCATACATGGACCTCCCAACAAGTCTGACCAAAATGAGCCTCATATGCATCAGGAACCCGCCCCTATCTCTCTCCGAGTTGGTGACAAACTCGGTCTGGTAGATAATGCTCTACCACAAATGATGAATGACCAAGCAACCAACGGGTCAGTTGGAAGTACACAAGATGATCAACATCCTTTGGCCAAACCTCGCAGCACATATAAGGTCTCCACACGAAACTAGGCATCTCATCAAACACACAAAAACAATAATACAGATCCCCAGGCAAGGTGTAATGCATAAAGTCTCCATAATGATAAGAGTATGGATCATTTGGAGAAAAATCCTGAATCCTGAATCCTATCTGGATGAGTCACTACAATATGCTCTCATGCCCAAACATGCAAAAGTGACACACCTGCAGACATCGACTTCCCACCCTAATACACCACCTCGTCCATATCTCGATAGAGATGAGCAAGAAAATAGGCACCCCAAGCATATCTCGTACCATGCTCTACCATACTCTTAATACATGCACCCCAACCCACCACAAACTGTCAACCTTGTCTATTAGGAACAACCAATATTGATACCAAGCCACAGAGGACAAGAATGATAGGATTTGCGTTGTCAGAAAAATCAGAAAAATCAACCTCTAAATCGCGAACATCCAAGTGTGCCACACCTAACAAACACTGCATAACATGGGAACCTCATCAAACCCAGTACGTAACAAGCTCACCATGAATAGGAAGACGAAGGATCCTCCACACATCCTCGAGAGTAATAGTTTCCTCCCCTGTAGGCAAATGAAAGGAGGACGTCTCAGAGTGCCACCTCTCCACAAGAGTAGTCATCATTGTCGTATGGGTCCTAATCAGAGACATGTAACAAATATAATGTAATCCCACAGTGTCAAGAAAGTCCCGTTACAATGCTCTGAAATAGGCAATCGGATTGAACAAGTGATGGGGACGTCTCTCTCTCGTCACAAGTGGTTGAAGACTCGACTGCAAATTGTTATAAATCGGGATGTTAGGGTTTCACTCTAAACATGCAAAGCAACATAAAACAACATGAGCATGATGAAAAACAACATTTATGATGACAAACAAACACATGCTAGGATTTAGAACAAATGCTAAAAACAAAAGGAGAAGTCAATTGCTAGGTTTTGGGACAAATTCTCAACAAAAGCCAGACAAAAGCATTGTTTTCAGACAATAGCACAGTTTTAGGTCAAAAGCATGAAACTGGGGCACAATTTTCAAACAATAACATAGTTTCAGGACAAAAGAATAAAATAATAGCGCAGTTTTAGAATAATAGCACAGTTTTCAAACAATAGCACAATTTCCATAGTATAAAAGTGCCAAAACCAATGCAATTGCGTAGGAATCTCAAAAACAACACTATTGACTGACAAGACTTTGCACACGCATAACAAGAACAAAAACATGACAAAAATGAAAAGAAAGAAGGTACATATCGGGCCATTGATGCTTGAAGGCCGTCCATACTCTTGAACAAGCTCAGAACAATGTGGGGCAACCTCGAATCTCGACATTCTTCCTCAAACAACTGACAGAAAGTGAAATCCATAGACAATAATTAACAAGAGGAACAAAGAACAAATGACCCAATTTGAAGACAAATTACCTATATAACACCTCAAGAAAACCCTAATTTCATCTAGGAAACCCTAATTACACTTAGGGAATCTTCCTACTTTCAAATTAGAAGCTCTAGAAAACATCAAAACATCAAAATGATGTACATATTGATATAACATTTCATCTGAAAACATCAAAACGACAGTACAATAGTGTCAAGAGCCTGACCTCAAAGCTTGAAATTTTTGGTCAATCTCTCGAGGGAGTAGCATAGAGTCCTACCATCATTCCACTAAATGCCAGGGCATAGTGGGGCATTAATTTTTTTCAAAAAATTGATCTTAAAAATAGAATCTTTGAAACAAAGCAACCAGTACTGTGCATCAAAAGGGGAAAAATGTAGACATGTAAAATTGACTTGACACCTATCACACACCCTGAACAACATCGAAAAATGTCGAACAACATCGAACAACACCGAACAACATCAAATAGTATTGAGCAGCCTCAAATAACATCAAATAGTATTGAACATCATCCCGTAACATCTCAAAATGACTCAAAATCATCTTGTAACATCTCAAAATCATCCTATAACATCTTAGAATGACTCAGAATCATCTTGTAACATCTTGGAATGACTTAGAATCATCCCGTAACATCTCAGGATGACTCAAAATTGTCCCGTAACATCTCAGAATGACTAAGAATCATCCTGTAACATCTCAGAATGACTCAAAATCATCCCGTAACATCTTAGAATGACTCAGAATCATCCTATAACATCTTGGAATGACTCAAATTTATCTTGGAACATCTCATAATATCTCAAAATCATCCTGTAACATCTCAAAATGACTCAGAATCACCCCATAATGTCTCAGATCATCCCGAATCATGAAATCACCCTAGAACATCTTAGAATCATCCTGTAATGTCTCGAATCATCTCAAAATCATACCACAACGTTCCCACATTGTACCACATCAAAAACCCTAATTCCTCTATTAATTGAATAATACAACATTATTTAATTAATTCACTTTTTCATCATTTCAGACAAATTAAATAAATTTCATTTATTTAATAAGGTCCTGAAAACCCTAATTCCTCTATTGATTGAATAAAAAAACATTATTTGATTAATTCATGTTTCATGATTTCGACTAATTAAATAAATCATATTTATTGAATAAAGTCCTAATCTCAACTTATTTCATCTTGTTTGATTAAATAGTTCCAATTATTTAATTACGTCAGTAAATCACCTTATTCCCCTAAGTGGATTAAATTATTAAATAATAATTTAATTACGACACTTTCCCTCCAAAATTTGAATAATTAAATCAAACTATTCAAATCAATTATCAAAAAATCAAATCAAACTAATGTAACTTTGTTTGCAAAAGTCAAACTTGATTTGCACGTTCAACTCCAAAAAGGAATTAATTAATTAAATCAATTAATTCATATTCCTCACGCACTTTCTGATTGAGCAAATTATGATTGCTGACTAAGCAATCTAATATGTTAACTAATCAATCCAAATTGTTAATAAGCCATCGCATTCCTAACTAAGCCTTCAAATTCCTAACTAAGCCATCAAAATCTTGACTGATCAATCTAAATCTGTTAATTGATCAATCACATCCCTGACTAGCCAATCTATTTCTCAATCAGCCAAATTGTGCAATCAACTTTGCACAATTTTCTCATGTTTGATTCCTCTCAACACACTCCGACCGTTGATCTAGATATTCTTCAAAATGATCTTGATCATCCATTTCAAATCTCATTTTCTATATAACAAACCCCTTTCCTCACAAATAAGGATCAGAGAATCAACATACATTGAGCAATGAAGAGCTGTCAAGAACACCATTGATAAAGCTTCACCATTGTCTTCGATCAACCAACCAAAACAGTCACTCATCAAGCTTTTGTACATGAACTTTGGAGGTTTCACGGTGATAAGAACAACCCAACATCAAGTGAGTACACTCCACTATGGGATGGTAAGACTATGTTATTCATGTACATATAATACTATAATCATAGATTCGTTTATGCATGTTGGAATAGCTTAGTTTCATTTCGTATGTGTAGGTTTAGATCTTAGATTAATGTGTTTAACTTAGTTTAGATTCTTATATTAGCATGTTTTGATCCGTATTCCGGTCTAACATTCTCCCCCTCACACACCTTCAAAACCAATGGGTTCAAGATCCCTATAAAATCTTGGTTTTGTGTTTGGCAGCTGGGTTTTGCTACTGGTTTGGGTTGAGGTTTTGTCTTTGTTTCGTTGTTGGTTATTCTTGGATTTTTCTTTTGACAGCTTGATCGTCCTGGTTCAGGTTTTGGGTCCCTTTAAAACTTGTTTGTAAATAGTTTCGGGTCCATTCAAAACCTGTTTGTAAATGGTTTTGGGTCCATCCAAAACCTGTTTTCCCCCTAATCAAAACAATATGTATTAGAAGTGAAAAATTATGTCTCAAAAGCATAAAAGTATATCTTAGAAGTGCAAAAGTATGTCTCAAAAGCACAAAAGTATATTGATCACAAGCACAAAAATATTTCTCAAAAGCATAAAATTATATCTCAAAAATGCAAAAAAAGGCTTAAAAATGCAACTCTATTAGAAAAGTGCATAGGCTATTAGATCAAGCTTGCTTAGGAATTAGATCAAAAGTGTCAATGTGCAGGTAAAATGCATAATTTTTTGAATTAAAACAACCAAAGAATAGGTCAAATACGCTAAAGGATAGATCAAATGCACAATTCTACGCATTAGAAGCAACAAAGTATGGATAAAAAGTGCAATTTTGTGTATCACATGTGAAAAAGTATGAATCAAAGGAATAATTCTACATGGGAGATTCACATACAAAATAACAAAAATGAGAAGCACTACAAGATGACTCATATGTGTGATTTTAGACTCAGAAGCATGAATCTGTGTAACAATTGGCGATTTTTGCAAGTTTTAGACAAATTATTTTCTTTGGCAAGAGATGAAAACAACATACATAATGGCTAATGATTTTCAATGTAATAAGGTTGAGTGGTGTATACTAGTATTGACAAGCAAACACTCCAAGAAAATTAATAACCCTAATTATTCAAATAAGAAGTTTCACATTATTGTAGGCCCACATGATACAATACCTTGAGATTATTGAAAGAAACATCTCTCTTCTCAAGAGTCGATGGCTAGGAGTCCAACGACACAAGGGCTCACCTTTTTCCTTACCTTGGAGGTTTTGACACGTTTAGCCCAAGTGATTTTCACCTCACTCAAGAAGGTACATGGTGAGTAACTTCAAGAATGATATTGTACCTTGCACTACAATATATTGATGACCAATGGTCTTAGAATTTTTAAAAACTAAGTTCATAGTGGTATCTGTAAACTGAGGGCTCGTCTACAAATTCTTGAGGCTAGGAGGGTCTCTTATCCTCTTCATTTATACAAGTCTTGACGCATCAAGGGTCTCTAAGCTTAGCCAAACATGATAATGACTCGCTCTTGAGGTACATATTTCACTCCCCCCTTTATATACCTCGCTAAAAAATGTGGTCGAGGTCAACCTTGAGGTGATGAAATCTCGAAGTAGGCCCACTAATAGGAAAGATTGATACTAGTGCTTTTAATCCCCGGGCTTGCACAAAGCACAAGGGGAGAGCATACACAACTAGTATAACCTTGGATGAACAATAAATAAATAAAGTTCAACTAAAAGATGCTTTTTATCTCTAGGCTCACACGTAGTGCAAGGAGAGAGCATACACACCTAGAAGTCTACACAAGTACAATATACATTCTCATTGTTAAAGCCCAAACAACGTGTGCAACTAAGCTAAAAATATATAACTTTTCCTTGCACCAAATACATTAGTAGTCTTAATTCAAATACATCTCCTAGTGATTGCCAATCCGCACCACTTGATTAGTTTCTCAAAGTCACATAAATTTTAGCCAAAAATATAATCCAATTGACAAAATAAAAAGTGCAACAAATTTCAAGTGCGGTAAGTAAATATTACATGCACAACTATACCTATCAAAAACATAGATTTACCTCTCAGATACATCAAGTTGTATTGCTTAGAAGTGTCATTCTGTGTATCAGATGTGCCACTCTACGTATCAAATGGGCCAATATGTCTGCATAAGATCCTCTTGGCTATTGTATACTTGCAATCACAATCTGCAAACAAAAACAAAAATTTAAACCGTACAAAATAGTGATTAGTCTTAGAAAATAAAATATCTGGGTCAACTGAAAAAAAAAAAATTGTCAGTGGTTAAAAAATGATAAAAATCAAGCAATAAAAATTGATCATTGTTAGAATCCTACAAATAAAATTAGATGCATCACTGTAGATCTCAAAAGCATTGAATCCTTTATTAGAACCACAAAATTCCTTTAGCAAAAGTGCCAAAATATGTTTCAGAAGAGTCAGAATATGTTTCCAAAGCGCCAATCTATAAATCAAAAGCACCATTTTGCAAATCAAAAGTGCCACTCTACATCAAAAGTGTCGATCCATACCTATAACCTTAAAAAAATCACAAAAACTCAAAGAAACTATTAAATTTCAGGGATGTGAGTCCCACTAAGCGTGTCAAAATGTGAAGCCTATCAAATTATTGAATTTGAAAGCAAGAATATCAACGAAACCCAACTCAATAACAAATGACCACATCAATGAGATTATGTGCACAAACAAACAAGTAATAAAGTATATCAAATTAATTTCATAAACCTGCCTAGTGTTACTCCATTATATGTGAATAATGTTGTAAATAATGGTATGTGGATTGCTGTTAACTTAACATAACCTTGATAAAAAATGGATACAAAGATGGCTTGATTTCTCAAAATTTGTGGAGACATTGAATGGCTAAATGATCAGTGTTTTATAGTTTTCACAGATACATGATCAATAGTGTAGGATACTTAAGAGATCATGATGAATGCGCAAGTGACATGTATCAAGATGAGAGACTAAGATGGTGAGTTAAGTGGCTGCATGGATGAATGAAATTATAATGAGTGAAAGTGTTCATTGATGTTACTTTTCAATCAGTTCACTAAATTAGGAGATAAAAGAATATAAATAGAAATAAATAAATATATATATTTAATTCATGTGCGTGAGATGAAGATATATTTAGGACATAAATAAATAGTTTTATTTTTGTAAAGAATTTAAAGATAGAAAAAAATTTAAATAGATTAAATAATTTATTTAATTTTGGAGGAAATATTAGCTAATTATGGTGGATGAAAAGAATGCATGAATTAATTAAATAATTAAAAAATATTTAATTAATGTGGATAGAAGAAATTAAGAATTTAATTAAATAATTAAAAATTATTTAATTTGTGTGGATGAGGAAATTGAGGAAATAGTAATAATTAAAAATTATTTAATTAAAGAGGATAATGTGTTGGATAATTAATAGTGATGGACATGTTGATAAGAAATGATAATAAGAAGTGATGATTTAGAAGAAATGGGTAAAGAATTAGGGAATGAGTCGAAGAAGTACACCATTTGTAGATATGTAATTGTATTAAGACCTTCCATCAAAATGGTTGTCATAGGTACATAAATTTCACTATTATACACATAATCCAACTAATTTTAGAAAATCCATCCTTTTTTTTATTCAAATTTTATTGTAATTTTTTCAAATAAAATTAATTTAAACTTTTTTGATTGGTAACACAAGAATTTTTAGCTTGGCTTGAGCTAATTGAGGCCACAAATGGGACCCCATCCCTAACATGAACACACTACATTAATGTAAGTAGTTCAAACCATGAGCTTAATAGCCCAATAAGGGCATAAGACCCACAAACACACCAACCTAGCGAGGGTTTGGAGAATGAAGAAATGAGCATGAATACCGACAACTTCAACACAAAGGTTCATGCCTATGAGCCCATTAGATTAGTGAGAGCATAATAAAGTGATCACAATGGCCTAGTGGAGGGTTGAACCTTGATGCCTGCAACAATAGTGCCACAATTTAACCATCACACTATACCATGAACGAAAAATTACTTTAACCTTTTAATTAATATTTATCTATTAACTAATATTCCTCTAAAATCTTATAATTAGATTTTTCTTCATTGTTATCTTCTCAAGATTCATTTATATTTAATTATTTAATTATAACACTATCTTTTACTCAAACATTTGATATTCAGAATATTTAAACATGCATTTATTAATTCAATGAGTTAGAGATATTATTTTATGAAACAAGAATAGATGTTTTTGACTTCATAATTTAAGCCTATTCCACCTTTCTCATTTGATCTCTAAACTCAAATATATTTTAATAGTGATATGTTATAGAATAAAAATTGCATAATAAGTAATCCAAATAATTATTCCACCACTTGCTCAAACATATTGACCCTCACAATGTCAAAAACATCAATATCAATCAACTAACAAGCAAGGTTTTCTATTTCATTTTCTTATTAGAACAAACAATAATACATATCAAATGGGTTGCCAATTAGGAATAATACATCCCTAGCAAATTCAAAGTAGACAAATAAGTTTCAAACAAAAAACAAAACTCTACTAGCTCAAGTCCATGAATTATAGGTTCAAATTTGTGCATGAAGTTGAAGTTTGCACACGTGGAGATCATTTATGCACATAATTAATTTTAAAAAAAATAAAAAATTTTAACACTTGAAAAATAAATTCCAAACATTTAAATTAATATCTCCATCAAAATCAAAACTAAATACCTATATATTTACTTCAATTAACTCTCTTATATCTAAAATAATTAATTATTTAAATATTTTATGTAGAAAATAATCCAAATATTTATGAAGTATTATAATATCAACATAGATATAGATTTACTTTCACTTTTTAACTCTCATCACAACCTCTCATTGCTAAGAGATATGATGTTTCCACAATCTATGTTATTAAATCTCAGTAATTCTAGATTTTAAATTGTGTGGTTTATTATTATTATTGACGTTTCAAATCACATTATATGACACTTCAGACTCCATTGATGTATGGGGTAAATCAAACAACTAAGATCCTTGATAAGGAGGTTTCTTCCACAACGTGTCAAATTATGATATTACTATCAGGATTCAATCGTGTAGTTTTCGAGTCAAACTCATTGACCCATGATTTGGTCCGTCCCGGGAAGTCACCCATCCCAGTACTACTCTAGCTCAAGCGCGCTTAACCACAGAGTTTCCCCCAAGGTTAAGCCCACTTAGCTTGCTACCCCATTTGCTAAGATCCTCCTCCTCTCCCCACTGCGACTACTCTCATTGCTTAGTGACTTTGGTTGTGTTATCGTTGCTTAGTGATTTTGTTTGTATTATTTTAGATACTAATTCATATCAAGTCAAGTTACGTGATCTGTCATCCTTTTGCTCTCGTCTTGACAATAGATCATATACTATAATCCGAAAACATTATTATAAAAAACACATGTTAATTTTAAGTGAGAAGAAAAGAGGAAAAATTGTGATTACTTCAATGGGACCGTATCAAAATTTAAATAATAATAATAATAATAAACAGAAACTTGGAGAGAAGTGCTTGAGGCCAAGAGTTTGGATGTGGGTAGAGGGAACGTTTGGCTCTCGCTATTGCCGACGGTCGTTTTCCCTCCGAACCCCCAAACCCCCTAACCTCCCACCTCCCACCTCCCTATCTAGGTACCTACCAAATGATTTCCACGCTTCAATTCGCTTTCATCATCCGCCACCTGTAACCCAATGGGAACATTTTTACTCACTGCGTGGAATTTCAATAAACGCATTGAAATGTCAAGCGCGGATCTCGGGTAAACCAGAGAAATAGTCATTGATGGGGACCGGCCGGCGTGAAAGAGTCGTTACATAAGCGTGCAAATTAATTTTAGGGGAACGAAGTTTCCAGATTGCATTGAGTGAAAATATGGCGGAACTTCTGTCCCGGTTCTCGGTGTCTTCATCGTAAGGCTAAGCGTGTACGTGATGGAATAGTTGACTTGTTAACAGATTTGAATTGGGTCTATACCTTGTAGCTTGGTGTGTAGGTAGAGGTACTCGTACTGGTACTGTTATTGTTTACTAGGTCTTTTCTTCCACCCTATTATCCTTGCTGGTCTTTAGTCCATTCACTTTACGCGTCTGCAACCCCCCTTACACCTATATATTATTATCCCTTCTTGTCCAATGCACAGACCAGTTCAAGGGCTTTGTCACCCAACCGGCCAGCGCTGTTGCCAGCTCAGGCTCAAACAACGACAAGTTGGTCAGGTTGGTTTTCCATACTTTCTACTTTTGATTTCGCGATTTTCAGGTTCCAAGTTTGAATTTCGTGTTGTCCTTGGAATTTGCTGAAATTACAATTTTATAAGTATTTTGCAGACTTGGAGCGTCAGTTCTTATCATGTTTTCAGGAAATAGAAATGCACGTTGACAAAATATGGAGGATTGGCTTTATAAAGGATTGATATAATAACGCAGTAAACGGTCTTTCTGAGAAAGAAATCATACGTAAACCTACAGAGGTGGAGGGGCGTGGGTTTGCAGAAGCACTGTGAGTTTCCTTCCAGAAAAGAGAGATACACGTAACAATCTGGATTAGAGGCCATAAAAAGTCTTTGCCAAACCAACGATTCAAGGAGCTTCAACCTGACGCCAAGTCTTGTTTTATCTGTTTATTTCTGTCTACACGTGACAAGTTTCGTAATTTCTGTTCCATGAGAGAGTAAGTCAAAAGTAAGAGTGCATCAAATTCCTGGACCTGAGAAAGCGGTATAGAAAAGTTGAAGATTATGATTCTCATTCATTATATGCTCCACAAGAGCTCTGCTCTCAAAGTTTAGTTCTTATTGATGGAATAGATATTGTGATTTACGCTTTCTTATACTGCTTAAGCTGGGCTTTTTTTTGGAAAAGACAGAGTTCACCTTTTTCTTTATCCTTTGGCTTTATCCTATTCACTGAGATCAGATGAGGCTGATATTGTGGTAGGAATATGAATAAGAGTACATGGTAAATGTGACCATCGTAAAGTGCAGTATTTGAACAATTGCAGAAAACACGGAAAGCGTGGGAGGTTATAGCTGGAATTTGGGACAAGTCCAAGACACATTTTTCTAAGCCGCCCCTTCACTAACAAGTAATTCTGAAACTCCAGGAGTCGTAACAAAAAGAGCGCAGTCTTCTAGGAACTGAAGACTTTGAAATCTTTTTGTTTTTTTCATTTACAAGAAGATTTATGAAATTCCAGTGCTCACAAAGGTTTCTGTGAATCAAAATGTCAAGAGAAATATCAACAGCTGAAGTCAGATTAGTGCGTTGCCCCAAGTGTCAGAGGGTTCTTCCTGAGATTGCCGACGTTCTTCCCATTTACCGATGCGGCGGTTGCCAAACTGCACTTCAAGGTATGCACTATCTCTCTCTTCTAAACTATACTGCAATTGTCTTTATTCAAAACAAATTCACATGAAAAATTCGGTTGCCCTCGTGTGGATAATGTTGATTTAAAATAAGTTCACACGGAAACTCTGGTTGCCCTTCCTCATTTGGTTCCTTATAATATTTTAAATCCAGAAACACCCACCAAAAGCCTCTCAACAGAATCGGTCCTTTCATCAGATAAATGGAGATAATCTAATTTTGTTTTTCAACATGCAGCAAAGAATCGCGGCGCGCCAAAGAATGCCTCAAAAATAACTGAAACAAAAGCCGAAGCAACCCATTTGCCATTGGGAAAGAGGGAAGAGAAGGGTGCAGATGGCCGTGTGGAAGAATTGTCTTGTGTAGAAGCCAAAGGACCAAGGCAGCATGTGGATGGCCTTACCCATGAATACCAATCTCAGGACAAGAAACAAAATTGGAGGAGCGAGTCATCATCTTCAGATGATAATGGGGTTAGGTGTAGTGAAAGAGTATCAGACGAGTGTTTTCAAGGTGAAAATGAAGAGATTAATTTGGCACAATTTGACAATTCAAGAAAGCTGCCCCTTAATCCCACAACATTTGGACCTCACCCGACCCACAAGTACAGGCAGAGACAGCTCATGTCTAATACAAAAAACCCCCTTTATCATCCGCACTCTGAAAGCAGACAAATAAGGGAAAAGGCAGAAGAACTCTCAGATGGATCATCAGACAAACTTTACCCGCCACACAGGAACAGGTTGGTGAACGGTGCAGGCTCGAGTTCATCTGATGAGGTACTTAACATTTCACCTCGCCCTCGCCAAGAGACTGGTTCCACCCACTTGAAAACTCATAATACTGTCTCTAATCTCATGCCACCAGATTCATCGTCAAAAGATTTAGATAGGTTGGAAGTCACTGATAGAGTATATGTGAAATCTTCTTGGATTTCTGGAAATCATTCTCCTCCGATTTCCCATGAAGAAGCTAATAGAGTAGAGACTAGGTCTAATGTGGCAGGGTTCAGAAAAGGACTCCCGGGCCAAGTGCCAAGCAATGGGAGGGTATTGCACAGGCCGGTTGATGACTCTAGTGCTGAGTGGGATTATTCTGTTCAGATAGATAGTGAAGTGGACCATCCAATGGATCATACGATACCAAACCCATTTGACTTGCAATCTGCACCCAAGAATGTGAACATCGGTTTATTGACAGATCAATCAAAATCTACTCAAATTGAGGAGCAATTACAGAGAAGAGAAATGGAGATGAATTGGCAAATGCATAACCACCACAAGTTGCATTCTCACGTAAGGGAAAAGAGCTTGGGATCTAGTGCTGGGCCAAATAAAATGGATAATAAGCAGATTACTGACAGCTTTCAGTCTTCACAGCATGTTCAACAGAGCCAAGATGTTAGAGGTAGACGGCCTCACTTGTCAGGTTACAAGCCACTTGAATCAGACAGATCAGAGTTTTACTTGAATTCCAAAGGCTCGTCACAGTTCAATGAAAACTATGACTATAGAGAATTTGGTTACAATGGAAACTTACCACAGATGTATGAAACTGAATTTCAAATCTTACAAAAACGGATGGAACTACTAAATAAACTAGATGAGTTGAGAGATCAGCTTAGTAGGTCATGTCAGGTTCCCTATTCTTCAACTGTGCAATCTCAACACAACATTGGCAGGATGGCTGTGACCCCTGGATCTAGGCCAATAGTGGTGGAGAGACAGCTGTCTCAAAATGGACATTCTGGTGGATTTTTTCCTACTGCCAATGATGTGGAGTCTTCTTGGGGGGACTACTCGGATAGATCACAACAAAGTTCAGGGCAGCTGTTGTACGGTCCAAAGATGCAGTCCATTCCTCGGGTTGAACAACACCGAATGCATATTGCGAATGAGTCATTGCATGGAGTGATGGATGAAGAAGACGTATCAAATGGATTTGCACCAAAGCACATAAATCCTCGGGATTTAGGGCACAGGATGTCCCATGGATATGTTGAGAAAAGAAATACCACTTCTCATAGAATCCCACAATCATCATATTCTGGGGAACAGGGTCTAAACCCACAGCACCGGAATTATCCTTTCTCTCATCGATCTGTGAATGAAGAGCATAATTCTTGTGGTTGTTGTTCAAGGCTTTCTTTGCAGCACTCAGGAGGTTGCTGTTCACATGCTTATCAAGATGGAAATGCATGCCATATGCCATTACGCGTGTCACCAACCATTTTCTGCCATCAGCAGTTGCACACTGCAGCTACTCAAATGCACTTCAATAATTCCCATCCAACTCATGTTCAAGCACGAGACACTCCAGCTCATAAGCATCCTTACTCAAATCATGAAATTTCAGATATACAGAGGTCTAAATCACAAGAGTCTGAACAAATTCTTTATCAAGAAAAGCAATATGCACAAGGACCAGTGACTAGAAAACACAGGACATTGTCGTGTTTACCCTTTGCAGGTGGTGCACCTTTTGTTCTTTGTGATAATTGTTTGCAGTTGCTACTAATACCTAGAAATTTATCTCCCAAAATGAAGAAAAAACATAAACTTCGATGTGGTACTTGTTTCAGTATTTTTGTATTCACTGTTTGGTCTAAGAGACATGGTATCACCATGGCCAAACATATTCGTTATCCATCCAGGCACATGCAGGGAAGCCATTATAAAGTTCAAGACCTCGAAATTTCAGCTGCCAACCATGCCACTAGTTCTTCTAGTGCCATTCAAAATATGCTCACAAATGAGAGAGATATCCATGACAGTCCTCATTCACATGTTGATGATTATGACGTCTATCTTTCAAAGAGTCAATCTGCTCATGGGAAACAGGATTCCTTTCAATTAGCTCCTTCTGTTCAGAATGGTTTATTAAAAAGCTGTTCTCTATCAAGCAAGCCTCATCTTCCCATGGCTAGGCTAGATGAAAAACATAAAGGTTTTTCTGTTCAAGATTATGATTCTTCACCTAAACATTTGCATGACATCAGAAGCTATCAGGCTAGGGACAATTTTTCTATGGCCGAAGGGCCCTCAGCACTAGATACGGCATCACCAATTGCAGGATCCCCGCTTCATGAGCATTTTGGTTACTCTTCACCTTTGGAGATGATAAACAAGTTTCATCTCGAAAAGACTATTGTTATCAGTCAGCAAAAGAGTATGGACTCAGGAAACTCAAACCATTCTGATAACACTTTGGGCTGGAAGCATACAAAGATGGCTACCAAGCCCGATGTGGCTGAAATGGAAAATCAAGAAGATCTGTCAAAAGAGTCGAGTTGGAGTTGGAACACTTCTATTAAAGGATTTTTTAAAAAGAGTTTCAAAGATTTGAAAAAAGGTAATCAAGGGTCGGAGGTTGTTAGGTCAAATGTTTTTGTAAATGGTAGGCCTATATCTGACAATTTGGTGAAGAAGGCTGAGGAACATGCTGGACCCATCCAACCAGGATATTACTGGTAAGCTGGAGACATAATAATGCTCCTTTTGTGATGGATAATTTTTATAGTACTTATAGTGTTAGTGAATTTTCAACCATGTTTTGAATTGGTAGAATGTTTAGTTGATTGTTCTGAGCAGAATTTATCTTTTAGATGTATTTTGGAGAAATTTCACATTCTTCTCTTCTGGATGATGCATTCAGGTATGACTACCAAGCTGGGTTTTGGGGTATTATGGGGGAGCCTTGTCTGGGCATCATACCAGTATGTTAACGTCATCTGTCCTTTGGTTTGTTTCTATGGCAAATTGTGCTTTTAATGGATAAATTAATCTTACGACTATAGTTCTGCATGTCACAATATTGACCAAAATCTGTATGTTGGGTGCAGCCTTTTATAGATGAATTCAATTATCCCATGCCACGGGACTGTGCTGGTGGAAAAACTCGCATTTTAGTAAATGGTAGGGAGCTCCATCAGAAGGACTTGGATCGACTTGTTTGCAGAGGTCTACCAATCACAAAAGACAAGTCTTATCGCATTGAAATCAGTGGAAGAGTTGTGGATAAAGCAACTAATACTGAGCTAAAGAGTCTTGGCAAACTTGCACCAACGTAGGTTACAAAACTTTGCATTATTACTAAATGGTATTCATTCATTTTCATCTACAATAGTAAGATTTGATACCTAGAAACCATGTTTGAAAAATTTATATCACTTCAAGCAAGCTTCTTCTTTCTCAAGGTATCAAAACTGTCAAAAATTCCTAGAAATGGAGCAAATTTTTTTCTTGCTAATATATCAAAATTGATTATTGAGCAATAGTGGTTTGTATTGCATTTTCTAGAAGGCATTTATGGTCTTAATGTCTTTCATGATCACTTACAACTTTATTCATAAGTCTACAACTTTTTCAAGGGCATGTTTTGCTTATTGTTGTTATGCTCTTTAGAGCAACTTAACCATAAGCCTGTATGCTTAAGGTTCATATTGCAAGTTCAGCTTAAAGAGGCATTTACATATGATTTATACTCCATCGTGGTGAGGATTATCCAAATTCATTGTTGTGAACCAATGTGTTGTGAGTGTTAGGAGGCACATGAATATGGACTGAATTGCAAGTATGTAAACCTCAAGCTTAAAGATATAATAATGGTAGCAATAATCTTAAAAAAGTCACAAATAGTTTTGACTCAGTCAGCTGTCCCCAGATGGTGGGCAACATTTAAAAAAACATGAAAAAAGAAAAAAAAAAGAGAAAAGGAGCAGGGTCCCACAAGGTTCCTACACCCTTTGAAAATCCTAAACCCAAAGAAACTACAGTCATATTAAAAACTATAAAAAACACAATCATTTCAGATACAAAAATTATAAGAGCATTTGGTGTTGTCATTTGCATTATTGGTCAATTTTAAGTTGTAGTAGCATTAGGGACGTTTTAGAAATTGAAATAACAAAAGGAAACCATTTGAGATAGGATAGCTGATTTAGTTTTAGCTTTTTATGGCTTTAAAATATCTTATAACTGTTTTCACTTACCTTTACATCATTAAGGAGTTTGTGCACTCAACCTCTTATTAGATTTGTCTCGCCTGTAAAAGGAATATAGCAAACTGTATTCCCTGGTAGATTGCTGGATATTTATCACTGTTTGTTATGGTGTCCTGATTGTAGTTCACATCTATTTAAAATATCCATATATTGGACATGACATGTATATTAGACTATAAAAAGCATCCCTTAGTGCCAAGTGTAAACAATAGGTTGGGATGCATGATCAGTCATTATAGGTCTTCATCTTTTGCAGCTCTTCAACTGAAACTTTGTATTGTTGCTGGTCTTGATGCAGAATCTAAACAATTTCAATGACATGTCTTTATATTTGATAGAATGTTTAAGATGCCCAAAAATTATAGATCTTCAAGTATATTGTGTATGTCGATTCTCATTTGAATTCTCAATTCAGCTTTAATGCTATGTAATATGGCTATATAATGAATATGGTGAATGCCTTATCATATGAATAATTGAAATTTCCTAGACTTTTAAATTACTGTCCCCTGCCATTTCCAGAATATGGCCCTGCATTTCCTTCCATCCCCCAAAAAAGGCCTTCTTGCCTGCTGCTGTGCCCAAAACATGTCCCTGTGTTTCCTGCTGTCACTGTCTTGGAAATACTGTGGAACGTAGCTTATAAGGGGACCTGGAAATCTTCAGTCTCCAAGAACTAATTTATTGTGAAATATTATCTTAGCAATTTGCACTCTATTAAAAATATAAAAAACATGAGGAATATCATTCCTTAGCTGAGAGAAAATATAAAAAACATCTTGAAAGAGAACTGCAAACCATAAGGGATGATCTTAAGCAGGTGATTAATTTGGGTAGGACTAACAAAAAAATGTGCTGTGAGTATTCACATGCTTCAGTCTGGAATGGAAAAGAAGATAAGCGCTATGGAAGCTAGCCCTAGCATAGAGAACCCAAAAACAAATGAAGAATAATCAATAATGTCATTGTGATCGATGACTTGGAAGAGTAGTTTGTGGCAGATCATCTTCAGTTTCTCAAAGTAGAGTGCAAGGCAGCTGTGGCCCTCAACTCCTTGTTTTCCACCTAAAAGGCTAAAAGGATTCCTTTTTTATGCTCTTGGTCTTGTTTGGCGGTAGGTTCTTTGTTAGCTCTCAGTTTTGTTTTGTTTCTTTCCTAGATGATATCTAGGCTGTTTTCTTGTTGTGTTTATTGTATCTTCTAGATGTACCAGAGTTTGGGCATTTTAGAAATCCACCTTTACCTATTAATCTAAAAAAACTCAATATGATACCTAAAAACTATAGGCTGGATATAATGATGGAATCCATTACTCTAACAACTTGTCTTAGAGGCTGTAAAGGAGATTTCCACTACTTGATGGAGGGGGGTTAAAGCAATTACAACTGAAAACAAATAATATTCGACAAGCACAGCCTAATTAACAGATTCTGCATGTTAGGGTGACAAAGCTTATTCATATAGTCAAAATCTTGGAAGCTCTATCTACTAGAAGATCAAAGTCCAATACACCAGCATTAGTTTATAGTTGGCCACATTCCTACCAAGGATTTACTCAAATCTCTCTTTGACAAATATGCCTTTTTAGTGTCTTTCAGCCATCAAATCTGAGATAAGGTGAGTCACTGATAAACCTGGAGTTGTGAAGGAACTTATTAATCACTATATAATGGTTTTCCAATAATGGGGCATGGACAATGAATGCAGGGCACACACACAAATCTGTGTAGATGTTGTTCCAAAAGGGTAACAGCTTCTTAGAGAGCGAATTTTGACACCAATCTCTCTCAATGGGTGAGCTTCAAGTAACCTTGTTGGTGATGACTGCAAGAAGTCTTTGGGCCTACATGCCTTATCTTGTAAAAGCTTGTTGGTTTTTGTGGGCCTTGATTTGCTCGAAGTCTATCTAGAGGCTTGGTGTACTTGATAAATAAAGGTGATCTCAAATTTATTCTAAAGCTAGTGGTTCCAAAATTTATCACAAGATGATGACCAATTGTACTCTTTCATGTATCTTGTCACATTCTGACCAAGGCTTTAGCCTTACATATTAAGCATATGCAAATAAATGTGAAACACTAACAAAGGATTCAAACCATTAAATCTAAACCCTATTCCACATCTAAATACAACCTCAAGATTAAGCTAAGGAACATGCATAAAAGGATGAAAGAAAATAATAAATCCCTTGCCCACAAGCCTTGTGTTGCGGGTGTGTGAGATTGAATGTGGTTGCTCGCCATGACTTTGCATTCTAAGAATCCCATTTTTTTGGCTTGGATCATGAGCTAATGATAGATTTGGAGGGTGGAGGATGAATGAATGAAATTGATTTGGAAGATCAATGGATAGGGATGGTTAAAAGGATTGGATGCAAGGGAAACCTTCAAGTGGCACCTTGTGATTGATGCACATGAGGAGGTCTATGATTCAAGGGATTTGGATGGTGGGATTTTCTAGATTGAATGGATGGACAAGATTTGATGAAAGTATGTCATGGAGCCTTGTGTATGCATTGAGCCATGTGTAAGGTTGACTTGGCTAATTATGCTTAACTAGTTAACTAATTAATTTTTGGCCAACTAATGATTTGAGGGGGAATTTGGGAATTAAATGAATAATTTGTATTTATATTATTTTTGGAAGACTGGGATATGAGTGATGAAATTAAGGCTGGACTATAGAGGAAAATGCTGAAATGATTAATTAATTAAATATAGCTAGGAAGATGATCAGATTGGTTAATCGAATTATTGGTTTTATAATAACTTTTATTTAATTAATTTTGGAAGGGGATATATGTGGGATGAATCGGGTAATATTAAGATATGGTCTAATATAGGTGTCTACATTAAGCATCTTAGGTACACTGCTCTTAGGATGTGCTGCTTGTCTTTCTGTTGGATCAAACCTTCATTTCTATTAGACTTGTTCTCAACATCTTCTAGAAGCCTTCACTTAACATAAACATTATTTGTGTTTGAGAAGGGATGAAATGGACTTGTTGGAGGGGCAAGACTCCGTTTTGATACAAAATTTGGTTTTAGGAAAGTGTATAGTTATATTGAATATCATTTAGTTTGTTAAGACTATAGAGGAAAATGCTGAAATGATTAATTAATTAAATATAGCTAGGAAGATGATCAGATTGGTTAATCGAATTATTGGTTTTATAATAACTTTTATTTAATTAATTTTGGAAGGGGATATATGTGGGATGAATCG
Source organism: Sequoiadendron giganteum (assembly GCA_007115665.2). NCBI lineage: Eukaryota > Viridiplantae > Streptophyta > Pinopsida > Cupressales > Cupressaceae > Sequoiadendron > Sequoiadendron giganteum. The sequence goes on along the minus strand of CM021100.1, from coordinate 680,865,131 downwards.
GGTAATATTAAGATATGGTCTAATATAGGTGTCTACATTAAGCATCTTAGGTACACTGCTCTTAGGATGTGCTGCTTGTCTTTCTGTTGGATCAAACCTTCATTTCTATTAGACTTGTTCTCAACATCTTCTAGAAGCCTTCACTTAACATAAACATTATTTGTGTTTGAGAAGGGATGAAATGGACTTGTTGGAGGGGCAAGACTCCGTTTTGATACAAAATTTGGTTTTAGGAAAGTGTATAGTTATATTGAATATCATTTAGTTTGGTTATGTTTCAAGCTTCATGATTTAGACGATATATGTTTTGCAAACCTGGTTTTTTGATGCTTTGGCCCATCTTTCCATTAAAGGAATTGAAGTGGAGGAAGTGGGGTTGTTCAAGTCGTTTTCTAAGGGTTGTTCCTTAATTTGTACTTTGCATGTGCCATTTACAGAAGCAATGAACTATCTGCTTGCTCTTAAGGTAGCTTAAGGAAAAATACCCCAAGGCAGTTCAGATGAAATTTATCCCCTTAAGCTGAAACTGATATCTGCAGCACAAAGAAACACAAAATAAGACCATAATACAGCTATACCATATGAATCAGAGAGCAAAAATGCAGAATTATACATCCAGCAACTTTGCAGATGCACAGATAGGGAATTGTGGCCACAACAAATTAATAAATTGGCACAGAGAAATCCATTATCCCAAATGACACAGAGAAGTCCTTGGAGCCTAGTCAGAAATATACATGAAAAACCATGCCCTGGTGCAATCTATCAGTGATGCCTGTCCTTGGCAGAGTGGAACTGTCCCATAACTTTATGGCCAGTCTGCAAAAAACCAGCACAACTTTCTCTGTAGCCCATCATTCTAGCAGTATCATGGTGACAGCATTGTGATCAAACCATGACACACTTAGGCTTTGTTGCAATAAGACTGCTCTGCCATCCAACTTTCTGACAGCACAGGTTAAGAAATTTTGTTTAATGATCATATGGAGATTATCTTCTGGAGGAATTGGAGATAAGTATCCTTTTTTATACAAACCTGGCACCTGTCAACCCCATCACAAAAAAAACAGGAAGTTTCTTGTTATCAATGTAACGTCTCAGATGAATCCAAACTGCACATTCAATATTTGGTTGCACCCCTAATACCTGTAAACCACTTGCACAGTATGGTTACAATTTCCTGAATGGGTTCCACCCTTGCAGTTGCTGTGGTTTCCAATTTTAATAATCTGTAATTAGGATAAGTTGAATGTCTTGGATATTTGCAAAGCTGCAACTGAGCATACTGAGCTGTTGATGCTTGGTTTGTAGCTATGACGGAATATGTTTTAAACTTTTAAGTCTTTTAGACCTTCAAAACATTTCCTTCCTCAAAGTTTCAAACATTTTGGCACAGCTTTATGTTCTAAGCCTGATTGAAGTAGTACTGATATCACCTTATTGGCTCCTTTACTTTACTGGCCCTAAGGTAACATTAAAGGAAAATCCATGCATTGTTCAATGGTATATTTTGGAATCTTATTTTAAGATTGTTTTAGTTACCTAAATTACCAGAGAATTACAGAGATAGATTTCTGGGAAAACTTTGAAAAGATGTTTTTTACATCAACCTTTTGTGTCACATTGTATGATCTATCATCTAGATGAATGTTCTGTCAGGATTATAGACTAGAGCTCCTTATATAGGTAATTCTATAGTAGATGTACATGATGCCGAGTAGACACATCATACGAAAATATTGAATACATTTTCTTCTTTCAAACTAGCAGTTGTAGTTTAGCCATCAGGAACTAGCTGGTACGACAATTAGTTTTAATCCATTAATATTAACATCAATTATTTCATCCTTGTTGGATAGGGAACCATCCTTCATTTGCAGGTGACAAGTTTCCGTGAGTGGCTTAAGTTTAAATCCTTGTCTTTGTTCAGATTATGTGGAGATTAATTGTTGTCTTCACTTGTTAGATGCCATCCCTCAAAGAAAGGAAGATGGTTCCTTTGTTTTTCAAGTTTACATGAAAGGCACTCCCACAGATCTGTAGTTTTAGTTCTTTTCTCATCATCACCTGACAGTGAAAGCAGAGTTTCATAAGACATGGGGCACTAGAGCTGTCAAATTTTCGGATGGTAACCACATGTAGCAAGAAGAAAAGGAACTTGACTAGGGTATTTGAAAGTTTGAAACTAATGGTCATTACAAGGATAGACAAATAGCAAGCTCTTTTCAACAGGTGGGTGTGGATTGGCGAAGCATCAAATATTTAAGATTTTCTTAGGCTAGACTCAAGTAATCATTTCATACATTGAGTGGATTTCCAACAAGATAGCAAAATTTTAAAAACATCACGATGTTAAGTCCACATTCCTACTGCAAGACAAGCTCAAGAAGGTTCTTAAGTCATCGAAAGACCTTTTAAAGTCAGTTAATATTGGGGTATGTAGCATCAAGTTCTCGTGTTGGAGATATAACACCCTCTCAAGGTTACTAATGAAACAATCTCACTAGTGCAAAACTGAGTAGAATGCTAGCTGATTTTTCTTTTAAATACAACATTAGCTATTTTTCTTCTGTACATATGAGCTTATGCTTTTTGCATTTTGTGTTCTTGGTAACAAAATTTCTCAAAGGATCCTTCACTTGGTAGTCACTATGCTTTACCTAAAATAATTTACAAGTTCATTCCTTTATCTATGGATAAAGACTTGTTTAATTTGATTTTTGAGCTTGCAAATTAAGCTCTGTTTTTGTCTTAACTAGCAATTCGAATTCCCCTAAAGCATAACAGATAATTATATAATATTATATAATATATCCATACATGCTTATATACATATATACACATATGTTTTGCCACTTGAGTTCCTTTTTAAGGAAAGCAAGATGGAGACAAGTGTCCCCATCTAGTTGCTCATTTCCGTGACAAATCTCCTCTAGGGTTTTGAACTCCTTTTTTGATCCCCATAATAATAATTAGTGCAAGGTGGTCATGGTGTTTATTTTCCCTAGAATGTTTCAAAACTAGCTTGTGTCATTGTTTGCTAATAGGAGTGGGAGGAAGATGTGTCTTTTTGTTGCTTTTGTTCATGATGTCACTTGGTGTGCTTAGCTTTTTGCATTCGACATTTCTCCCTTCTAGGTACCTAAGTCTACGACAAATGTTAGTCTCTTGGTCATTTGTATCCCATGGGGTTTCACCTTTTCTTACCTTGCACAAGTGCAAAAGGCTTGACAAATGTCATGGTCTCGTTACACCTCCTAGGGTGCTGCCTTTGTAGTAAAAAATTCCCTTGTGCACACCTATATGAGCAAGCAAGGGGACACCAAGTTTCCAATTATCATCCATTTCCCTTGTTGATATTTAATCAAGCTTTAATACTAAGTCTAGCTTCCTCTACATCATCTCACATGGGAACCTAATGTGGCTGCTGAAATTTACAGAGGAAAGTATGAAGCATTGAGGAAGGTGCTAGATTCAAATTGAGGTAAGGAGGAAGCTTGAAAACAAAATCCCTATAAATTATTTTGAAAATGGCCCTGGGTTAATATTGATAAGCTAATTGGTCTAGGATGGTGTCTAGGGTTTTGAATATTCCATGCATATGATGCATATGAGATGGCATTTTTTGTAACTTGTAGGAATAGTATTTCAGGGTTTATCAATAAAATCAATTTTAAATTGATTTTATATGATATATCATATTGTTTGACAAATTATCCATCGTAGTTAAATTGAATAGAACTACCCAAAGTTTTAGAAACTAGCATGTATTAAAAATTTGCTTTGCTAATTATTATTAGAAGCGTATAGATTTGGGATTGAAAATGCTACAAGAGGGACTCACTAAAATTTTCCTTGCCAGGAGGAGACAAATGTACAACAGCATAACTTTCTTAATTATCCTCCTCTTCACTTAAAACCTTAATCAATTAATCAACCATTTGGTTCATTTCCACTAGCTATGCACTCACTGAAAAAGTAAGCAAATAGGGAAACATAAATTATTATTAGAAACACAAATGTACACTTATCATTCTCAAGAACAACAATTTAACCAGTTTGATTGGTTTCTTCTTATCTCTTTCTAAGCAAAAAGGATGAAACAGAAAATGGGAATTATAACTTAAGGACTGGGTTATAGCATTCAATTTTGAGAATCTTATCTCTTTCTATACCAAGTAGAGGGAATTGTTGCTGTTTTATTGGGCAATCATTACAGGAAGTGCAGACCTCCATAAAAAGGTAATAAGGAATTTCTCTCCCTTTTGTTGAAGCCTCTTCTTCACATAATGTTTTTATCCAATTGACTGTACCCATTTTTCTAAAATTTACCTGACTTCCCAGCATTGCCATTTCATTCTTTCATGACCATACCCATTCTTCCAAGATTTTCAAAGCATTATAATTTAACATCTCTAATTGGTTTCAAAGCTGCATCATAAATTGATTCCCTTGTATTTTCACACATGATATGTTGGCCCTACAGAGCATTTTGGTATTTTCAATTTAGTAATTTAATAATTTTTCACTGAAGAGGGGTCTAGAAAGTAGATCCGAAATTCGTATTTTTACTATTTGGTAGGTGGATTGAACACAACAATGCTCAGATATATATATATCGAAAGTGAATATGTGTGGAAATAATCTCAAAAACGTAATAAGATTAGGTTACTATATGAAAACCACATTTATCTGAGTCACAATTTGATATTTTGAATTAATGCTTAGGAAATATTGCATCAGTTCTACATGTCCTATTCTATATTCAATTTTAAATTTTTGTTAAAAATGAAAATTCCTTTACAATATCGATCATCTTATTTGGACACTTGTACTTCATTTATGTATGTCTTCTAATGATGGCTGTCTTTTCATGGCATTATCTTAATTTCAAATAATGGTTTGTTGTCTGGTGTATGTCTGGTGAACTTTTCTTTTTTATTATAACTGTATTGCATTTAGGTCTTGCTTTCCTATCTTTCCTTTATACATGCTGCCTATATCTGCCCTAACCTACATTCCTAATAGGCCTTTGAAATGCAAGAATAATGATGCCAAATCTATCCTATGGAATAATAAACGATATTGGAAACCTTGATCACAAAGAACAAATGTGGAAAATTGCTTGAAATTTGCAGCACACAATTTAAAAATGATTTAAACCAATTTGAATGTGTGTAGATGGGAAGAAATTGGTCAACAAATGTTGACCACAATTTAAAAAGAAACGTGATTCGAGTGGGAATAAAATTGTTCGCAGTGGCATTTCATGGTTTTGGCTATTAATCTCGTGTTTTTGTCGGTTTCTGCTTCTATGATTGATATTATGTTTTTTTTCACTCTTTCAGTGGCCATTTGCAAGAAATATGAAAATTCAGTCATTAAGTTGGGTAGTTTTAACTAGGAACTCCATAAACTGTTTAAATCAATTGAGATGAGAGAAAAGATATGGGGTATGAGTACTTAAATAAATCCCGTGATCTATTTTGAGATACTTTCAACCTCATATAGACCCTAACCAGAACAAAGGCTAATTTTTTATAAAAATGGATTTCTTTACGCCTACAACAAAATGTTGATGCATAAAAGCTGCAAAAGTTTACAAACGACATTTTCCACCCTCTCTTGATTGTTACAACAGAAAATGAGAAAATGTATTTTGTCAAACACTGAGGGCGATTTTCTCAACTGATCTCTCACTATAGACTGGGTGATGCACTCAAAACTGTATTTATCCTCCATAAGGGTTTAAAACTATTTTCAAGTCTGTTGTTAGCTCTTTTTGAGAGCTTCCCAATCACTCCAAACCTTAAAGTAGCCTGAACTCACTGTTTTTGTTCTCATTTTTGGCCCGTCTGCAAATTTCTCCACGGTTTCCTTAAATCAAGTTCTTTTCTTGTTTGAAGAGGTAATCTCCTCTATTTTTCTTCCCCAAAACTCCTGTTTGGCTCTGTCCATTCAAAAAAATGATCATTGCTACTCCATCCTCATGCCCATGTCACAAGAATTGCATTTACAGTTTCTCTTGGGGTGACCTGTTGACTTCCAACCTTCACCCACATGCCAAAACGCCTTAAACCAAGGAAGGTTGCTCTTTTACTTAAGAGATGGGTCCTTTTGGATGTTTGTGAGTTCAATTAGGTTAGTGACATACTCTAGTTATGACCAAACATGATTTCCAGTTTAAACATTCTCCATGCCTCTTTCCCACATTTGGCTATGTTTTTCCATAGGCATAAGGAAAACAAGGTAGCAAAGACTCATTTCACTATGTTCAATCTTCTTTGGATGGTTGTAACTTGAGGCTAAGTGATGAGGAAAGGTGAACACAAACAACATCCATTCCTTAGTGTGATGATCTTCTGAGTTCTAAGACAATACCACAAGAAGCCCTCCAATAATTGAATGAAATAAACTTGTTTTTTGTTTACACTCTATAGCACTTCAACCCAAGGATGCTCCAGCATTAGGATGTTTCCAACCCTAGGAAGACAAAGTGCTTAATGTGTAGATGAGTGGGTTACAACTACTGAGTGTGACAACTAGTTTGTAATGGCTAATTTAATCTTTAATTTTTTCGTCTGGTGGGGCTTACTTGGCAATATATTCTCATCCTAGAGTTATTTATATAAGGATTTGTAGTCCACAACACTGACACATCTTTCATCCTGATTATGGAAAAGTGGAGTGATGGGAAATGGTGATATAAATGCAAATTTTACACAATTTCTCAAGATCTCTCTTTTCAACAATTATGGACTGTGGAAGCCTCAAATCTCTACTAGATTGGATGTCATGTGAACTTAGCTTCAAGTATATATATTGACATAATAAGAGGTATGTGGATTCACTTTTACTTGAATACCAAGGTTGTTATTGTTCCGTGATCATTAAGTTTGCATACAGCTGGTTTTGTGCTTAGTAAGCAAAAGCTAAAATTATAGCTGTTAAGTTTTCTCCTGATTTTCAGCCATAACTAAATACTTTAAATGAAGTAATACATATTATATTTACTCTAGAGAACAAATGATCTAACCAGTTGATCATATGTCTAATGATTACAAGGAAAATCTATTCCTAGAGGCAAAGAAGGAAAACACCTTGGCTTGCTCCTCAATAGACAAATGGTTCATATCATTCCAAATTCGCTCAAGATTTTCTTGCACAATTAAAGCTAAATCTTATCCGAAAAGTTGCAACTTGCCAAAATTGCCTATGGAGTTATTTTCGAAAAAATAGCTTTACATCATATTCTCCTGAGGAAATTAATTTCTGTCAATGTAATTCTATGCCATAGACACTTGCAGCTGTCACTGACCATCCAAGAATCCCCTAGAAGAGGTTCTTGCCCAGAGTGAATGGTAATAAAAAAGGAAACTGAATTCCGTTTGTAGCTCACACCCAAAGTCCTCTAACCGTTTGAACACTTTCAGAAGATATGATCAGATATTTCCTATTTACTACACAATGCAAAAGCATCCACAATATCCATCATATTCAATTGTGGTTTGACATTTAAACCTCAATACATTGCTAACTATCTCAACACCATTTGTTTGTTTTGTGCAATCGCCTCTTTAAATATTTTAATAATGAATTTTATTGAACCGAAATCTCTTGCATTTTTTAGTTACAAAACAGAAAAAACAAAGTTCAGGATTATAGATTAGAGCAGTCAGCGTGGGAAGAGAAATAATGGAGGATATGAATAATGGGAAGAATTCATATTCTTCCATTTTATAGTTGCAAAACAGAAAAAAAAGTTTAGGATTATAGATAAGAGCAGTCAGCATGCAAAGGGAAGTAATGAAGAATATGATAATGGGAAGAAGAATGTAAGTTAATGTTATAGAGGACTATAGAAGATCATGATAGATGACTGTAGAAGAAAATATGATTCATATTACAAGAAGAGGAAGACAAGAGTGTGGTTCACTTTGCAAAATTGTCCTATGTGTGTGTGTATGCATAAACTGTAACCCTAGTCTTTGCTGGGGATAAACCTCACTAGGGGGTTTATATCCAAGAAGATTGAGGTCAAAGACCAGATATAGGACACATGTCACATATCTTGTATGCAAGACATAACCAGAAATTTAATTGTATAGAGACCTCAAAACTGTCATTGACATTTAAAGAGTTTCATGATCTCAATGACATTATGATAGAAGAGTTTTCTACAAAACCTGTCTGATACAATTGCTACAGTCAAAATTTACCAAAGCACATGAAAAATCATCTTTGTTCTCTGGTTTCTCTATTCAATCCATGTTTTTGCAGTTAATATATGAGGTTATTATTTAAATGCATTACTATGCTTCTTTGTGTTCTTACATGGAAATATAGTTGAATGTAAAATGAAAGTTTGAACTAGTGGTCATAAATATATGATATATAAAAATAAATTTTGTGTACATGAACTTTCCATGCATTTTATTTCCTTTCTTGAGAACTCTAGTGAGCAGCTATCATGTTGTATGCTGTAGGCTTGAGAAAGAAGGTCATGGACTTGGCATGCGTGCCCCGAGGAAAAGATTGTAACTGATAACTGTCTTGTAGCATTCACAATCTAGACAAACTTTGGTCTCATCTCTTGATAGTGTGACTAAGGCTGGGAGGAGATGTATGTATCCTATTTAGAAAGAAAGGATTAATCCTGGATTGCTGAAAAAACATGAAAATCACTGCTACAGAATCTTTTACAGAAGCAATCAATTCCAGAACAAAAGTCATACACCATTTTTATTCTTTCAGGTAAATTACATGTTTCTCTTACTAAATTTAGTCTATTTCTGCCAAATGCATTTTAAAAGAATACAGGTGGATGTTTGCATAGTTAGATATATATTTTTTAATTGCTAGTTTGAGGTGGTGACTTTTTCGAGTATAATTTTCTCAAAGATAACTTGTCTACAACATCCCTTAAAATGCTATGTGCCTTATGCTTCATGAATTAACTTGAACTCTCCAAAATCATGTTTCTGTATTAAGAAAAAATATACCGCCTTTTAGTAACTTTAATAATATACTCAGATGTTTTCTTGTTGTTCATGGTGTCAATCATTTTAAGAAATTTATGCCTTGAGGGCAAGTTAACAAAACATCAAGCCATGGCCTCTAACTCATATTTGACCATCCATTGTTCAATATGGTGCAAACTTGTTGCACTCCAAAAGGCTCAAACTATTGCTAATAGTTTGACCCGATACAACCCACATAGCTTTCCCCCTTGAATGTCTCTCTCCACCAACAATTGCTTTCCCATTCACACTTGCTACAATCCTATCATGAGATCTTTGACCAACACTTGCATATACTTAGCAGTGCCACTGACCATAATAAAGATGAGATCCTATTCAACTTTGGAAATCATGTTGGGGTTAAGGTCAAGTCATTGGTGGAAGCACGTGCATCTTGCATGGGATGAACAAGGCTGCCTCTGAACTCTTGACCTGCAATTACTCTAGATGTGGACAACATGGGTGTTGGATGAAAAAATAAAAATAAAAATAAAAAACTAGCCAGGCTTCCTTGTGAGTTCACCCTAGGCATCCCTAGGCATACTTGGCTGAACATGGGGCCCAAAAGCCATGCCCTGTCTGCACCTACAACAGATCAAACTGCAGAGCCAGACAAGGAACAAATCAGACTTGGATCCAGGGGATTTTCAGGATGACCCAGTAACATAGTAATAAGATCCTTAGTTTTGTAGGTCTTCATTACAAGCTGAAGTCATAGTAATCTTTAGATTTAGCTATGATTATAAGGTACAACTGTTAAATTATATGATGGAGGAATCATAATTCTTTCTTGTTAATTGATATAGATTTGTCAAGCAAATGTATAGAAGATTTAAGGCTTCTGCTTATTGTTATATGTATGAGCTCATGTATCCATACCCACAAACTCATATAATGCATCCACAAGCCTACAAATTCACATGATAGATTTATGTGCTAACTTTTAACAAGATTGAGGCATCTAGACCTATAGTTACAATAATAAAGAATGTTTAATTGGATTTTTGAGGCCTATGAGTCAAACTAGCCACCATTTAACTTGTACATTGCCATATAAAATATTTATCAATACTGTGACCAGCTTACTGGATTTCAACTTAGCTTTCTTGTAGGCTCAAGTTTATTCTCTAAGTGTTGGGAAAAGTGTTCCATGCATCTGTATTTCTATATGGATAGTTTTACTTTTTTGTGGTATGTTGGCGTTTCAATTAGCACCTCTGGAGTGCTTATTGGAAACAGACAGCTATTGCAAGTGTGTTAGTACATGCTCTTTGGATTATAGAGAGGAAGATCTCTCTTTGCTGATTTTCTAGTGTAAAAAAGGGGTGTACTAAGGTTCCTATCTTTTTTACTCAGCGGTAGGACACAAGGGTGCATAAACACAATGCGTCGTAGCTAAGCTTTTCTCTGGTTTCCACAGATTTTAACTACGACTAACTAAGCTTCTAAACTATCCTACCTCCTCAAGATAAACAGAGCATGAGGGCATAGGAGCAAAATGGATTGGTTGGATCACTTGAATCCTCCATGTCAATGGAATATGGCCGAGGCTCTGAACTCTCGGATATATACCAAGATAGGGCTCGATACAAGCAAACACTCTCTTACGGTAAACTGGATCTAAGACTTGCCAAGGAGGAGGAACCTCTGTCTGAGGTGTAGGCTTGGAAACAGCTCACTGGAAACAACAAGGAACGATAGCCTGTCTAAGAGGATTCCCGAGGAGGTGACGACACCTGTCCAAAGTGTAGGCTACAAGACAAATCTTTAAACAACATCAAACGATAATGATCGATGACAAAATATCCAAGGAGGCAACGACACCTCTCCAAGGAGGAGATTGAAACAATGCACTATTTAGAACAAGACTTTGAATGGACTCAAGTATTTAGATCAAGCAAGCATGCGCCATTTGATTTATTTCTTCAAGCTTCTCCAAAGAATTACAAAGGTTGGGACAGCAAAGGCACGAAATCATGCACAATTGCGATCAACCAACGAACTCTCATCCAAGAGTGAACAGATATAAACAAGCTAACTCTGGCAACAATGGCGCAACAATTTTGCTTAGCAAATAAAGGTTAAACAAATAATGAGCCTAAGGCTCTTATTTATAGAAACTCAAAGGAGTAGGCAACCCTAAAATCTCCTTGAGTTAACAATCAATTCTTGCCAATCAGCAAGATTTATTCCTATGTCTAAAAGTAGGTGAGCAAGCAGTTAACTGGAAATCTACTTCAGTTAACTGAAACTAAACAAAAGTCATACTGGGAGTCTACCTCAGTTGACCCACACCTAACTAAAAGTGAACTTAACTTACAAATGTGTCTCCAAAATAGACATCCACCTTTAAAGGAGATCTGAGATCCACAAATCGTGGGAGTCAATTAGACATCCTAGATCAGTGGGATCTGACATGCATGATCTGTGGAGATCTGGAGTCAACTTGGAAAGGGGCATCAAGTTGACTTCAGTCATATTTATTGCTATTTTGGAGGGTAGGACGTCCTTCTTGAGGTGTTTGACACCTCATCACGATTGGTCAACGATGCTTTTGTTCATTCGTTGACTTCTTCATACGGAGATCGTTACATGCCTGTCAATCGTCAGCTTATCACTTGTCAGCAACTTGATGTATGCATCTCCTTCATTTTGCATTCCCTTGGGAGGGTTACTCCTTTTCTTTTTGTCTGTGTTTCCACTTTGACGTGGAAGGTAGTGTAGTATTAATCGATGGCGGCTCTGTGTGGGGAATGACTACCTTCGCGTTCTTTTGCAGCTTTGACGTTTTCCTTGATCTTTCTCAATGGAAGAGTGTTGTATGATGAAACTGCGAAGCTTGATGATGAAACCGCGAAGTTTGACCGCGATCACTCTAACCGTGAGAAATGCACATGAACTTGCTGTGTGTGTAAAATTCCAACGGTTACCATCCTCTAACCCGGCCTTGGAAGGCGACCAGATATATGAAGTGAAACCATTATGGAACCTGTGGACTTGTGTCTATGCTTGTCAATCTGTCTAGATTGACCTCTGGGTGTGCCCGACGCAGATCGATGCCAGTCGTTTTCAGAAAATCATGGAGTAAGACCATTTTGGTCTTGTATTCGTCTTGGAAGAACTACGTTCTGAAAACCTTGAAGATTGACTGTGCACACGATGCTGCTCAGACAACTTTTTCTGGAACTGCTAAAAATAGCCTTGACGGGGGTAATTTTTACGAAAAATTCTGAGACATGGGTTTTGTTGAGAATAATTCTCTAAACAAACCCAGATCGTCAAAAATTCGTAAAAACGAGTTTTTCTATCACATGCAAGAGCCCTTCGATGGCAGAGGCAGTGAGGCACCAGAAAGTGATTTTTCTCGGAAAAATCCAACACATGGGTTTTGTTCGTGCTTCGGAGCTGAATAAACCCAGTTTATTTGATTTTCAAAATTATGACTTTTTCCAGAAACCCTAAAAAATAGGGGCAGCAGGGCTACTTTTTCTGGAAAAATCCAACATGTGGGTTTTGTTGAAAAAGCTGTGTAGATCATACCCAATTGGCCAGATCTGTGATTTATTTGTCGTTTTCTCGGACATGCAAGAATTTTAGACAGAAATAGAGGAAGTAGACAGAAGGTGGATTGGAAGTTATCGGGTGTCAATCTAGAAGAATTATGCCTTTTGATGCAAACTCTGATAAATAATCCCTCTGTGCAACAGATCTTCAAAAATATGAAGAACGTTGAAAACCCCTCTGTCAGATCTTCAAAAATGTTGGAGAAGAAAAATATCCGTTCTTGAGCTCCTCAACCTGCAAAGAAATAATGAATAATGGATGCCTAGATGCTTTGATATGTCAATTTGGAGTTGCAAGCATCAATTGGGCATCTAACTCATGATTGAGCCTGATTTGGAGTTCAAAAAGGTGATTTCCACTGATTGTGGAGTGTTTGGCCTCTTTTTGCTTCCAAAATTTGTTAACTCAAGTCAACATTTGCTTTTGACTTTCTTAGGCGTCCCTTTTGGAGTTTTTGATCATTTTTGCAAGCTGAAGTGCCCCTGTTTGATCTTCGATCTTGGCTGCTCAGTTGATCTTTGACAGTTGCTGACAGATCCGTTGTTGAGATGGGATCAACTTGATGAGATATGCCTGGGAGAGATTAACTCAGAAAACTGAGTATGAGCCTTCAGAATGAAGGGCGCCTTTCTTCAAGAGGGGCGCTTTTGGCTGTGCCTTAGTCAATTTTCATTGACTGTTCTTCGTTTTGGCCTTTTTAGACCCTCCGTGCTTTGATCTGGTGTTCCCATTGATGGATGAGTCGGATGACTCTGCTTGACGATGCATCGGGTAGCTAGCTTGGTCCTGCACTGGATGACTGACTTCTCATCTTTAGATAACAAGATCAAGTCTTTCAAACTCATGGGCGCCCTTGGCTAGCAGGGGCGCCTTTAGCTTTTGACTGGTTTTACTTATGCTGTGAACTGCCAGTCTTTGACCTCCTCCATCAGATGATTGATTTGTCGGAAGTTCTTGCTGATAGTTCCACTGACGAGACAGGTCATAGCTGAGAAGGTCATCCTAGGAGGCAGTGAAGATTCTGACTGAATCTGGATGCCTTCAAGAAAGGGCGCCTTTCTTCAAGAGGGGCGCTTTTGGTCATGCCTTAGCCAATTTCTGGCTTGTCTTTCCAGTTCTTCAATTATGGTTTTTTCTGCTTGATCTTAGTGTGTGATCGTTTGGCGTGTCTTGTGAACCTGCTGTCAGATTGATCACGTAGCTGGGAGGAAGCTGGAAAGATAACATGTATAGAGTTATAGCAGATTGATTCATCTGGTGCCTATAACTGAGGGGCGCCCTTGGCTAGCAAGGGCGCTTTTACCATGAAGCTCTCTGATTTGGCATCTTCGTTGCTGATGGATCCTCCATACTTCGCTGATGCTTTGCCAGTGATCCCTGAATCAGATGATTTTGCTGATTGTTTCGTTGTCGAGCCAGCATGAAAGTGAAGAGGATGACTGAGCTGAAGATGTAAAGTGACTTGATTTGTCCTTTGGGATCCAAGGGCACCTTTCTTCAAGAGGGGCGCCTTTTTCACCTTTAGACTATGTTTTGCCTTGGTAGCAAAACGTGCACCTTCCAGAGTTAGCCAAATTTTGGCCTTTTTCGTTTTGAGAAACTCCCTCGCTATAACAGCATCTTTTTTACCTTTTCCGCCATGGTTTCTTCGTTGGAGCTTTTGAGGTTTAGCTTTCAGCACCTGGTACTGGCCAATCTGCCATTAATGGCTGTGGAGCTCCTAACTTTGTTCCTGAAAAACGGGAATAGACCCACCAGAGTAAAACATGTCTTTTGATAATTCTAACTTGATCAGTGTGATCGTGAAGGCAATTAACCCTATCATAATTATTTTCAATCATTTCCGGGAAGGTCCTATTTTTAAGGGTTCTTTAAAAATAGGGGCATAAAACCCTAATTTTCATATTTTCAGATTTTTAACCATAGGTTCCTTGACAGAAACCCACAAAGACTTCATGTTTGTTTTGACCTAAAACATACTTTTGACGGCATTTTTACATTGTTTAGCTCAATTTAAGCAGAATGCCAAAAATTTCATTTTGGGTACAACATGGTATTAGAGACTTTCTAAGCGTGAGTTTTTCTTGTCAACCAAAAGTTAAAATACATTCCAGGTTTCTTATAGACCAAGAAGAGGCTTTGAGCATAACCGACTCTAGTAACATCATGGCCCCATTGCAAGGCACCCTAGAAATTTTTTCTCCAAAGCTTGATTTAGTTGAAAATTGAGTATTTTATAACTCCTATTTTTAGTTCTTTTAGAAGGAAAATCTTTTCTTGAATTCAACAAGGTGAAGTAGGAAAAGAAAAAGTTGTCACCCTAAGGACATTGACAGCTAGGGATGGAGTTGAAGGCCATAGGTTGATAGTATACACGGTTCCATGGACAATGTTAATCCCTGCGGACTCATTACTGATCTCTGGCCCCTGAGATATGTTGATTGCCCCTTCTTTACAGTAATTTCAGGTGGAGCCCATGTTTTCTATGGCAATCACTGATTTTGAGAGGACAGTAGCAAAATAGGTAGCAAATACAGATGTATAGGTGCAAGCAGAGGCCAAAGCATGTGGAGGGGCTTCACTGGGTGATGATCATGATATGCTTGAGCATGATATTATTCCTCATAATGAGTCTTTGACTCTTTACCGATCCGTTCAAGGGTACCACCACTCAGGAGCTTTAATCAAAAGAAAAACATGGATAATATTTTGAAGATTTGTAATTTTCTATGATGATGACAACTGATCAGTCATCATAACATATATGACATTATGATGTGCATTGTACTCATTGATTGGTCTAAAACTAACAGAAAAACTGCCTATAATGTCTTTACATTCAATATTTTGCAGTGTTTCTTTGAGTTACTAGAATGGGCGATGAGGGGATTGAGTTTCAGGGACAGCAAAATTTTTCCTAGATTTTGGTGATAACTAATAAAATAATATTAAAACGTATATTTTAAATTAAAAATTGAAAATAGCTTAAAGTGAAAAGAAGAGATCCAGTAATCAATTGGATAATCATAACATAATTCATTGATAGTATATTTTTTCAATTTTATTCATTATGTTGCTGGTTCACATTCTGGTTCGACGATTTGCCCTTTTTTCCTTGACTTTGGTACTACCAAGCTAGGTTGTACAATTATATATATAATAGAATATAAGAACAACCAAAATTTGCACAAAATGTACAAAATTAAATTCAAAACTGAGAATGTAACTCATAATTGATAATTCAATCACAATCAGTCAAATCATAATGTTAAAGATAAATCAAAACAATTCATATCATAGTAACATTACTTGGAATCAGGATTGACTATAGACTAACCAAAGTATACAAATAATTCAATTATGTAGATTTAATTGGTAAAAGCTTGGTAAAAATGTTGCTTTTTCCATGGACATAACACAACAATTTCTATTTTATGTTTTGAAAAAACAAAGTGGGCTTCTCGGGGTGGCAACCACAAATAGGGTCAAGGGGCACCACCAACCCTTGTAGGGTTTTCGGGCACTGCCTTTGGCATTTCCCACCAAACCCAAATTAAGGTATTTGAGACCACAAGGACATTCATAGTGCATGCATTTTTGGGTGTTAAATAATAATCGTTTGGGCCATAAAGGGTCTAGGTTTTTTTTTGTTTTTAATACCCAGGGCGCTCAGGTGGAAACCTGGGCGTACTCAGGGGTGTATCGGGGCCGTACCTTTGACCCGAACCGAACCTGGCCGAGTATAGGGGGCCGGGCCTTTTAGCCGAACCTGAGTGGTGATGATCTAAAATTTTATAGCAAGAATCTTGGCAAGTTCATTCTTTACATCTAAAGTTTTCAATTTCACAACATTAAATATAAAGTCGCAGTAGACTTTTTCTATTCATGTGCTTTATTATATTCCCCAAGAACTAGACCTATAATTGTAGGTTAAGTCATGCTTAATTGGTGCACACAAGTGACATCATGAGGTTTTTTTTTTTTAATAGAAAAACTAACAAGAGTATTTCATTTAATTAGTAGTAATGATGTCCATCTCTAATAATACAGGGAAATCGAAAAAATAACTTCATCCTTTTGTTAGGTGGCTACTCCTTATGTCTCTTGCATCCTCAATGTATTGCGTGTTGTGGTAAAGAAGACTAATTGGGTAGTGGTGTCGACCCAGAATTGTCAAAACCTTCTAGGAATCATTGTGAATCCTTTAGTGGATTCAAGAGAAAAGAAAATAAAAGATAAAAAAAAATCATTGCGTTTTATAATTATTGTAGTAGGTTTCGTTTTATGAAGTGGGCATGACAAGGGTAAGGTCAAATTGATATTTAAAGATGGGAGGGTGAGGTCACTCCTTGGAGTTGTACATGTTCCAGGTTTAGTCAGAAATCTAATCTTAATGAGCAAGATGAATGATGCAGGTGTGTCAGATATTTTTTGGCAAGGATAGTTGTAAGATGGTTAGAGTATTGGTGTTGGCAAGGGGAGTCCATGGTGAGACTATGTACAAGTTAAATGCTGCACTATGAGTAGGGGATGCAATAGTTCCATGGTTCTTTAAGTCAACCATAAGTTTCCAGTTGAAAGGAAATTTGTTGGTTGCATTGAAGTTAAATTTGAGGATCTTGAAGATGTTGAGGATGTGAGCCACGTTGTCATGTTGTGTATTAGACAAGTCAAAGCTCATGTAGTGAGAGTTTGAGCGAATACATGAAGAAACCAGTGGATATTGAGATATTTTCTTGGTGTAGAAAAGCTATGGGCATTTCTGCCCCTAGCTCTTAGCTTATGCTTGTTTGCTTAACCCCTTATGCAATGTATACAAGTGAGAGATTGTTAGGAATTATTTTATACACCTTGCATAAATAATATATTAATATTTCATCACATTGGAGAGGAATTTTGAGATTCACCTTGTAATGTTGATCCCTCCACTTGGATTGTCTCTTATGACACATAATAGGAATTACATTGGAAGAGCATTTATGTTGGGGATCACAAAGAGATAATGATAGACCATCCTTGACTGATTAAACATAGTCGTGTGAGAGTGATTGAATGCTCCAAATGCGAGTGCTTGGTTTGACTAGGTGGATTCTTTGATTGTAGGGGTCAAAGGAATCTCATGTGGGCTTTGCATTCTATTCATGGGGTGCATTCATGAGGTGGGGCACATGGGTTGAGTTGGAGGAATGTTGACCAAGTTTGGGCTTATTGTTTTGGGTCCATGGTATTGGAAACCATTCCTCGTTTCTTGGTTTCCCCTGTGCCTATAAGTCAAGTGCTTGGATTGTATTTGGACATGGTTCTTGTGACAAGTTTCTGGAGCAGGTATATGCTGTTGAATTGATCACAAGATCGAGGGCAGCTCATAGAGTGCATTGAGAACATGTTCTCCTAAGGTGCATGTTATCAGATCAGACACAATATACAAGACATCATTTCAGCACAAACGAAATTGTCTCTAGATTGGAACAACTATTTGATAAACGAAATTGTCTCTAGATTGGAACAACTATTTGATAATGTATAGAGTGATGTGTTTTTTCTCTAAAGAGTTTTCTAGGGTACATCTTGTGTTCATGTGCAAATACTTTGCTTATTCTGTTGCATTTTAGATTTGGAAATTTATTTAGCAAAACCTATTTGTTTCGATTATCTGTTCTAATTCTTTTCAATGAATCCCCAATACTAGTTGTTTGGAGCTATGATAAGTATTCCTTGCCAATTATTCATGTCTTCTTGGAGGACAAGTGCACGGTTAGTTTTGTATTGACATAATCTACAGAGAGAATGAAAAATAGGCAAAGGAATAATTGAAATGAGAGTAGAAAAGAACTGGAGATAACCTGATATTTTGGTCTTGATGTAATGTGTTTGGGGTTACATCCATATGAACGCAGTAACTTGAAGGATAGTGGAAATGAGAATTTCTTCATCATTTTTATATTGCAAAGAGTGATTGAGATGGTAGAAAAGGTCACCTACAAGTTGTAAATTGGAACCAAAGTCCCTCGTGAAGCTTTATACTATCTCTTGAAGTTACTAGGACAACAAATGTTATTTCTGTCTACTCTTGATGATGAGGACAATGTGATTGTAACTTAGATTATGTATTCAATACTTTTGAAAGGAATTTGTGTAATAAAAGTTTTGAACGAATATTCAAAGAGACATCTGACAATTCATCTCTAGAAAAGTAGCTCATATTTTTCCACAATCTCTAAGCCTAACATGCTTTGGAATGAACATATGGAGAAGGGGTAAACTGCTCTGTTTCTGCAGTAGAAGAAAACATTTATTTCTAGGAGATTCATAAAGTTTAATGTCTTGAAAAGTTCCCTTTTTAAATACTTGGAGTCATGAGTTTGTGCCTGCGTGTATAGGGAGGAAAGTTATATTCCTTGTTTAGCATTTCAGGAGTTGAGCTTATATTTTAATATGATAATCGAAGTCTATCATAAAGTAGCTTGCATGGATACTGTTCTGAACATAAGAGGATTTTATCCATCTTACAATGCCATTTGTGCAACATCTCTTCTGGAAATTACAGTAGTTTGGACAAAGGAGAATTGTTGAACAACAACCAAGAAAGCAAACATTATTTAAATTGCTAAAATTAAACGAAAGCTCTAGACACTGTAATTGATTTTGACATAAGTTTTATTTAGCATTCTAGATTCAGGATTGCTTTTTCTGGTAGCTAACTATTGGCCTCTGTCCAACTATTGGTGGCGCCCCCCTAAATGGTTGTAGTCGATTCTAGATGGCTTTATAAAATGTAAGTTAGCTGTGTAATATGATTCGGAGTCATAATTGATGGCTATAAATTTTACTCTTAGAACACTCCTAATGTATACAAGTGTATGCTTCTTAAGAGTGAACTTATTTAGGCCTGCACATCCAAGTAGTGCTGAGATCCATTTGATTTGGGTCTGGTAGTAAATTTGACCTTCTCATTTTTAGAACTTTCAATGATGAGTAAATGTGAGTGATTTAAGAGTAATTATAGGTAAAATATGCAAGTGTTATATAATTATATTTTATTTTGTATGGTTATTGCTTAAAATTCACTAACCATTTCTATTCTGTTGTTGCAGGTTTTGTGCAATATGTTTATGAGTCAACAATTACTATTTCATTTATTCAAAATTTTATGGGCTTGGTTTGTTTATTGCTCTTGCTAGCATACAGATCGTTCTCTCCCCTTCTCTCTCACATGTAGAGTCGTGTATTGTAATGCACTTTGGAATCACCTTTAATGTATAAAAGGTTGTTACCTTGGCCATTTCACGTCCTGTAAGGGACAGTTACAGATGAATTCATTAAAAAGTTTATCTCCAATGAGAAAAAGTAAAATGTTTATTGTCGTGCTAATTTTTCAAGAGTAGTGTAGCTATTCATTCATTAGGGCCTTGTATGATATCTTCACGTAGAAGGAAAACATAATAATGCTTTTTTATGTATTATAGCTGATATTCCCTGTAATTACAGTGTTTTATATTCGTTGGAAATATTAATTGATAATATCATCATGAGAACATTTTTTATGATGTTTGGTAGTGACATTCTTGTTTCTTTGAATATAAAGACTGTTCATAATTATGTGCTAGAAATATCTAACTAGCATGTGTCCAATTTAATATTATGATTATTGTAAAACAAGTTCGTTGAAATCCTGTTTATAAAGGCCATTCATGCGTCCAATGGTATGAGATCTATTTGCTTTCATGTTGTAAGATTTAGATTTTATTGAGTTTAAAATTAGCAATAAAATAATCAGATTCTTAAAACTAATCTTTGAAATATAGCACTTAAAAAGGATAGTGGATTGATGGGGATTCAACTTTTAAGTGACACCTTAAACAGTGGCCATATAATGTACAGAATAGACGTCGTCTTATATTCCCATACAAATCATTAAAAAAAAAAACGTTTAATACTGGTCAAGTTTGGTCATATGAACAGTAGTATTAGAACTCGGTGAGTAGCTCGCCTACTTTTGGGCCTGGCGAGTTGTTTGCATACTTGTAGGTGAGTTTCAAGTGAGTACTCGTTGAGTTACATGCTTGGAAATTTCTGAGCACTTGTGAGTCTATGCTTGAAACTTGCTTATCTAACTGAAAAGTGTAGGCTACAAGCAAGGAAGTTATAAAACTCTATTTTTTCATTTATTTTACTCTGCCTTATAATTTATGACAACATTTTATTTATCATTTGTCAAAGGGGTTGTGATTATTTGGTATGCCACTTGGTTCTCATGTTGGAGACCAAGGTTCAATTTTGTCCAAGAACATCTTAGCACCAATAGGTCGCACTAGAGTGATATCCCCATTTTAATAATAGTGTGTGGTATGATTGTAGGTGACAATGGAAGAAGACAAGGATCGATAAAGATTAGTTGTCTTGCTAAAGCAAATTGAAGGAGAAAAGCCATTAAGCTATTAGAGATCAACATATATATATCAACAACATGAAATGATTAAACAAAGGAACTAATTGACCAAGAAGAGGAAATGTGATGCAAGTTTGAGAAGAAGTAAACCACTTAGAAGCATGCGAAGGTAATTCTAAGAAGAAATATGAATTCTAATGCAAAGTTCGACACAAATATGCACTATTACTTAACAAATTCTCACACAAAAACACAATAACTCCAATGTTTGAATGACAATTCTTGTAGCATAAATTTGAATTCAACTATCATTAACCAATTATATGCTTAAAGCACTTATTCAAAAGCTCTCAATGGTAGCTTATAGGGATTTTATAAATATTAATTAAACATTTAAAAAGGTAAACCTCAAAACAATTCCATCTGTATTTGTGAAAAAATGGACATAAAAGAACTTTAAAACAAACTAAGTTACAATAATTATTTAAGTATAAAAGTTTAAAATATACAATTTTCCATCATTTGAAAATAGCCATTGTTGATGATGGCAGCTATGATATGTGATTGTTGTTGGAATTTGACCCATAAGTATCTCTCAGATTTTTTAGAAACGTGGCAAGCTTTTTCTTGGAGCCTTTGAAAGTTGTTGAAACCTCATGAACATAAAATTGATGAATACATCTCTACCACTTGATGCATTGAAATTGGAAACCTCAACCTCAACAATACTTTTAATTTGATGTCATGATGAACACCCTAGTGATTTGTAGCACATCACATGAACTTGTTTTAAGATTTAGATGAAATATGTAGTATAAACATCTTTCATCACTCAAGGGTCAATGATTGCAATAATTGTTTGTTATCACCATTGGAGGCCATAAACCTTTTGCTACAATAGTCCCAAGTGTTGAAGATGATGGTTGACCATTATTGTACTTGGAAAACCTTTCATATCATTGCTAAGAACTCTTTGGAAAACTTGCAACATCATAAATGAACCTTTTGTTTCTATTGTATACAACAACAATGGATTGCTTATGTATTTGAATGAAAAAAACCCTCTTATATTGGTATCATGCTTTACTTGCATGCTTTAAAACTTGGTTTTGTTTTGCTTTAACCCTTGAAACAAAGTTGAGGTTAGGGATAGTAACATTAAGGGGAAAACACACCCTTTTGTCATGCTTTAAGTGTCAAAATTTGTCATTTAACTCAAGTGCCACTTCCCTATGGCTAAGCCATTAGCAAAAGTCACTTAACATGAACATTTGTCAAAGTCGCATAAAAAACATAGTTTATTCATGCCTTTAGATAGCCTCCACGTTGGGCATGGTTTCATAACATGTCATTTTTTGGAATTCTAGTGGAACTCAAAGATGGCATGACCACAACAAGATGGTGTTTTGACTCATTTGTTTTCTCTTTGTTTAAAGCGTAGTTTCATAATGCTTTTGCCTTGTTTTTGTTGGCATAGCTACCTACAAATAGTGCCCAATTTAAATGATTTCAAGTGTCTTTGACTTAGATGTTGATCACTAAAGGAGCTATGACTTTTGATAAAGTTTTAGGCACATTTTTGGAAAGGTTTTGCCATTGATTTCACAAGCCTCTATCAACTAGGTAAAGTTTCATAATGTAATTGACACTTTATGAAATTTGGGTAGGATTTTATGTTGGTACAATCACCACAAAATGACCTCTTAGACCACTTTACCTTTTTTTAAAACTCCAAGTGCTAATCACTTAATTTGCTACGACTTTCGGGGTGTTTCACCTATCTTAACCACTCAACTTATGTGCCATACTTTGATACTTAAACTCAAGAACACCTTGTGCTTTTACATCCATTTCACCACTTTCTTGGCATGATTTTTCTTTGGCTCGACCACCTTGATTTGGTGCCACATTCTTTATCATTTTCTTTAACCCATTTTGTCATTTGTGTTCGTCTTTGAGTAGAATTTTCACTCCTTTATGATGAAACACGTGTTTAGAAGTAGTTTGCCACCTTTTGATGCTATGTAGGACTTCTTGGGCATGGTCGAAAAATTGTCACATCTGCCATGACTTTTTCCTTATCTCATCCTTTTGTTTTCATCATTTGCTGCTTTGCTAAGATTATGTTTTCCTTGTAAAATCATCAATAGGAAAGCCCAAAGACAAGATATTCATTGCAAACTAATTGAGAAGACAACATTTAACTTGTACTTGTTGCAAACATGAGGATTTGGTTGACAAAAAGAGGCCTAAAAATAGAATTTCAAAGGGCTACCAATAATTGGTTCTTTTTGGGGACCATGAGATAAACTTGGAACATAGGAGAACTTCAAAATTTCTAGTGATACATGACCGATGTCTTATTTGTGGGCAATAAAGTAAGGCTATACTAACAACTATTCTAAACAAACACCTAAAATGATAGAAAAATTGAACACATTAAAATAATGGAAAAAACATCACAATATCATGGATCATAATACAAAGAGAAGAACCACAACACATAACAAAAAATAGGAATACCACACAAACTTAAGGGCTGAAATGTTTTAGATACTGCCTATTGTAAGGCAAGGGAAAATATGTACCATCTATATGAGCAATATAGTACATGCTATCTCCATATATGTGTTGGATGTTGAAAGGGCCAAGCCACAAGGAATCAAAATTTCCATGCATTTCTTTGAATTCATGATGCTTGTCCCATTGCATAAATTTATTCAATAGTGAAATCCCTTTGTGAAGCCTTCTTATCAAAGGCCTTATTCACCAAGTTTAATGCTTTTTGATCTTGTCAACTATATCTATAAATTATTCTTCAAGCTTGAGAAGACAAAGAATACACTTCTTAAATGGATCCTTGAATTGGCTATCCTCAACAACAAAAGCCAATTGTAATGCTAGCAAGCTAAGGGTAATGGGAAGTACCGCCTCTATCCATACAAGTTAAAAAAAGAGAAAGTATCAATTTCTATCTTGGGCATGGTCCTTTTAGCCCAAAGTGTATTAAATAAGTTCATATTCCATGTTCTCTATTTTTCTTCTACCAATTTGCAGACAATAGCAACATGTTTTTATTTGTATATTTTGCCTATTCATTTCCTTATGGATATTATTATGATGATAAGCCAAGCAAATGATATACTCATAATAAAATCATAGGATACCCTTAGAAGAAAAACTCAAGGCATTGTTTGCAATTGTCCTCCTTGACATTATGAAACAAGACAAAATCTCCTCTTTGAGGAAATTACATAACACCTCATATTTTTCTCTTTTGGTGGGTATGGCCACATACACCCATTTGTTAAAATAATCTATTGTAGTAAGAACATAAACATTCCCTTTGCTTGAATTTAGATTTATTGGCCCAACAAAATCAATACCCCATTGTTGAAATGAAGCATTAATTATTACATGATTAAAAGGCATAGCCACCATCTTGAATTTCCCAACAAATTGTTGGCACATGCGAAACCTTAGACCCCATTCATATGCATCTCTAAACAAGGTAGGCTAGTAATAGTGAGCATGCAAAGTTTTTGAATGTTATGATGTGGGATGCCACACTTGATTGTGAAAACCTTCTAACAATTTGGTTAGTTTTTCTTTGCTCACACATATTAGAAAATTACTATCCAAGCATCACTTATACAACAAATCCTTCTAGATGACATATTTTTGTGATTGTAATTTTAGTTTTCTTCGTTACTTACTATCCATGTGGCATGGACAACTACATTATGTGAGGAAAAATGTGATGTCTTGCTACCATTCTTCAATAGGATTGATGAATAATACCAATGAAAAATCTAATTCTTCTTCTTCCATGACATCTTCTCTTTTCAAGTCACCATCTTTTGCAATTGATTTTCATAAGCCTCTCCCACATATCAACTTGGTGGGCTGAATTTTTATCATATTCTTGAATTTTGGCTTGATCTTCTCCTAATACTTTGATCTAATTATATCCCAAAAGCCATCAAGTAATGATAACATCTCACCTTTGATGATAGTTTGTAGAATATGATCCATGATGAGAGAAGGATAATTATCTTTCAAAAGGCTTGATTGAGATAAATTCTAATCTTGTTCTTTTTTATTAGTGTTATGTTGGAAATCCAATTACAATGGTGAATAGGAAATTTAATCATTGCATCTAACATCTTTTAAATTTTATTATAAATCACTCAAGTTACGTGCAAATTATATGACCTATGCTTTAATTAGAAATGTTTTTCCTATGATTTTAATGGAATAATAGATACAACCCATTGGGTTGGAAAACTTTTAAATTTGCATAAAATAATGCAAATATGTCTTTGTATCTCTTGAAAATATCTCTATACTTTTCCTTTTCTTTAGGTGGATACTTAAGAGTAAGCTACAAGTGGGTATATATAGGATACACCACCAAGAGATTTGAATGTACAACCAATGTGGAATAAAGAAGATGTAGTCACACGTGTGTAGTACAACTTCACCAAACAAGGGAAGCACAAGTCACATGATGCAAGTACAACCTAACCTAAGTAGATACCTACCTAAGTAAGGTTTGTTATCCTAGGTGCATATAATGCTATGCATTAATTAACTAAATACAAAAATTAAATAATGTACTAATAAAACCCATGAGAATAGCTTAGGTGGGTATAAAGATGGATAAATGAGCCTAACAAATGTGTAACCATGATAGGTAGCCATGTACAAAATAATCCCCTTGAAAATAAGAGAAAGATAATACCATAGCATAAAACTACCTCAAGAGAGGATGGAGAGAGCATGGCTAGGTGATCCTACTCAAAATGATTGAGAAGGATTAAACCCCATGTGAGGAAAAAATTCCTCCATAATAGAGAGATGAGAGACTATGCAACTCTCCGTTAAGGTGTAGTTGCCAAAATAAAATTAGGAGTCCAAGACCTAACTAAATAAAGTGACAATCTAGAACTATGTGAAAAATCATTTACAACAAGAACCACAGATCAAGAGACAACAACTATGATTGGAATTGTCATTGAACAGGATATTAATGTTCTCAATGGTGTCCTTCAAGTTTTATAGAAGGGACATAAAAAAGCTGATAGATCTATCAAGTACTCATCCCAAGGACTTATGTCTAAAATATTATGAATGTTTTGCTAAACTAAATCACTAGAAGTCATAGATGAAGCAATGCTAGACTACAAGAAGGAGATGATATCTCAATTCATGTTATTCAACTACACTACTCATCCTTAAATGATGTGTCCACACAATATTTTTGAGTATGAACATTATATATATAATGCTAGAATACAAGTGTCACCAATTTCAAGTTTTCCAATCATAGATAAAGAAGATAGACCTTCTAAATCTATATTTAGAGTTATAAAAGTAAATACTCAACAAAAGTCTTTGTAGGAGGAGAAGGAGAATGAAGAAAAGTGTCTCTCATACTAAAATTCAAGATTTTAATCACAAACAAGTTCCTCTTTTGTATCATCATCATATGGTAGGTTATCAAAATTATCAATGGGTACAAGATAGTCCATAGTAGGACCTTTTTAAAATGGACATTCTTTAGTCTCCATGCATCTCCCAAATTTTGGTCCAAAGAGTGTGAGGGAAGTCAATATGTGAGAAGTTACATTGTGTTTGTAATGCCCCCGCCACGCAACCCTAGAGGAAGTTTCAATTCACTACAAAAGTGTACTAATTTTTTTTTTTATAAAAGTGAATTAAACATATATGTTCACCTATAATTGACAACCTCCCCTAAGGTTACGTAATCGAGATTACTTAACTTCCCATTAACATACATCATCTAAATTACATTGCATTAAATGACTCAAGTAATAACATTCATTCAACATAAAGAAGTACAAGATAAGAATAGAATATCCATTACATAAACCATTACAAGATTACAATCCTCATTCCAAGAATGAGTCAAATTACATAGGTATAATAATTACAAGATCCACCTCATAACAACAAGAGGGGTAAATACAACTCATAACAAGTAGAATTACAATAGTGCTTGAAAAGAATAACAAGATCCGTGAGCTGTCGAACTGGATATCTCGCTTCCATGAACTGAAGAACAAAGGGGGACCCAACAGTTTTGGTGCATGTTCCACCCAACCATGTGGTACCCTCAGGCCCACCCCCCATGCTAGGAGATAGTAACCAAATAACATGGACAAAGATAAACATCCTCTAACCAAAGGCAGACTCATACTGACTCGTACTGAAACAACCAAATGCAAATACAACATAAGTACAACAATTATAATACAAGTACAACTCTCACATCACTGACATAAGTCACATTGCTTCCAGACATAGAATAGATCAAGTATGTTCAAAGAACCATACACATAAACAAATACCAACAAACAGACAGTTGTCCTAGACAGAGTGTCATCGCATAGCTCGTAGTAAGTTACCCTCAGTGGATCTTCATAGGCTCCGATAATCCTGGTGGCCTCTACCGATTCTTGACCCTCATACTTACTAGTGCGGAATCAAATACCTCTCGTACAAACAAGATAGATGACTACGCCTTTCCAGGCCTTTCCACTCATTCCAAGACATAACTAGCACTTGACTATGAGTGAAGCTATAACTTATCTTTTTAGTGTGTAGTACTCTCCAATATTCATTTCAATTTTAATTATCACTTGATTAAACTCACTTCCATAGGTTACCCAAATCCTACCTCTTCCGGGCTCTGGCCCCTAATGGAAGCCACTCTTCTATCCAACAACACACAAACAAACTATCACCAAGGGACTCACAAGTGCATACAACCAAGGTATCAAGACCACTCCATCACTAGGAGGAAACAAATAATAAACGTACTCCAACCATCTTGGAGACAACTAACACATAGTCCACTCCTTTCATAGGAGGTACAAACAACACAACCCCGTTCGTGGAAACCGGGTAACTACTGATAAAACACCATGCACTACCCAAGGGTCAACACCAGTTGACATCATGAATCGACAACCCTCTTAGATCCTCTAAGGTTCTCTGGAAGACTTACAAATTGGACTAACACATAATCCCATATCCCAAAATATAACATGATGACATAGCTACAAAAGCAATCAAGTCATGATCAATCTAATATTTGGATTTCCTAAATCCATACTCAAGCAAAAGCTAACGTTTACAAAGGCAAAGGCACAATAACAGGGTTTACTCAAATAACCATATACCCATTTACCATTTCCATAATAGGGAATTTAAACTATTTAAACTCACAACCCTTTGTGAAATACGAGGAAAATAATTATAAAAGACAATCACGAGGATATTGCTATTTTCGGATATTCTAAATCCATATCTCAATCAAAATTTCATTCCCAATAATTAAATTGTTCGAATAGAAATAAATAACTTAAGGTAATTAATTGACTTTTCATTGCAAACAACTCCTTAATTATCTCTTAATACCACATAAAATTATTGACACTAACCTTTCTATGTCTATATCCAAAACTTAAATCTTTTCAATTCTCTATTAAAACAAGAATATATTCAATTTGTAAACTATCCTTTTTTCTATATCTATTAGTTCATGCATTCATCACTTATCTTTTCAAATCTTCATGCAATATAAAATATCTTAAAATATCCCTTTTCACTAACAATCTAATCATGCATTCAACCTTTTCTTTTTTAAAAACCCTCTTCACAATAATATAAAACTATTTCCTTTTTCAAAATAATTGAACTAATTAAACAAATGCCTTCAATCTACAATTATAAGAAATATTAATTTAAACAATTTAAATTGTAATCAACGTTTTCTTTAAAAATCAACTTTAATCCTCTACTAACTGGATTTCTTTCACTTTCCATTTATATCCTATAATTTAGTCAATTTATTCAAATGCCATTTCCCTATCAAATTGAATTATGCAAAGCAATCATTTCTATGTTAAACATCCAATAATACTAAATAAAATACATCAATTAAAATAGGATAAGATATTAAATATATAATAATATATATGTATGTATGTTCCCAATAAATATACATCCAATATATATTAATATATTTAATCCTATATATACATTTAACTATATCTTCTATATTATCCAAAAACTATCAATTGTTTTATTCAAAGCAAAATAAAACTTTAGTAATTTCCAAATATACAATATATATAAATTTATCAATTTATACATATATTTTAAATCTTTTAAACAAATATCTATTTATACAAATTATTTATTACATATCATATATTAATAGTCATATGATAAAAAAAAATGCTTTTTAAAATACAAACCCCACCATTCCCGAGGCCGCGGGTTTAATAAAAATTAATAAACGAAAGTTAAACAGAATGGAGAGTCGGTTGCAGCCGACCCCTCCATACTCCTCCAACGCACTGTATAACAGGTAAGGGAGAGGGGGCGCGGCTGTGCTTACGCCGCTCCCCATGCTCCCACGGGAAAGGCAAGGGGAGGTGTGGAGAGGGTCTCCCTCCACACAGTCGCTCCCTTATGGGGGCGGCTGTGGGGAGGTAGATCCTCCCCAACCCCCGAACCAAGGCCCAAACAAAGCCTTAAAACAAACAGCGAATATAAATTCGTTTTTTTTTTAAATTAAATTCTGCGATTTCCCAAAAACCCATAGCGTCGTACGGACCGCGTAGGTATTTACAAATAAATTTTCAGAAGCAATAATAAATATATATATATATATATCATATGTATATATTTATATTTAATATAAAATATATATATATATTTATATTTATATTTATCCAGAATTTCAATTACAATACAGAATGAAGAGATTTTTCAGAATATCTCATTTTCACATAGGTTTAAAAATAATCAATTCTTTTAAATTATTTTTACGAATTCAACCCAATTAAATAATAAAAAATCTATTGGAGAATTAAATTTTTTTACAGAGGTTTTGAATTCTGAAACAAATTTGATTGTTTTTCTAAAGGAATAAATTTCCTCAACAATCTAAAGTTTAAATCTAACCATAATTTCTTCCATTTCCTCAATTTACAATAATCCAACTCTACAATAATCCTCCCCAAATTACAGATAAATTTCAATTCTAATTCCAATAATCCAACTCTACAATTTTTACAAATTCAACAACCAGATTAATTAACAATCTCCATATTTGTTTTAAAATAATCAAGAACAAGAAACAAGAACAAAACCTGAATTTTGAAGCTTTTGGAAAAGATTAATTCTGAAGAAATTCTACTCCAAAGAACTTTTGAGATATCTTCACAAGTGCAATCAATCCAGATAATTCTCAACCAATGTAAAACAATCTTCCCTCAATTCAAATCCACAACATAAAATTTATTCCAAATTCTTTTTTGTGCAATTTTTCCAAAATTATCTTTTCAAGCTTTTTCTCTCCTAAATTCTCCCTTCACATCAATTTTTTAACCAACCTTCATTCCTAAATTCCATTTACACATGCAGACCTAATTGAAATATCATGCACAACCAAATCTGATTTTGCATGCAAAACTAAAACTTAAAATATCTAACTATCAATTATCTTCAAAAATTGAAAACCAACTTTGCTTTTAAAAACCAATTTCAATTTCTAAATTAATTTCAACTTAATTGAAATGAAATTCCAAAATAATTAAATTTCACAAATTGAAATTAAATTCCAAATTAATTTTAATTCTTTTATTTCATTTAATTTTCTTGCAACACATTAATTAATTAATTAAATTATTTAATAATTAGATTCAAATATATTTTACCCATCAAATATTGTTTTCAATGTTACTTCTCAACCTTTTTGGTACTGCACTAATGTCAAAGGATTCTCTAAGTCAATGTCACTTAAGCCATGTACAGAACTTCAGGAACCAATCCATCACCACTTAGTTTGTTATTCTTCCCATGTCAATGGCATATGCAAAGACCATTAGTATAAATCAAGTTTTTGATTTTATTTCCATTTGATTTATCCTTTATTGGTGGTAGGTTGATTCAGGGATCCCATGATTCATGCGTTTTTGTAGAGATTTTTGACATGGTCAATCAAGCGGTAGTTTGTATTATTCACAATAATTTTGTTATCATTTGACTCACCGTTATCTACATAATGATCTCCATTGAATCTCTCTCATTTTCAATAGTGAGTATTCATCTTCGTTTTAGTGCATTCCCTACTCTGGAAATATCAATAGTTGTATCCTCGTCTAATTTCTACTCTATAGGAAATGACATGTTAGGTCAATAACAGTTGATGAATGTACAACTTTGGCATTTGATTTTCCTGTTGAAGCTTGCTATAACTAGCTGAGCTTTGTTCCTACTATTGAAGGTAAAGGGAATTTCAATTGTTCACGTTTCTCACTTATTTTTAAGCAAGGATTGGTGGGCTAGAATTTGGTTGTGTGGTTTTTGTATAATATGTTGTATGCATAACATGGTATAAAATACATTTATTTGTGTTTAAATTTGTGCTTTTCATTAGTTAAAATGCCTCTATTTTTTCATCTAATCAAAGGTTTTTTCTTTTTCATCTAATTTAGACATAAATCTAATCAATGCAGAAAAAATAAATTCTTTATTATTATATTTTTTATTAATAGAAAATATTAAATATGTAAAACAATGACATCATATTCCTTGCTTGAAATGTAGCACATTTTAAGTCCATTCATGTTAGTTACTTCCAATTTTGACGTATTTCCAAGATTACTTTTATCACATAGTGAATACAATGGATATATATAGTCTAGATTTGGTTCTTTATCACTCTTCAACCACGTGTATGCTTTACAATGCTTTCGTTTTTTCCCCTTTCATTGATTTTTAATTTATTATCAAATGACTTCAAATCATGACATGAATTTCTGAATTTATGTGGTAAAGAGGTAGTAGCAAACTCACGCTTGGATGACCTACCAAGCATGATAATAAATGATCCTTGTATGTTCCACCATTGCTCTCTTGGGCTTGCAATTTCAATGTTTTCATTCATTGGTTGGGTTGTAGGGTCCATTCTCATCAAGGTATTTCATGATGCTCTTACCTACTAAACAATTTCAATGTGGAAATATACCTCATCTCTTGCCCAAATTTTTGTTCCCCTTGTCATTGGTTGCTCATTTTCAGTCTACTTCATTTTAGAAGTAGCCCTCCTTGGAGTTTGTTTGCATCCTCTTTTTTAATTATGTTCTTTAATTTCATAAAATTTCACAATATTCTCATTGTAAAGATTTGACTTCTACCATTTTCTTATGATAAGCTGAGAAAATGCCAATTTAGTGGTATAAATATAATTTTATTGCAACTAAAAAATTGAGTAGTAAAGTGTGTTATGCTCAAAGAAGCTATTTACAACATATGAATAGAGCTCAACCTCATCTTTGTTTATTTCTTCCTCTAATTCCTCTATCCTTCTACAAATAAATGGTGTCTCTTATCATGGAATGCAAATTGAGATGAAGAGTCAACTTATGTCTGTATATTTAAGTAAATGTTATGTGGCACTTGATAAAAACTTGCCACTCCATTAGGGAAAACCACCACCCCTATGAGTGAACCCAAGGAGAACCCAAACCTATAACCATAAAAGAAAATGATTAATTACTTATTAATGAATTCATTTTTAATGCTAGATGGCAGTTATGCTCCAATAAGCATTGTTGTCCAATAGTTATTCAAATATAGTTCTTTAATTTTGAGACATTATCTCATATTAGCATGCCAATAAATATATTTTTAAAATCTTTTATAAAATTCTCGGCTTCTCTATTTACTTGATGCTACTTTAAAATCTATAAGACATTCTATATAATTACAGTTGACATAACTATTGCACCTCCATTACAATCTTGGTGTAAAATTATCAAGTTGTTAACCAAAACAAACATACCACTAAAAGTATGAAGAAATTTTCACAGAGAGAAATGATAGCTTGAAAACAAATTACCAACCTAAAATCAAGATTGTATTTCAAAATTGTATACATAAAAATACTATTCTATACATAGAATATTGTAAATTAAATTAATGTATCTTCTATGCACATACAAAATTATACTCTTAACATGTTAACTTATATATAATTTTTTAATAGTGTAACCCTTGCACATCCTTCCGACACAAGTGCTAGTAAATAAAAGTGAGAAAGTTTAAAAAAGAGATATATTGTGTAAGTTTCTTAAATGAGTTGCTAATTTAAATTGTATTTAGATGTGAATCATGCTTTATGAAATGAAATAGCAATAAATATATAATTATATATTGTAAGGTTAATTACTAATCCATTTAGGAAAAATAGGAAAGTGTAAGGTAGCATAAATCATTTGAGAATTAGATAAGTTAAAAATTATTATAGTTTTATAAAGGACAATAACATTTCCCTATGATTCATCTAGGCTAATAAAATGAAACACAAATAACTCAACATAAATTATCTTGATTTAATTTAAATATCTAATGTGGTATGGACACAACCATTTTAGTACAAAATATAGACAATCTAGATGTGTTCATTATATTACATTCTATACATACTTGGAGCTCATTATGGGTCTATTCCACATTTTTAGATCAATTTCATGACATATATCTATCTATTCTACTACAAATTTGATCCTATTGATTTCACACTTTTGCTCTCTCATTTGTAGACTTTCTACTTTGCATTAATCGTTAAGAGCTAACAATATTTTTAAAAACACCTTTATGAGACTATACCATATCACTCTAGAAAAAAGTTCTACTAGGGTAAACCATTGAAAACACTATTTTTATTATCATTTTAAACATTGAAAAATAATTATTTCTTTAAATATCAAGATATAATAAATTTTCACACAAACATGTACCGAGTCAAATCTCAATGCTGAGTGCAAAGAGATGAGAGTTGTCAATTTCTGAATTTTAGGTCGGATCCACATAATACAAGATCACTCCCATGTATTGCATAATTGACCTAGGTCATAGAATCAATGGATGAATGTTTAGGAATAATGGGTAATAATGAGGCATATGTATGGAAATAGGTATAGATAGGGTAGGGATAAATAAAATTTATGCAAATGTATGAAGGAGAGGAGTAAATGAGAGAAAATATGTATTAGAGAATGAGTCAAATTTATGGAACGATTGTCTCACATGTCACTATTTAATTGCACTAAGACATTCCCTCAAAATTGACCCAAAATTAAATGAGAATTGGCAAGCATTAGGAAAAAGTGAGTTTACTTTTCAAATTTACGGTGAATATCATATTTTCATATTGCTCTTGCACCCACAAAATTGGCCCCTAAAATTTAAAATTTTCCCTCAAGTGCCCATTTTATTAATGTCATGAGTTGACTCCATGCAAGTTTCATGTGATTTATTGCTATTTTCATGTATTCAAAGGAATTTAATGTGAATTCATGTATCAATTGAATTTAAGAGAAATAAAATGTTAAAAAAAACTAATCGAAAAATTTAAAAGAATATAATTCCACATCACATCATTCTAAAAGATTTGCATGACTAAAGAGTGTTATCATCCATCGATTCAATGACTATAAATTTGAATTTTCAAAGTTGGGTAGTCTTACAAGAACAAGACCCTTGTAATCTAACAACTTATCCAAGTTATTTTTAAAACACCAATTATCCTTAATAATCAAAGAGGAGCAAGATTTGAGGCAAGTCAAAAGAAAAAGAGTGATTTTTTTTGGTATGTGGTGACTGATCATGCAAATACAATACACTTGTATCATATCATGGGGTTTTGGGCATCACCCTGAATTTTTTTTCGTTGACACATCAAGGTTTTTTCCTATTGAAACGCCAAGGTTTTTTTTCCCATTGACATGTCAAGGCTTTCCCGTTAACACATCAAATGAAAAAAGACCTTGTAAAAATCCTAATTTTGGAAGGTTCGAAAAATCTTGTTATAAGCAGCTGGGATGTATGTTGCGGTAGTGTGTTCGCAAGATTGTAATATGTTTTGCACTGGATAATAAAATCATTGGGTGGCTGAGTTTTTGTGAATGTAGCCCATATTGGGTGAACCATGTTAAATTGAATTGTGTTGATCTCTTTTGTGTTGTAACGCCCCGCCAAATAGCCCTAGAGGACAACACTACTATACCACAATAACGCCACAATTTTTTTTTAAAGTGCAATCAAATGGAATGTAAACCATATCTAAACACAACATATAAGTTAAGCTATGTCCTCTAAGGTTCCATGACTGCATTACTAGCAAAAATATTATCAAGACCTAAACATACATTGTGGATTAACTAACAACAAGAGTTCATTTTAAATCCATTGCATTGAATAAATAAACACATACATTTCCATATTCTAACATCAGATACATAACCATCAAAGATCATATAATAAGAACCAATGAGTACATATTCAAATTCCCTTACATGGGAGTCCATCATTACATTGTTATAAGCTTACATCAATGTTTCCCTTAATACAACGGGAAGAATACATCAAGATTACAATACATGATATAAAGGATATACAGGTACACTACATAACATGTGCAACTATCTCTCAAACTGGTACAAGATCCAGAATCTGCTACACAAGGTACATCCTCCATGCACATGAACAACAAGGAACCCAATGGAGGAAAAATCACAATCCACCCGACCATGTGGAACCCTAAGGCCCGCCCCCCTGTGCTAGGAGATAACATAAGGTCCCACTACATCAAACGGTCAAGAAGACCAAAGGCTAACACAAAGTACTAAACATGGGTCAACATAACTAATACAACATGAACATCACATAATAGATACATCGCTTCTAGAGGCACACAAACAACAAAGGGGAAACACAAGGATAGGGAATGCTAGACTATAGTAGGGAAGAGTGTCATCGCATGGTCCTAGCATGAGTTATCCTAACAGTCTCTCACTAGATGCCGACCCCCATCTATGGTTATCTTGACAGTCTCTCACTAAATGCCGGCCCCATAGGGTGACACATGTGGAATCAACAATCCTTTCGTGTGGACAAGGAAGTTGGTCTTACCAACCAAGAATTATCAACCCATCCTTAGCCTGAACGAGCACAACAGACATGGGTGAGGCATCCAATTATCTTAATTAGTGTGAAGTCTACCCAACCCCCCCTAATTCATTATTTAGGTTATTACTAAGTTAAGGAACTCCCACATGGGTTATCCTGGATGCCACTTTGGGCTCCGGACCCCATTGAGAGCCACTCCCCCTACTAGCAACTAGAAGACCCAACACATCAAACAAGGTAAAGCCATATTGCAAAAATTACAAAACCACATGAACACACACATAGAGCAAGGCATACACCTTCTCACTCATAAATCCCAACCATAATAATGAATAAGCAGTGCAAGGCTAAAGACACTCATGTACACATATCAAGTATAATATCAACCATTTAAAAAGAAACAAATCATAAAATCCACAAATAAGTTACTAATCCCTTAAGCCTCTAGAAGATTACCCTTAACCATTTTCCACAAAAGACTCCACTTAAAAAAAAGACTCAAGAATCACCTTAATTTTACAAATCAAACACATTATTTAAAACGAGAACACAAATACCAATGTAACCATGAAATCAACATGTTGGTGTTTTTTATTGTAAACCAGGTTTGTCTCCTAATCTACCTATGGAATTGCCAATTCCGATCAAGGGTAGCTCGGAGGACCTGGACCAACTAACGAGGATTTTAAAAGACCTCCTACACTTTGGGCTCTGCAAGACCCGAGAGGGTGATCCCTTAAAGAGTTTACAATCTCTGCAATTTTTTTTATAAACAATCATTAACTTCAAACATATAATCTCACTTAATAGCTCAATAAAATGGGATAGAACTGAATAGAATTGGCTGTTCATCAATAATATCAACCATTTGGAGTGTGAGATAATTACAACATAGCTTCATGGTGAAAGATAATCATTTTAAAATTGTAGCAAGCCCCAGGTGAACACAAACAAACACTGAATCACAAAGAACAAGTGCAAATTAGACCAATGCCATATCCATTGGAGGATTCAAATTCACCAACACCTAATGGTTCATAGCAGATTTCAACACATAGCATATAATATCTTTGATTATATTGCCTTACAATATCACGAATTTGTATCTCAACTCAATACTACTTACCAAATCCTTGTACAAAACATATCAATCTGCAATCTCATTTAAGTAGTTTAATTAATTCTTTGAATCAAAGCTAAAACCAAAATTGCACACACCACAACAGTGAGATGAACATAATAACCCTTGATTAATTCATTCAAAATTCAGATACATTTGCACATAGGAGAGACATGAGCTTGGATTTGTCAGTTAAACTCAAATGCCAGTACTGTTATGAAACACTAAATCCCAATAAACTCAAATCCTACAATAAAATGACACAAAACCCACTTGCATTGCCTCTGTTACTACAAATTTTAAAATTTTCTATGCAACTCCACTCCAGATTTCGACTGGCTAACCTTTTACAATGAGAAGAGAAGAGAATATGTAGAGGAGAAGAAATTCCAGAAGAAACCCTAAAATCGAACAGGAAAAGCCATCTGGAAACATCTCCAACATTGAACAGTAATATGCAAAACATCTTTATCTTCTCCCTGTAACAAACTTTATTCTATTTTCAAAACAACATTTTCCGAATTCGTTTTCTAACAGAAAAGTGCCCATACATGAATATTCTCCACTCATTACATGCAGCTAAAAGAAAAACTCCACTCCCATGAAAACTCAACTTTTCCTTTTCATTCATGTTGCTGCATATTAAACATTCACCTTCCAGCCAAAAGGAAACTCAAATTTTAAGAGAAAGGCCACTTAAAAAAGTGAATATACTTTGCATTAGGCAAAATATTTTACCAGAGCCTCACCCCAGACTTCTGAAAAATAAAATGATTGGAAGCATTGATTTATTTAAAATCACTGCTGCATAATACTTTATCCGGCCCCATGTATTTCTCATTTTTAGTTGAAAAAATGCATGTACACGTGCACCCCTATTTCAATTTGTACCAACATGCCAATAAACAAAATATTCACCTTACCTTATGCCCCAACACTCTATTTTATTTTACCATTTTAGAAAAAATTTACCCACATTACACCTTCTTTGGGCCCACCACTCATTTTCTACGCACCAAATAGTTTAACGTAAGAAAATCAGGGGCAAATTGCTCTATCCATTAAAATTTAAAGAAAACCCACATTGATATTTCATTGGGAAAAAATAAATTCCCTCCAAAAAAAGATAAGTAAAACTTTAGAGAATTCTTGGGCCCACCATAGCCATGTGTCACCCTCTCGCCATCCCACAATCACTAACGACTGGGCAACTTTCGATCGCGACATGGCGGGGAACGGTCCATATCTGGTTGTAGTTCATCAGACCTTCCCATCGTAGATCTTCCTGCACCCTTCACTTGTTTCCCTAATCCCCTTTTTGTTTTGCTTCCACGAGCTCTCTGCAATACATCCCGTGCACTCATGGCGGCCAGTTTCAAACCTACACTCATCCATCCTCAAGCTTTGATGGATTGTTCCTATCCCATTCTAGGCTGCACCTCCTCCATCTGCTTTGATAGGTGTTTACTTTATTCACTTGGCACGCGGACCCTGTCAACTGGCATGGCCGCGTCCAATGTTACTGGCCGCGCCCACCCCCGTGCCATACGTGAGCCTCCTCACTGCAGTGCGCACACCATTTACCTGCTGGCTGCACCCCTCTAGTTTTGATTCGATCCCTCCATCCTCTGGACACACCCACCTTACCTGCCATGTGAGCCTCCCAACCTCACTGGCTACCTTCCTGTCATCTGCCAGCCGTGCCCTCCATTTTTCCAGAACTCCCGTGCCATACTTCACATCAAGCCCACTACTCTGGTTAATGGTGGTGCCAAACATCCATTTGTATGAAAGTTTCTAAATCCTTTTCAACATTCATTTGGCAAAGCTGCCACCTCATCACGCCCTGCACACTTCACGTTTATTTAAGCTTTGATGAAATTCAATGCCCAAAACATAGGCCGCACCCAGCTCTTAAACCATTCAATAATTCCCTCATTACTAGCAGATTCTAAATATTTTGTATAATAATGTCTACAATCCAGATCCAACCTTGATCTTAGTACATATGCTATTGCATCCTCAGGTGTTTGAATCATACATTTGGTTTTTGAGTAATGCTTGTAGAGAATCACAATCTGCAACAATATATCCATTGAGTTTTCCATTCACTCCCAATGGTGTTTTTCAAGAGATGGGGATTTGCACAAGAAGGAACGCCATTTATCTTAACAACTCCACAAAGTGTTGCTGCTCTCCTAGACTCATGAAATAGTCACCTTTGTATCTTCTACTCAAACCATCTGCATGAGGTTTCATTTACATACCTTCTTGGCTGCTAAACCCTGCTATTGTCATTGTATTTGAGTATTTGTATATCACTGTGTCCTGCTCTTTTTAGTTACTAATGTCATGATCACTCATGCATTCCTTTAAATCTTACTTCTATTGCATAGTTTCTTGACTCCTAGACATGTTTCATGCTAGAGTTACTGGCAAGACAATTTTTTCATAAAGAACCTGTCTGTGTATTACAAAATATAGATTTTTATGTCTTCTGAAATGATGAAAGAAAATTCCTGACCTTTACATTCTTGAAAAATATTTCTAGTGAGGGTTTTGTTGCAATGTTGAAGCATTTCCAATAATCAACAATGAAAGTTTTGCCAAAGTACTTTCATGAAATAATTTCCATAGTGCAACACTCACAACTTTACGATTGTGCAAAGCATGTCGAGCTCCATGTGAGCCTGCCTAAAAAAAAATTTCATTTTCAAAAATATTTCATGCTCAAATTGATCTGACACAATGTCAGATCACTTCTGGATTGAAAACACAAACTGGGTTTTCAATAAAACTCAGTTTTTGACCTTGTTGCAAAATGATGGAAACTGGCCAAGTTAGCCCAGGAATCGGCCTGGAAAACAGGTCAAACAACTTCCTGGAGCAATAAAAACTTACAAACTCATAGAAATTCAGTCCAGGAAAGCAGTGCAACAAACAAATCAGAAAGATAATTCATGAGGTGGAAGATATTAATCGGAAAATTTGCTCAGCTGAACCTCCCTGAAACAACAGTTGTTCTGAAACAATTAAAACTCAGTCAACTGCCAATTTGTAAAAATAGCAAATCAACTCCTGGTGAGCTTCCATCAGACACATAAGTTCATTAAGGTACCCTGAGCACGTGTGCAAAAGGAAATTGCATGAAACATCTTTGATCAAAAGATATTAACGATCATAGTTGACTAGTCAGAAAGGCTGTCAGGAATGCAGATGTGAAAGTGAACAAATTGCATTTGGTTTCAATCTGCTAAAAATAGAAAATCAGATCATTAGGCTCTGAAAACTGACACCCGAGATCATTTAGGTATGGAGAACATAGAACAACATTCATTTTGACATGAAAGTCAACTGGTTGCGAAATCCAAGCTCAAACAGGAGGCTGTTTCGCAAAACTGACAACCTACAAACAACAAAACAATGCAAAAACCCTCCAGCTTCGCTTTTCAAAACCCTGACAAAACTTTTCATGGGAAGCTGAAAATTGACACGCGCGTTCAAATATGTCAATCAAATACGTCTGTAAATGGGTTTTTCTTGGAAATCAACAGGCCTCAAATTCTAATTCTCCAAAGTGGGTCATTCAAACTGACCCCTCAAGTGCACTTCTGAAAGTGCAGAAGCAAATTTCTCGAAATGGGCACCTCAACTTTTGCAAATTTGAGAGTATCAACAATGGTTCCATCTGGGGATGTATGACCCCTGTGGGCATAGCAAGATTCTAGATCTCTTGGGAGAGTAGACCAAATTCTGAATCTGTCAAGTGCCTTCAAACTGCTCCCCGATTTAAATTCCATTTTTCAACTTCATCTGATGACCCTAGGTCACCAAATGAAAAATAGGAATCAAAATTTACCTCTGTCAAATACAATTTTGTGAAAAGAGCTGATCCCCCTCAACTCATGCTTACGCTTGTTAAACCATAACAACATAAGCAATTGCATCTTTGCAAACATAAGTGTCAGGTTTCCATTGGGCAAGTAGAAACTTTCTCTCTGTTTAACTTCATTATGTGGCAACCAAATGAAATAAGTCATACCACTACCAAATTCTTCATTTTCTGATTTTACATCAAGTGGCATGATTTGGAAATAGTGATCAAGACCATATGAAAGCATAGTTTGATCACAACCATCTGCCTGATTAAACAGGCTGGCCTCTCCTATCAGGAAATCATTCATAACATTACCAACATGTTCACAATCACTATGCATCTGAAAGTCAACATACTTTCAAAATATTGATTATCACGTGGCAACAACCTATCACATTCATCGCATGGATCATTGTCAAGCTGAAAACAACTTGCCTCCCTATCTTGCACACTGCCACATTCTATGAAAACTCCTTCCAGCTAACAAAAATAACACTCACATTCTGCTACATGGCTGGAACTATTAATCTCATTCTGATTATCAATTTGCACATCAAAATCAACTTGCAGATCAAACTGAAAGTTCTCATAAACACTTTGGTGTGTTCCCTGCAAATCATCTTGGCATACGTCAAAGATAAAAGATGCATACTCAGAAGCATCCTTGTACTGATCACTGCAACCTAGGCCCATCTTTTGACACTTTGGTTTAGGTACATCATAACACATCTCGGTATCATGGAAATGGGAATCACATGCATCATTAACATCTAAGGAATGAGTAAATACATTCATCTCAGGCTTGAGAAAATGTTCTGATTCATTTTTCACTTCATCATTCCTTTCAAAACCAAATACTTCAAGTGAAGGCTCAAACAAATCATCATCAACAAGGACATCAGGAAGACAACCCTGTGAACTAATAACCTCATGTACAACACCAACTGATATGTTTGCTTATCCAAAAGTGAAAGACTCATTGCTAACCAAAATTTCCTCATTAACAATGAAACTAAAATCATTAGTTTCTTTCTCATCAATTCTTTTCACATGTGGTGACAACATATCCATGTGCACATTCTAAAAATCAAGAGCATCAAACAAAAGGTAATTACACTCAACCTCACATTCATCAACATGAGATTCACCATTGTTTGCACTGCTTGGCTGCTCCACACATGGATTGACAACATTTGCCATATCAACATAACCAGGAACCTTACTGTCACATAAGTCAGCTAACCTTTCAATATCATCAATGGGTAATGACCCTAACTCAAAATCCATATACATACTTGATGAATCCATTATTTTGTCATCATGCTCATCATGCATCATAAATTTTTCCATCTTTGCTTCATTCAAACAAACATGAAGAGCAGGAGCATAAGCACATTCATCAACACCTTTATCATATTCAACATTAAGTTTTGAATCAACATACTGTTCCACACATGCTTATCTTCAAACTCTGCATCACTCTCACAATGAACATGCTCTTCTGATTTTGAACTCGAATTATATTCGGTATATTCTTCACATGTTCCTTGTTCTTTCACTTGTTGATAAAT
The DNA here is from genome assembly GCA_007115665.2 of Sequoiadendron giganteum. Taxonomy (NCBI): domain Eukaryota; kingdom Viridiplantae; phylum Streptophyta; class Pinopsida; order Cupressales; family Cupressaceae; genus Sequoiadendron; species Sequoiadendron giganteum. The sequence goes on along the minus strand of CM021100.1, from coordinate 680,822,578 downwards.
GACTTTATGAACATTTATATTGTTGTATTCTTTGAGTGAGGAAAATGCTTCAACATCATTTTCAAAAAAGAAATCAAACTCTTCAGAGAATCAATCAGAACTATCAACCCCATCATGATTTTCATCACAAGAAGAATCCTCATTACACAAACCATGTTCAAAATCTTTAGAACAAAGTCTTGAGGCTGCAGCTTCACTAATAGAGTCATTGTTTTCTAATGAAAAATCAGCAATACGTGCCTTGTAGTTGCTGGTCACAACATGACATGATGTAGCACTCTATATCTCATTCACTCCTTCCTCACCCGAGTCATCACAAGAGAATCAATTTTGCATTTCTATTCCACTATCATCCCATGTGACATCATCTTTCTTATTGCTGCAAGGATCAATAGATGTGCTGATTGTGAGTTGATCACAATACTCATCCTCTAACATACCCTTTTCGCTTATTTGCATTGTTGTCTGATTTTCTTGAAGAGGATATCTGTTGTCTCTATTTCGAGAACCCACACTTTGTGCATGACCATGCTTAGCTGATTCTATACTCCTTATCCAATCAAGTATTTGATCAAAGCAATGGGGCTTCAATCCCACTGGCAAAGTACTCAGCCCAGGTTCATAAATCTTACAAAACAAATCAATGCACACAGATTCCTCGGGTTTGAAATCTTTGGGAACCTTTATCAAAGCCTCCAAAAATCTTAAAAACAAGTTGAATGATGATTCCCCTTCCTGTCTTCTCATTTCATACAACTCTTGTACAAACGACCTTTTATCAACAATGCTCAAATTCTGTTGACATTCAACTTGGAGCTCACTATGATCTCCATATTTTGATGATGAAGAAATCACAACAGCAAAGGCATTGTCAGCTTGACAATCATTTCCATTACCTTGTCCTTGAATTCCACAATCATGAGCTGTGCTTGGGTAATCAACACTTGTAGCTAGACACCCTTTCATCATAGAGTATTTTAAATTGTTCTCAATGTCCATGGTAGTTTGATATGCCTGAAGTAAACTTGCAGGCTCTTTATCCCTTAGCACGAATCCCATCTTACTGTCAAATGCAGCAAGATACATGACCAAGCATTCAACATCATTCGATCTTATGTACTCTGGGACCTCTCTTATTGCCTTTGCAAATCGAAGATTGAAAACATGGACCAACTCATTTTCACTTATATGGATCTCCAAAATGTTTTTCCTCGCCTCACTTGGATTCACCCTTTCACCAAATTGCTCAACAAAGGCTGTCATAAACTGATTCCAAGAGGCTATAGAACATGATGGTAAATATGCAAACCAATCCCTGGCATCATCCTTCAAGGATTGAACAAACAGTTTCATAACAACATCCTCATGATTTACCTCATAGTCCCCCATCACATCCATGAATTTTTGTATATGCTTAGAGGCCGATTTTGAACTTTTCCTTGTGAATATGGGAAAATTATTTCTAAAATATTTAGGGATTAGGTTTGGGAAACCTCCAATACCACTGAAAACCAATGACATGTACCTTTTAATAGCAAAATCCCTTTGAGGGCTTGGGATAACTTGTTTTCCCTGCATACTTTTACTTTCCATCTCACAGGGAAACCCTCTTGTATAAAAATTCAATCACTATCAACTTCATACATGGTTATCAGTTACATCATTTACAAAATCAACCATGATTCTAAAACATTAATTGAATACCTATGCCTTAAAATTTCTTAGAGACATAACTCACAGTAAACATACTTCTCTACTCATGTTACATATTACATTTTAGAAGTATGGAAAGAACTATTGCTGTTGTTGTTCCCTTTTATAATGCATATTCATCTAATAGGGAACCAAAGTTTTCCTAAAACATTCACATATGGTTTCCATACACAATTTCTTGAAAACCAAGAGTGAAAAATACCTGAAATTGTTGCAGCAGCTGCAAATGGTTCTTCTGATTGGAAATATTTGTAGATCTTGAACCGTATTCACATCTTCATTAGGTTCTTTGGTAGAGTCGCCACCTCTTTGCAAAGGACAAAAATTTGAACAGCTGGAAATTCTTCACAGGTCAAATTCATTTAAAAAACCAGCATAAGTACTGCAACACCTCCTTATCCAACAATATGACATCATATGGATTCCTTCCTCAAACTTTTCAGGGTACTTCATCACAAGAGCTCGAATCTTCTTCATCTCTACTGCAAATCTTTTGGGTCCTTTCCTAGTTCTTCTCAAATAATGCACACTAGTGCATATATCTCAGAGTCACCACTCACAACTTGTGAGGTATTATGAAATAAGCATGAAGTATGGACAAATCTAGACATACTTACATTGAAAGATGAATTACAATAGACTCTCTGGAAACATTCATGAGAATTGACTTAGCCGACAAGGAGATTGGACCTATCAAGCTCATGAATCTATAAGGCATAAATAATTTTCAGCAATGGTTACAAAAATAATTCAAAACTTTAATGACTCTATAACAACATCGTCTCCAACCAAAACTTCTGAGTGCATCCCCAACGAAGTCGACATTTTGTTGGTGTTTTTTTATTGTAAACCAGGTTTGTCTCGTAATCTACGTATGGAATTCCAATTCCAATCAAGGGCAGCTCGGAGGACCTAGACCAACTGACGAGGATTTTAAAAGACCTCCTACACTTTGGGCTCTACAAGGCCCGGGAGGGTGATCCCTTAATGAGTTTACAATCTCTGCAACAAAATTATAAACAATCATTAACTTGAAATAGATAATCTCACTTAATAGCTCAAAAAAATGGGATAGAACTGAATAAAATTGGTTGTTCATCAGTAATATCAACCATTTGGAGCGTGAGATAATTACAAAATAGCTTCATGGTGAAAGATAATCATTAGTTTTAAAATTGTAGCAAACCCCAGGTGAACACAAACAAACACTGAATTACAAAGAACAAGTGCAAATCAGACCAGTGCCATATCCATTGGAGGAGTCAAATTCACGAACACCTAATGGTTCATAGCAGATTTTAACACATAGCATATAATATCTCTGATTATACTACCTTACAATATCACCAATTTGTATCTCAGCTCAATACTACTTACCAAATCCTTGTACAAAACATATCAATCTGCAATCTCATTTAAGTAGTTTAATTAATTCTTTGAATCAAAGCTAAAACTAGAATCGCACACACCACAACAATGAGATGAACATAATAACCCTTGATTACTTCATTCAAAATTCAAATACATTTGCACATAAGAGAGATATGAGCTTGGATTTGTCAGTTAAACTCAAATGCCAGTACTATTATGAAACACTAAATCCCAATAAACTCAAATCCTACAATAAAATGACACAAAACCCACTTGCATTGCCTCTATTACTACAAATTTTACAATTTTCTATGCAGCTTCACTCCAGATTTTGACTTGCTAACCTTTTACAATGAGAAGAGAAGAGAATATGTAGAGGAGAAGAAATTCCAGAAGAAACCCTAAAATCGAACAGGAAAAGCCATCTGGAAACATCTCCACCGTTGAACAGTAATCTACAAAACATCTTCATCTTCTCCCTGTAACAAACTTTATTCTGTTTTCAAATCAACATTTGCCCAATTCATTTTCTAATAGAAAAGTGCCCATACATGAATATTCTCTACTCATTACATGCAGCTGAAATAAAAACTCCACTCCTGTGAAAATTCAATTTTTCCTTTTAATTCATGTTGCTGCATATTAAACATTCACCTTCCAGCCAAAAGGAAACTCAAATTTTAAGAGAAAGGCCATTTAAAAAAGTGAATATACTTTGAATCAGGCAAAATATTTTACCAGAGCTTCACCCCAGACTTCTGAAAAATAAAATCATTGGAAGAATTGATTTATTTAAAATCACTGCTGCATAATACTTTATCCGACCCCATGTATTTCTCATTTTCAGTTGAAAAAATGCCTGTACACGTGCACCCCTATTTCAATTTGTACCAACGTGCCAATAAACAAAATATTCACCTTACCTTATGCCCCAACACTCTATTTTATTTTACCATTTTAGAAAAACTTTACCCACATTAAACCTTCTTTGGGCCCACCACTCATTTTCTATGCACCAAATAGTTTAACGTAAGAAAATCAGGGGCAAATTGCTCTATCCATTAAATTTGAAAGAAAACCCACATTGATATTTCATTGGGCAAAAATAAATTCCCTCCAAAAAAAGATAAGTAAAACTTTAGAGAATTCTCGGGCCCACCATTGCCACGTGTCACCCTCTCGCCATCCCACAATCAGTAACGACCGAGCAACTTCCGATCGCGACATGGCGGGGAACGGTCCAGATCTAGCTGCACTTCATCAAACCTTCCCATCGTAGATCTTCCTGCGCCCTTCACTTGTTGCCCTAATCCCCTTTTTGTTTTGCATCCACGAGCTCTCTGCAATAAATCCCGTGCACTCATGGCGACCAGTTTCAAACCTGCACTCATCCATCTTCAAGCTTTGATGGATTGTTCCTATCCCATTCCAGGCTACACCTCCTCCGTCTACTTTGATAGGTGTTTAATTTATTCACCTGGCATGCGGACCCTGTCAACTAGCATGGCCACGCCAAATGTTACTGGCTGTGCCCACCGCCGTGCCATGCGTGAGCCTCCACATTGCAATGCGCGCGCCATTTACCTGCTGGCTGCGCCCCTTTGGTTCTGATTCGATCCCTCCATCCTCTATACGCGCCCACCTTACCTGCCATGTGAGCCTCCCAACCTCACTGGCTACCTTCCCCTCATCTTCTAGACACACCCTCCATTTTGCAAGAACTCCCGTGCCATACTTCACATCGAGCCCAGTACTTTGGTTAATGGTGGTGCCAAACACCCATTTGTATGAAAGTTTCTAAAGCCTTTTCAACATTCATTTGGAAAAGCCGCCACCTCATCGCGCCCTGCACACTTCACGTTTATTTAAGCTTTGATGAAATTCAATGCCCAAAACACAGGCCGTGCCCAACTCTTAAACCATTCTGTAATTCCCTCATTACTAGCAGATTCTAAATATTTTGTATAATAATGTCTACAATCCAAATCCAACCTTGATCTTAGTACATATGCTATTGCATCCTCAGGTGTTTGAATCATACATTTGGTTTTTGAGTAATGCTTGTAGAGAATCACAATCTGTAGCAATATATCCATTGAGTTTTCCATTCACTCCCACTGGTGTTTTTCAAGAGCTGGGGATTTGCACAAGAAGGAATGCCTTTGATCTTAACAACTCCACAGAGTTTTGCTGCTCTCCTAGACTCATGAAATAGTCACCTCTGTATCTTCTACTCAAACCATCTGCATGAGGGTTCATTTACATACCTTCTTGGCTGCTAAACCCTGCTACTGTCATTGTATTTGAGCATTTGTATATCATTGTGTCCCGCTCTTTTTAGTTACTAATGTCATGAACGCTCATGCCTTCCTTTAAATATTACTTCTATTGCATAGTTTCTTGAATCCTAGACATGTTTCATGCTAGATTTACTGGCAAGACAAGTTTTTCATAAAGAACCTGTTTGTGTATTGCAAAATATAGATTTTTATGTCTTCTAAAATGATGAAAGAAAATTCCTAACCTTTACATTCTTGAAAAATATTTCTAGTGAGGGTTTTGTTGCAATGTTGAAGCATTTCCAATAATCAACAATGAAAGTTTTTCCAAAGTACTTTCATGAAATAATTGCCACAGTGCAACACTCACAACTTTATGATTGTGCAAAGCATGTCAGGTTCCATGTGAGCCCGACTAATTTTTTTTTTTCATTTTCAAACATATTTCATGCTCAAATTGATCTGACACAACCTCAAATTGCTTCTGGATTGAAACCGCAAAATGGGTTTTCAATAAAACTCAGTTTCTGACCCTGTTGCAAAATGGTGCAAACTGGCAAATTTAGCCTAGGAATCGGCCTGGAAAACAGGTCAAACGACTTCCTGGAGCAATAAAAACTTACAAACTCGTAGAAATTTAGTCCAGGAAAATAGTGCAACAAACGACTGAAAAAGATAAGTCACGAGGTGGAAGATATTAATCGAAAAAGTTGCTCAGCTGAACCTCCCTGAAACATCAACTGTTCTGAAACAATTAAAACTCACTCAACTGCCAATTTGTAAAAATAGCAAATCAACTCTTTGCGAGCTTCCATTAGACACATAAGCTCATTAAGGTACCCTGAGCACGTGTGCAAAAGGAAATTGCATGAAACATCTTTGATCAAAAGATATTAACGATCAAAGTTGACCAATCAGAAAGGCTATCAGGAATGTAGATGTGAAAGTGAACAAACTGCATTTGGTTTCAATCTACTAAAAATAGCAAATCAGATCATTAGGCTCTGAAAACTGACACCCGAGATCATTTAGGTATGGAGAACATAGAACAATATTCATTTTGACATGAATGTCAATTGGTTGCGAAATCCAAGCTCAAACAGGAGTCTATTTCGTAAAATTGACAACCTACAAACAATAGAACAATGCAAAAACCCTCCAGCTTCGCTTTTCAAAACCCTGACAAAAATTATCGTGGGAAGCTGAAAATTGACATGTACATTCATATATGTCAATAAAATACGTCTGCAAATGGGTTTTGCTTGGAAATCAACAGGGCTCAAATTCTGATTCTCCAAATTGGGTCATTCAAACTGACCCCTCAAGTGCACTTCTTAAAGTGCAGAAGCAAATTTCTCGAAATGGGCACCTCAAATTTTGAAAATTTGAGAGTGCCAACACAACACATATTAAAAAATCATCCATTAAATTATTATGAAAGAAATTATCATTTAAAACGAGATAATCAAATTCGATCCTTCTAACCAAATCCTCTCATTTATAGATCAAGAGTAGATTAATTTTCACCTTATTAGTTTTCCAATTTATTTAGCTTACAAGACCATTTAATTATAAAAGGAAAAAATGTTTTAAATAACCAAATTCACAATAAATTCCCAAATTAACCATAATTTATATTCATATAAATGTACACACACACACACACACACATGTATTAAAATATGAGTTGCTATTTTCTATCTAATAAATCAGATAACAATGAGGTGAACACGATTTAATATACAAAACATATTTAACTAAACACACACACACACACACACACACACACACACACACACACACACACACACACATATATAAATGACCCGATTTATCATTTATCAAATTGTGATATATATTAGATCGAATACCATAAATAAAATTGAATGGCATAACAAAATCAAATGCTATATACAATTACTTCCATCGGCTAACCTAAAGCATATTGAATGATCTATATCTTCAACTTTCCCAACAAAATATAGCATCCTCTAAGAATGTATGAAATCAAACTTCAACCATCAAACAACCCCATCGAATTTCTAATCCATACATAGTGTTTGAAAGTAATGCATAGGAAAGCACCCCATGTAAATAAAATCGAATGTAATGAAAATTAAAATTGAATGCTTTGTTGATAAAAAAAATGAAGGTTGTTTGTATAAAATCGAATGCTATATACATCAAATGGCTACAAAGCATCGACATAGGAGAGACAGGAGGGTGCACCGACATAGCCTATGAAGGCTTAAGGAACATTCAAGTAAAGGCCCAAAAAAACAACGATAAGATTACATGTTCATCGATTTCCATTAAATAACAATTTCATAGAATGCCAAAGCATAAGGCCATCGATTTAAGCATATAAGTCACCTTCAAAACAACAAATAGCTGCAAAAGTAGCAATGACAAGAGGAGAAGATAGTCATCGGTTGGGGTGGCACCCCTCCCATGAAATCTTATTCAAAACATAATCTTTCTTGATTTTTTCATTCAAACGGTGGGTAAAGCAATGTTGGTCGTTGCTCCATGATGCCAGATAAGGAAAGCTAAGGGTCGTAGGATTTGTGTTGCCTCCATTAGAGCTAGGGCATGTTTAGTAAGGCTGGGAGAATGGGCGTTGAAATAGCCTTACAAATGCTTAAGAAACTTCCAAACAAGTGCAAATGGCAAGCATACAATCTAATCCAAAATTTCAAGTAAATGCAAATGACAGTCATAAGGGAGATGCACAAGAAGAATTTATTGAATAGACTTTAGAAACTATCAACAAATGACAATGGCTGGGAGAAATATTTCGACACCATAAACTAAACTACCAAACATGGACAAGATCAATTTTTTTGCAAGGAAGAGCTTGAAATCATTAAATTTATGCAACTTTCAGAAACACATCCAAACAATCAAGCAATCGTTTTGGATAGACAAAGAGAGAAGAATTCAAATTGTATTAATCGAAAAAATGAAACAAAGAACAAAATGAAGCCAACCTAGATTTCAACACTACTGAGATGGAAAAAAAATGTCGAGATCCACTTCTCCGTCTGCAACAATCCACTTCTCCAAAGCCTTAATCAAATCTTCAGTAATTTTTCCCAATCCAATTTTGAACAATCGTTTAGCAACACAAGGGCAGACAACTGAGAGGGGGGGTGAATCAATTGTCATATAATTTCAAACTTATTAACCTTTATTCTCAGATCTGATTGATAACAGTGAAAGCATGAATCAACAACACATCAAAAACACACATAACACCAAGATTTTTGTGTGGAAACCCTGTTAGGGGAAAAACCACGGTGGAGGTTAATCCATAAGTTATACCCTGTTAAAAGTATAAAAATAATATATGAGGAATGCACATGGATTCAGGCACACTGCCTAGAGCTCACTGCTCAAAGGAAGAATCATTGCCTTATAGAAAACATTCAGATTAAATCCATCTGAAGAATTTGAACTGAGAAAGTAGCATCTTCTAATGCCTGAGTACAGTTCCGGTTAAGCACATGAACACTTCTTCACTTTCTTTCACTCTGCTTCACACTCTGCTCTGACTTCAAATGATCTGAACCTTTTTCGCACATAGCACTTGCACACTGCACACATCACACATCACACACATCTCAAATGAAGAAACAATCACTTTTATATCCGCAACAAAAAATTACATTGCTTCATGTCAGATTCAACAAAATAATAGAATGAATGCAAACTGTCAGCCCAAAACAATAAAGATTATCAATGCGCATCAACCAAGGTTGGCCATAACATACTAGAGATCCAAAATAATGTTCTCGAACACAAAACACTTTCAAAGGTTCTTCCTCGAAGATCCACAACACGCTTCAAACACCTTGTCAGCCATGAACATGAAAAACATGAACATGTAAGAGAAAATCTCGGATTGTGAGCACAATGATCAATGCGGACATGCAACACAGATAGAACATGATCTAGAAATTTCCATGAACACCACAGTAACATACACAAGAACTCAGATTATCAGATACAAGCTATATTTTTCCATGAACACCATTTGCAGTAACAAAATAGATATCAGAACACAAAAACTTATAACTTGCTCAAATCTTCATGCGCACCTCTAAAACTTTTGGAGTAGAAAATAGATAGGCTTGAAAAAAAACCCTTTAATCCACAACATCTCGCTATAAACATATTGAACTTTCTACCATACAGATCTTCACTGCTTCAGAAACAACTTGTAACATTTTATTACAATTTTCTCAATATCCTCGACATATACAGTCTTAAAGACATTAATGCTAATAGTGTTGACATCAATGACAACCACATATCAACAAATCGACCACAACATCCAACAATCTCCCCCTTTGGAATTGATGGCAACACATGATGTCAAAAAAAAACACACCATCAACTCAACTAACTCTTCTTCCAAAAATCCCCCCTTTACACATCGCTCTTCTCTCCCTTAGTTCTCCATGATTTTTTCACACTACTCTTCTCCCCCCTTGACATCAATGACAAAGATACACAAGCTCTGAACCACATATCTGAATCATCTGACTACTCCCACTGAGTAGCAGCCACTACAACATCAATCTGAATCAAGATATGGTTGTGAATGCATAGACTGATGCAAAGACTATGCATCTTAGTTCTGATTAGGAAGGGTAATCACCCCTAACTTTCCTCTGAGATACTCAAAAGTACCCTTGGGAAAAGGTTTAGTAAAGATGTATGTAATCTGTTCCTTAGTAGGTACATACTCTAGTCTGACTTCCTTATCACTCACCTTATCTCTCAAAAAGTGGTACTTGATAGATACATGCTTGGTCTTTGAATGCAACACCAAATTCTTAGAAATGTTTAGCACTTGAGTTATCAAAAAATATGAAAATAGGTTCATCATACACAACTCTGATATATTTCAACATTTGCTTCATCCACAATACTTGAGTACAATTGTTAGCAACGAAAATATATTTTGCCATTGCAATAGATAAAGAAATGACATTCTGCTTTTTGATTAACCATGAAATCAGTTTCTTTCCCTAGAAAAATGTGCCACCATTAGTACTTTTCCTGTGATTCACATCTCCTGCCCAATCAACATCAATAAAGGCACTTAAAGTAAGATCATCATCTTTAGGATACCACAGGCCAAAATCAATTGTTCCCTTCAAGTATAAGAAAATTCTCTTCACAACAGTCACATGAGATTCTTTAGGATCAACTCTAAATCTAGAAAAAATGCATACAACATTCATGATATCAGGTCTAGTTTGATTCAAATAAAGCAATCCACCAATCATTGATTTGTATCTAGTTTGATTTGCCTTCAGAGAATCATCATCTTGTGTCAACTTACATCCAGTCACCATGGGTGTACTGATTGGTTTTGAATCTTCCATACCAAACTTCTTTAGCAGTTCTCTCACATACTTGGACTGAGATATAAAGATCCGTTTATCTACCTGAGTAATTTGCAATCCCAAAAATAATTTCAACTCTCCAATCATTGATATCTCAAACTCATTCTGCATCTCTTTAGCAAACTTCATGCACAAACCATCATCTCCTCTAGAAATGATATCATTAACAAAGACTTCCACAAACAATTCTTTATCATTATCAATCTTGAATATAGATTACTATCAACAATACCTTTGTTAAATCCAAGCTTCAACAAATACTTATCCAATCTGGCATACCAAGCTCTAGGGGTTTGCTTGAGTCCATACAATGCTTTCTTCAACTGACAAACCATATATCCCTGATCAGTTAATTGAAATCCATTAGGTTGCTCAATATACACCTCTTCCTTTAGTTCACCATTTAGAAATGCTGACTTGACATCCATCTGATAAAATTTGTAGTTTTTGTAAGCAACATAAGCAAGAAACAGTCTCACAACTTTAATTCTAGCAACATGAGCAAAATTTTCTTCAAAGTCAATTCCTTCCATTTGAGAGTATCCTTTGCATACCAGTCATGCTTTGTTTATGTTAAATTCACCTTGTTCATTCAATTTATTTCTAAAGACCCATTTAGTTCCAATTACATTTTTGTCTTTAGGTCTAGGAACAAGAATACATGTATTATTCTTCTCAATTTGTTGTAGTTCTTCTTTCATTGCTTCAATCCAATGTTCATCTTTGCATGCTTCATTGACATTACTTGGCTCAACCTTTGAAATTAAGCAGTATTCTTCTGCAATTCTTCTCCTAGTTTGGACACCTTTCTTCATCTGCTATAATCTAATTTTCTGAATGATTTAATCTCGCATACCTTGGAGTCTTAGAGTGTTCTTGAATTTCAAGCTCTTGTGATCTCTCTTATGTACTTTCACTAGTCTCTCCTTCTTCTTGATCTTCTTGATTCACATGAATGATCTGAACTTGATTTGAAATATGAATCTTGTTTGTACTGTCATTCTGATCATCAAAATCATATCCACAGGTTCTAGAGGGTCTAGCAATGTCTTCATCAACCTTAACATTTTCACTTTCAACCAATTTCTTGAATCTCTTGTTGTAGCGTTGGTAGCCCTTACTCTTAGTAGAATAACCAAGAAAGATTCCTTCATCACTTCTAGCATCAAAATTTCCTATATCTTCATCTCTCCTAATATAGCATTTACTCCCAAAGATTTTGAAATATCTAACAGTAGGCTTATGAACAAGCCATAGATCAAAAGGAGTCTTACCAGTATTACCTTTGATTTGTACCTAGTTAAGGATATAAACAACAGTACTCACAACTTCTCTCCAATGGATATGAGGGACATTTCCTTCCAACATCATAGTTCTAGCAACATCTTGAACTATCCTATTCTTCCTTTCCACAACTCCATTATGTTGAGGGTTCGTGGTGCAGATAGTTGTCTCTTTATCCCATGTTCTTCACAACAAGAATTAAACTCACAGGAAGTAAATTCACCACCTCTATATGATATCAGACACTTAATCTTCAAACTTGTCTCTATCTCAACCATAGTCTTAAAGATCTTGAACTTTTCTAGAGCTTCAGATTTCTCCCTTAAGAAAGTAACCCACATCCTCCTAGAGTAATCATCAATAAGCAACATGAAGTACCTGTAACCTTGTAGACTTCTGATTCTAGCAAGACCACACAAGTCAATGTGCACAATCTCCAACAATTCATTTGAACAATGTTGTTTGCTCCGAAATGAAATTCTAGTTTGTTTTCCTAACTGACATTCTTTGCATATGGTATTAGTAGGCTTCACCAAATTGGGAAGATATCTCACAGCCTGTGAGGAACTTATCTTGATAATATTGTTAAAGTTTACATGACACATTCTTCTATACCACAACCAAATTTCATCAACTTGAGCAATCAGACAAATTTTACTAGCAACATTCAGATGAAAGATGTTACCTTTTGTTTTAGTACCTGAAGCAATCACATTTCCAGAACTTCCCAGTATGCTACATTTTCCATCTTTGGATTGAAGATTATATCCCTTATCAACCACCTGTCACACACTTAGAAGATTATGCTTCAAACCTTCAACACAAAGAACATCATCAGTATTATGCTTACCATAAAAAAAAATGCATCCTCTACCATGGATTATATGACCATTGTTATCACCAAAACTTACAACACCACCATCATACTTCTCCAGGCTTACAAATTTACTTCTATCACTTGTCATGTGATGTGACCATCCACTGTCAATTACCCATTCATCTTTTTCTTCATCTCGAGAAGCTAGAGCTTTCTCCACATTTGTACAACTAGCAGATTTAGTAGACATAGGATTATTTTCCTTGATAACAATAAATACAAACTCATCTTCACTTGCATTCACTTTGTCAGATTCATCATCTGTCACACCTTCATCAGCAACATAGTAACATGTCTTTTTGAATTTAGGCTTGTAAGGTCTTGGCTTAGGAACTCTTTCTGGACACCTTGATCCAAAATGACCTATCTTGTTGCAAGAAAAAAATTTAATAGGAAACTTTCCTTTATACTTACCTTTCCTCTGGCTTCCATTTTGAAAATAAGTGCTTCATCCTCTAGCTTCCGTTTTGACAATAAGTGCTTCAAGCTCATTCAGTTCTCTTTCTTCTTCTTCAATTTGTCTCATTTCTTCCTCATAACTGAATACCTTTCTAGAAGAACTTTCACCCGGATCATATCTCCGCTTGTCTCTCTCGGAAGTAGTAGCTTTAAATGCGGATTTTGTCTTAAGAGGGGCATCACTGAATTCACTCAACTCAAAAGTAGTAAGTTCACCAATCAACATATCTTTGGTTATATTTGTCACAGTATGGAGCTCCTCAATGGCTGCAACTTTAATTTTGTATGCATCAGGAAAGGATCTAAGCACTTTAGCAACAATCTCTGATTCATCCACCTATCCACCAACACATCTAATATGACACACAAGTTCATTCACTCTTTGCATGAAAGTAGTAATATTCTCATCATTACCCATTTTCAACAGTTCATATTTTCCTTTCAAACTCTGTAGCTTAGCCATCTTCACATTAGCATCACCTTCATATAAAGTTTCGAATTTTTTTGAGATATCATAAGAAGTCCTCAGCTCCATAACATTCGTCATCTCAGAATTAATCAAAGCACTCAACAATGCTTCCTTAGCCTTGATGTTATATTTAGCATCCCTAATCTCAGCAGTAGCAGTAAGACCATTCCGAGGAATAAAATACCTATTGCTTGTAATGTTCCAGTAGGATTCACCAATGCATCTCAATTGACACTCCATTCAAGTCTTCCATAGAGAATAATTTGTTCCATCAAATCTCAAACTATCCTTCTTGTATGTCACCATCCTGGATCACCTCAACCTATTAAAATTCTTCCAAGGAACCTGCTCTGATACCAATTGTTGGCAACACAAGGGTAGAGAATTGAGAGGGGGGGTGAAATAGTTGTCATAGAATTTAAAAATTATTAAACTTATTAACCTTTATTCTCAGATTTGATTAATAACAGTGAAAGCATGAATCAACAACACATCAGAAACACACATAACACCAATATTTTTGTGTGGAAACCCTGTTAGGGGAAAAACCATGGTGGAGGTTAATCCACAAGTTATACCTTGTTAAAATTATAAGAAGAATATATGAGGAATGAACATGCATTTAGGCACACTGCCTAGAGCTCACTGCTCAAAGGAAGACTCACTGTCTTACAAAAAACATTCAGATTAAATCCATATGAAGGATTTGAACTGAGAAAGTAGCATTTGCTAATGCATAAGTATAGTTTCGGTTAAGCACATGAACATTTCTTCACTTTCTTTCACTCTTCTTCACACTCTACTCTTCCTTCGAATAATCTGAACCTTTTTCGCACATAGCACTCACACACTTCACACATCACACAGATCTCAAATGAAGAAACAATCACTTATATATATTTGCAACAAGAAATTACATTGCTTCATGTCGTCTTCAACAAAATAATAGAATGAATGCAAAATATCGGCCCAAAACAATAAATATTATCAATGTGCATCAACCAAGGTCAACCACAACATAGTAGAGATCCAAAATAATATTCTCGAACACAAAAAACTTTCAAAGATTCTTCCTCGAAGATCCACAACATGCTTCAAACACCTTGTCGATCATGGACATGAAAAACATGAACATGCAAGATAAAATATTGGATTGCGAGCACAATGATCAATGTGGATGTGCAACATAGATAGAACATGATCTAGAAACGTCCATGAACACCACAGTAACATATGCAACAAATCAGATTATCAGATACACATTATCTTCTTCCATGAACACCATTTGCAGTAACAAAATAGCTGTCAGAATACAAAATCTTATAACTTGCTCAAATCTTCATGCACACTTCTGAAACTTTCAAAGTAGAAACTAGATAGGCTTGAAAACAAACCCTTTAATCCGAAACATCTCACTATCAACATACTGAAATTTCTACCATACTGATCTTCACTGCTTCACATACAATCTTTAACATATATTATTACAATTTTCTCAATACCCTCGACATATACAGTCTTAAAGACATTAATGCTAATAGTGTTGACATGAATGACAACCACATATCAGCAAATTGACCACAACATCCAACACAATCAAAATATGCAATCATTCTACAACTAATTTTTTGCAGACCAAGTTCTCTCTTCGAAAACAAAAACCAATCATAATCCATAATCCCCAAAATGATAATAATTATAATTATTTTTAAAGGAAGTCATTAGATTTTTGAATACAAAAACCAGATAAAAATCTCACAAAATAACAAGTTTCTATTCTACAAATAGTTTGAAGTCACGCATGTGCTCTGAGAATTCTTTTTCTATATTTTTAATTGTTTTAGCTGATTATCCATTATCTCCTTCCATTTAATATTTTATTTGCATATTATAATATTTTCCCACATTTCTAATTTATTATAAACCCATCATTATTAATAAATATATTTATATTTAGTTATAAAAATACTTTTTAACTTAATCTAATTTAATAAATTAATTAACCAAGGCAACTCAAATACTATTTATCAACATGGTCTATTTAATAATATATTTAATTCAACAATTAATCAAACAACATAATTAATGAATTTAATTTAACAACTAAATATCGATAATATTTTGTGAGATTTTTATCTAATTTTTGCAGACCAAGTTCTCTCTTCGAAAACAAAAACCAATCATAATCCATAATCCCCAAAATGATAATAATTATAATTATTTTTAAAGGAAGTCATTAGATTTTCGAATACAAAAATCAGATAAAAATCTCACAAAATAACAAGTTTCTATTCTACAAACAGTTCAAAGTCACGCATGTGCTCTGAGAATTCTTTTTCTATATTTTTAATTGTTTTAGCTGATTATCCATTATCTCCTTCCATTTAATATTTTATTTGCATATTATAATATTTTCCCACATTTCTAATTTATTATAAACCCATCATTATTAATAAATATATTTATATTTAGTTATAAAAATACTTTTTAACTTAATTTAATTTAATAGATTAATTAACCAAGGCAACTCAAATACTATTTATCAACATGGTCTATTTAATAATATATTTAATTCAACAATTAATCAAACAACATAATTAATGAATTTAATTTAACAACTAAATATCGATAATAATCACCTAAGCATAAACAAGGTCAAAACGAGAACAACTGACCCCAAGAACACACAAGATTGATGGGGTAACCAACTGGATACTCATCCTCTTTGAGGATGATGGCAAGGGTAGGGTACCATACATTATATTTGTTCAAAAATTTGTATTGGGTATAAGACACACTCATACCTATCAATTCAAGTGGAGTTGATGCCTTGTACGTGCAACCTGCAACAAAAAAAATGGTCAAACATATATATAAATCATACAGTCAACCACACTATGAAAGGAAATCATAGTGTAGCAGGGTACTCATGAATGAGTAATGCAACACTGTCCCTTTCACCAAAACACATCGAACAAGTAAACACATCAATGCATAACAATCAGTTACATAATAAACAAGATAAAACAATCACAAGATAATCACATAGTAACCATGATTAGATAAGCACATCATGCTCATAATTAAATTAATCCACATAAGCTAATAAGTCCATAAAACTGTCATAGCATGTGAAAAACTAAAGTAATAGCAATATCATCAAAGTATCATCAAGTCTCATCCAATGTCGACAAAGAAGTAAATCCAACATAAACAAAGTGTCATAATGCCTATCCTAACAGGTCAATTATCAATCTAACAGAGAAAAACATGAGGGGCACTACATCCTCCCTCGAAGAATTAGGCTTACTCCTGGAAGCCTGCAAACAAGTAAGGGTATAACTCACATTTGGGATGCATCCTCCCAAGAGACTAAGAACTCATCATTAGGATCCCATTGGACCCTAACCTGCTCAACATCTCGATCGTTGAGGGTGAATATCATCTGCTCCAGAGTGCCCACGAGCTCTAGAGTCAGCTGCATGTCCTCTACCTGCAGCCTTCACAACTACGCCCTGATGCTCCACTTGGCGGTTATCAGCCGCTATGAACACTTTGTGAAACCTTCCTACATCAGCCATTGTTGGCTCTGAGGCTGTCGGCTTCTTACTAAATCTTGATGTGCTCTTTTGAGGACACATTCTAGCTATGTGGTCCTGCTTGCCACAAGAAAAACATCCTGTTCCACTGCCATACCCCCTACCACCTGAGGGTGCACTAGACTACTGAAAACTACCACTACTGACTGCAGACTATGGGCTTTGAGCTGGCTAGTCAAAATGATCACGCTTGGATTGTTTCCAACTCTGATCTTTCCTAGACTGAAACCTACCACCTTGCTGAGACTGAGAATTCTTAGGTCTCGACTGGGAACGTTGTTGCTGCTGCGACTACTGTCCACCCTTAGTGAGTGCTTGATGGCTCTTAAAGGAACCTGCAACCTGAGACTGACCACCTTGAGACTCGAAACCTACTGGAGGTGCACTACCAATCTGTACACCTATATGACCTCCCAACACCATGGTCAAATTCTCCTCTACCAATCAAGCCTTCTCTACTACCACCTCCATGGTCTTTGGCTTGAAGACACAAACTCCCCCACTGATATGGTCATTCAAACCCCTAATAAAATGCTGAACCAACATAGTCTCATCATTACCAATACCTGCATATTTCTTAAGTTCATAAAACCTACGCTCATACTACTCCACCGACATAGCCATCTGTCTCAACTCATGAAACTCATCAGCAGGGCGCTGCCTCTAGTGATCCGACAAGAAACAAGCTCTAAACCTCTCCAAAAACATCTCCCAAGACACTAAACCAATATCAAGATACAATTTTTGTTCCTCCATTTGCCACCATGTAGAAAAAAAACCTCCGAGGTGCATGATGGCACATCTCACCTTGGTGTTACTACTATATGGATGCATGGAAAAATACTTGTCCAAATTGATCAACCAAGTCTCTACCTCCAATCCACCACCAGAACCATCAAAAGTAAGAGGTCGTGCCCTCAAAAGACCCCTCATATGGCCTATTGAAACAACCTCCTGCTCTGCCAAAACATCTCTCCTCCTAGGAGACCTTTCTCTTTCCCTATGCACCTATTGATCACCCTATTGTCTAGGGCCTAGATGGGCAAGAGGCTCCTCAAGAAAATGATGCAACTGAGCTCCCTCCAATCCCGGTTGACTCGGATTCAGACCCCCACTTCCCTGATCATTCTGAGAGCCCTTTTGTTCCTCACGATCACTCTCGTGGGAACTCTGAGAAAGGGGTGTTCTAGTGGTTAGCCCTACGACCACCACCACGACCTCCACCACGACCTCTACCATGACCCCGACCTTGACCTCTAGGAATATTCCTACACAATGCTAACAAGGGGATAAGTCTCAAATTATTAGACGAGGATGACAAAATGGAAAAACATACGCTAAAGAATCTAAGCACTAGGACAACATAATGGGATCATATGAACTAGAGTACCCAGTGCAAGAAACTTGGGCTCTGATAATAGGTGTAACGCCTCACCAAATAACCCTAGAGGACAACACTACTATACCACAATAACGCTACAATTTTTTTTTAAAGTGCAATCACATGGAATGTAAACCATATCTAAACACAACATATAAGTTAAGCTATGTCCTCTAAGGTTCCATGACTGCATTACTCGAAAAAATATTAGCAAGATATAAATACACATCATGGATTAACTAACAACAAGAGTTCATTTTAAATCTATTGCATTGAATAAATAAACACATACATTTCCATATTATAACATAAGATACGTAACCATCAAAGATCATATAATAAGAACTAGTGAGTACATATTCAAATTCCCTTGCATGGGAGTCCATCATTAAATTGTTACAAGCTTACATCAATGCTTCCCTTAATACAACAGGAAGAATACATTAGGATTACATTACATGATACAAAGGATATACAGGTACATTACATAACATGTGCAACTATCTCTCAAATTGGTACAAGATCTAGAATCTGCTACACAAGGTACATCTTCCACGCACATGAAAAAAATCAAGGAACCCAATGGAGGAAAAAGCACAATCCACCCGACCATGTGGAACCCTAAGGCCCACCCCCTGTGCTAGGAGATAAGATAAGGTCCCACTACATCAAACCGTAAAGAATACAAAAGGCTAACACAAATTACTAAATATGGCTCAACATAACTCAATGCAACATGAACATCACATAATAGAGACACTACTTCCAAAGGAACACAAACAACAAAGGGAAAACACAAGGCTAGGGAATTTTAGACTGTAGTAGGGAAGAGTGTCATTGCATGGTCCTAGCATGGGTTATCCTGACAGTCTCTCACCAAATGTCGACCCCCATCTCTGGTTATCCTCACAGTCTCTCACTAGACACTGGCCCCATAGGGTGACACATGCGGATTGAACATTCCTTTCATGCAGACAAGGAAGTTGGTCTTGCCAACCATGCCTTCTCATCCCATCCTTAGCCTGAACAAGCACTATAGGCATGGGTGAGGCATCTAATTATCTTAATTAGCATGAAGTCCACCCAACCCCCCTAATTCATTATTTAGGTTATCACTAAGTTAAGGAACTCCCACATGGGTTATCCTGGATGCCACTTTGGGCTCCGACCCCTATTGAGAGCCACTCCCCCTACTAGCAACTAGAAGACCCAACACATCAAACAAGGTAAAGCCATCTTGCACAAATTACAAAACCACATGAACACACACATAGAGAAGGGCATGGACCTTCTCGCTCACAAATCCCAACCATAATAATGAATAAGAAGTGCAAGGCTAAAGATCCGCATGTACACATCTCAAGTACAATATCAACCATTTCAAAAGAAACAAATCATAAAATCCATAAATAAGATACTCCCCTAAGCCTCTAGAAGATTACCCTTAACCATTTTGCACAAAAGACTCCACTTAAAACAAAGACTCAAGAATCACCTTAATTTTACAAATCAAACACATTATTTAAAACGAGAACACAAATACCAATGTAACCATGAAATCAACACATATTAACAAATCATCCATTAAATGGTTATGAAAGAAATTATCATTTAAAATGAGATAATCAAATTCGATCCTTCTAACCAAATCCTCCCATTTACAGATCAAGAGTAAATTAATTTTCACCTTATTAGTTTCCCAATTTATTTAGCTTACAAGAACATTTAATTGTAAAGGAAAACATGTTTTAAATAACCAAATTCACAGTAAATTCCCAAATTAACCATAATTTATATTCATATAAACAAAATATAAATATATATATGTATGCATTAAATTTTGAGTTATTATTTTCTATCTAATAAATCAGATAACAATGAGGTGAACATGATTTAATATACAAAAGCATATGTAACTAAACATATATATAAAACTATATATATATAAATGACCCGATTTATCATTTATCAAATTGTCACACACATATATATATAAGATCGAATCCCGTAAATAAAATTGAATGGCATAACAAAATCAAATGCTATATACAATTACTTCCATCGTCTTACCTAAAGCATATTGAATGATCAATATCTTCATTTTTCCCAAAAAAATAAACATCCTCTAAGAATGTATGAAATCAAAATTCAACCATCAAATAGCCCCATCGAATTTCTAATCCATACATAATGTTTGAAATTAATACATAGGAAAGGGCGCCATATAAATAAAATCGAATGCAATGAAAATTAAAATCTAATGCTTTGTTTATAAAAAAATGAAGGTTGTTTGTATAAAATCGAATGTTGTATGCATCAAATGGCTGCAAAGAAGTGACATAGGGGAGATAGGAGAGCACACCGGAATAGCCTATGAAGGCTTAAGGAACATTCAAGCAAAGGCCCAAAAAAAATAGTGATAAGATTACATGTTCATCAATTTCCATTAAACAAAAATTTCATAGAATGCCAAAGCATAAGGCCATTGATTTAACAAAATAAGTCACCTTCAAAACAATAGATAGCTGCAAAAGCAACGACGACAAGGGAGAAGATAGTCCTCGGCTGGGGTGGCGCCCCTCCCATGAAATCTTATTCAAAACATAATCTTTCTTGATTTTGTCATTCAAACGGTGGGTAAAGCATAATTTATTGAATAGACTTCATAAACTATCAACAAATGACAATGGCTAGGAGAAATATTTTGACGCCATAAACTAAACTAGAAAACATGAACAAGATCGATTTTTTTGCAACGTGAAGAGCTTGAAATCATTAAATTTATGCAGCTTTTAGAAACACATCCAAACAATCATTTTCAACAAACAAAGAGAGAAGAATTCAAATTGCATTTAATAAAAAAAATAGAACAAAGAACAAAACGAAGCCAACCTAGATTCCAACACTATTGAGATAAAAAATAGTGTCGAGATCTGCTTCTACATCCGCAATAATCCACTCCTCCAAAGCCTTAATCAAATCTTCATTAATTTTTCCCAATCCAATTTTGAACAATCAACAAAATGCAATCATTCTACAAATAATTTCTTGCATACCAAGTTCTCTCTTCGAAAACAAAAACCAATCATAATCCATAATCCCCCAAAATGATAATTTTTATTATTATTACTTTTAAAGGAAGTCGTTAGATTTTCAAATACAAAAATTAGATAAAAATCTCCCAAAATAACGAGTTTCTATTCTACAAATAGTTTGATGTCACGCATGTGCTCTGAGAATTCTTTTTCTATATTTTTAATTGTTTTAGCTGATTATCCATTATCTCCTTCCATTTAATACTTTATTTGCATATTATAATATTTTCCCACATTTCCAATTTATTATAATCCCATCATTAATAATAAACATATTTATATTTAGTTATAAAAATACTTTTTAACTTAACAATTTAATTTAATAAATTAATTAACCAAGGCAACTCAAATACTATTTATCAACATGGTCTATTTAATAATATATTTAATTCAACAATTAATAAAACAACATAATTAACAAATTTAATTTAACAATCAAATATCGATAATCATCACCTAAGCATAAACAAGGTCAAAATGAGAACAACTGACCGCAACAACACACAAGACTGACGGGGTAACTGACTAGATACTCATACTCTTCAAGGATGATGGCAAGGGTAAGGGACCGTACATTATCTTCATTCAAAAATTTCCATTGGGTTTAAGGCATGCTTAGACCTGTCAATTCAAGTAAATCTAACATCAACAACGTGTCATAATGTTTGTCCTAACAGAACAACTATCAATCTAACATAGAACAACATGAGGGGCACTACACGTGTTATTCTTCATTATTATTTCTAACAAAACTGATAATTTATTTTGATTTCAAGGAAAAGTATAAATGGTGAGGAACTAGATTCAATCCCTAGGCATGTGGAATTAAACACCATATATGAACCATCCTCTATCCTTTTCTATAGAAAATTTCCCTATCCCTCACATTTAATTTCTTAGATTAGCAATTAATATTTTTAAAAATTTATCTCATAATTGAATATTGAATTAGTCTAGGTTGATTCATGCTGAGTTGTATGCATTTCATTTGACTATCCTATAAGATGAATCCCATCAAAATGTTATTTCCTTTTACAATAAGGTAAATAAAAAAACTTATAACAAATGCTTCAATCAAGGGACCTTATCATACCAATTCATTATATTTTTGATAGTGGTGTAAAAAATACCCATACCCTTTTACCTTTTATAAAGATATTATAATATTAACATCAAATGAAGTTGGAAACAATTTACCAATCAATTATCTTATAGAAATCTAAAATCTTAAAGGGGATAGCAGGTTTGATATAGTCAATATCAAAGTTCCAAATATCACAATTTTTAATGGAGAAATGCACACCCTTCCTAATATTATTTCTTCTTATCAAACTCTCTAATGATTTATGTTACCTTACACTTTCCTATTTTTCCTAAATGGATTGGTATTTAACTTTACAATGTATAATTACATATCTATTTCTATTTCATTTCATAAATCATGCCTCAATTCTAAATGTAATTTAAATTAACAACTCATTGACACAATATATCTCTTGTTTAAAATTTCTCACTTTTACTTAAAATAGTATATAATTTCATATAATACTTATTACATATATATATAACTACATTTTAAGAAGTTTGATTTTTTTAATAATTTCAATTGCTACTTATTTTTTCATTTCATGAAATCATATATATTTTTAAAATTTTATTTCTATTTATTTTTGGTTAATTATTTGAATGCTAAATAGTAAGAAACTCTTACATCTCTTTATAGAAGTTTAACAATTTTTCAAATATAATCATATTTAATTTTAAAATTTTAAAATTGGCATTTGAGAAACTATAGGTTAGTTTGTAAATTTGATGTTTACTTACTCTTCTTTATTTTTAATATGATTAAATATATTATTATCATCTAATGAAATAGTCAAATTGTAAGGCAAAAGTAAAAAATAATAAAGCTAAATTCACTAAAGTGACAAATAACCAGTATAGATATTTTAAACACATTATGAAAAGATTTCCAAAAATATACTCTTTAGTTTCTATTTAATTGAGAATTATTTTATTTTATACGTATTCTTGACTTTATTTTTATTTATAAATAGTTATTTTATTTATGTTGTTTTGATTAATAGGGGAAAAACAGGTTTTGAAGGGACCCCGAAACCCTTTACAACAAAAGACATAAAATGTAATCTAAAAGGATAATCAGAACAAACCACCAGTAGCAACCCAACAACCAAAAATCACCAAATGTCAGGTGTTGAATAAAGATAAAACAAGAAACAACCAACAACACCCAACAACCAACAAACAACAAAACATAACCTAACCTACACCCCAAACTAAATAGAAAGCAACAAGAAAAAGACTAATTCAGGCCACTAAGAGTATTGGCCATCTCCAATTGCTGGTTCTTATGCTTTTCAACCATATCCAACAGTTCCTTTTTCTCAGCATCAAAGGTTTTCTTCCACTCAGCCGATCCTCTAGTCGTTGGTCCCTTATCATCATCCTTAGGAGTCTTCTTACCTTTGCCCTTTGCCACACATTCCTTCTCCATAAGCTCAAAGAAGTAAACCTGATCTTCTCCGAGCTTACTAATTTTCTTGAATAGGATTTCTAAAGACTCTGCACTGTTCTTCACAAAAATATGACATGCCTGCAGAAGTTTTTTGATATCCACATTTATTCCAGACACTTTAGCTTCTAGAGCAGATATTCTTTCTTCGCAAAGAGACTTAAAGTCATGGTAGGAACCTTCAAGGTCCACCATTCTATCAATAAGGATATCTGGTACAACACCTTTAGGGACATTCTTAAGATTTTCCATTAAACCTCTGATTTTAATCTTAATCTTATTGAATTACTATAAAGACCATTTTGCTAGATTGAATGTACCTGTAGCCCTAGTTCTGACCATGTCCAACAAATTAAACATGGATGTCACATCATCATCCAAATAAGAAAAATCCTCGAAGAGAGGATCCACCTTCCAGGGCTCTTGATTAGCTTCTTGCTTTTCTGCATCCTCCTCCTCGTGACACCTTTTCTCCTTATCCTCCTCCTCCTTAGGAAAATCCTACGGAGAGGAATCCACTATGGTCATTGTCTTGTCACTAACATTCTTGTCCTCACTAACCTCCTTGGGTTCCTTAGTCATAAAATCCAAGGCCTTACTCCTCAGATTAGCAATGCACGTCGAAAGCCTCCTCGGTTTGTTAGCACCCACCTCTTTAACCTGAACCAACATCTTTACCCCCTGCCACCTCCATCGGCTTGGGAGAGGGATCATCCAACCCCACATCCATGTCATCACTCCCAGAAAGGGCAAGCCTTTTCATTGGCCTGTTACTCTTACCACCGCCCCCTTCCTTTTCTTCGAAGATGTAGCCACAACAATAGGAGAAAAATCCTCCTCATCACCATTCCAATCCTCCTCCTTTGAAGAGGAATCCTCCCCCGTTGACCCAAAATCATCTATTAAACTCTTCTCCTTGCCCTTGATGGAAGGAGCAGGGAGGAGGGTCTTAATATATTCCATTATCAGTAAAATTAGCCCTTTATGGAGGACCAAAGCCTTTCTATTCTTAAGGTGCGCATACATCAAAACCTCCGGAGAAGATAACAAAAAAAAAGGAAAGGAAATGAATAGACCATGCTGAAATGATTAAGGAGAGTAAAATGATGACCAAGAATAACCTTAAATCTCCCTTCCAGAGTCATACCACATCATTACCTTGGCAACACTCGCCCAAATCTTCTTCAGGGAAGTTCTCTCATAACCCCAGGTCTCCAGCTTAATTAAAGATTTCCTCTCGTCATCTTTAAAGATGTTATTTTTATCTATATTAATTTTATTTTTACATGCTTAAAGTTATTTTATTTTATATTTCAAAAGTTATTTTATAATTTTATATATTTTAAATATATATATAAATTATATCAATATTATTTTTTACTTTCACTTAATACCTTAACCTAATCATTTTTTAAATATAATTATTTTATTAGGCCAAAGGCGTTCCCTATATGAACATTATTGGCTAACTTTAATGATCGATAGTTGAGAATGTGGTAGAATGATGGTTGACCATTGAAAAATATCTAACCATTCGATGAACCCAATATAAAATAAATAAAAAATAATATTAAAGGAAATAAAACACTTTATACAAAGAAAGAAAGCAAAGAATCAAGTATTCTTTCTACATTTCCACTAGAAAATATGTTTTACATTCATAATATAAAGGTCAAAAAAAAGAAAAAAAAGAAAGCAAATAATTAGATATTTTTCCTCATTTTCCACTAATATTCAAAATGTATAAATTATAATATTATTATTATATTATATTTTATATAATATAAGTTTTTATAAATTATATTTTCTATTGTTTTTCAATATATATATATATATAATGGTATTTTTTTATTTTAGATTATAAAATATAATTTTTTAAAATATTCTTGATTTAATATGAAATAAAAAAATAGGTGCGTAAATATAATTCTATTGATATAAAAAAGTTTTACAATGTTCAGCCAATGTGGTGATATGTTTAGAGCTAGCTAGCCAACCCACCTAACTATTCATCCTTTCAGAAAAAAACCATACAATGTGGTATTGACCCAAGATTGACTATCTAGCCCACCCACCCAACACCGCAACAAACTCCATACACATGGACATGGCCAAAGCCAAACGATGCAGACAACAAAAAACATGCACTGAACCCAACTCCATAACATGTCAACAAAACTGCATACAACAACACTAGTCAAAAAGCACACCTTCCTCTAGAAAATACTACTAGAAGTATCCCTTCCAATACAACCGTGATGCCTCCTCCAAGTATAGGAAAACCTTCAAAAAATCTAAACCCCATCGCGCCTGCTCCCTATGCTCCCTGAGCTCACGTCCTTTAACATCCAACAGGAAGGGGTACCACTTCACATAGATGTCTGAAAGAAATACTCTAGCCATGTCTTGTGGTCGTGGAATTCCCACCCCTAACTACAATTATGATGACATCCTCCACACCCCCTAGTGAATCCGCCATAACTAGTTTATATGCCATGAACAATACCATGGCCTTTGGGAGCTGCAAGTCTAGAAGTGATGTTACAAACCTTGAGGCAATATCCATGTTTGTTCTGTATCTTTCTGTTGACACCATGAATTCTTTGCCCAGGACAAGCTCAATCACCCCCAAAACCAGTTGATCTAACTCTTTGAACATAGAGCACAACCTATTATTAGTTATCTTTCCAAGAAAGGCCCATGTTTTTGAGACGATATCAACCTGATAAGGGTCTGCATTCCTACAACAATCAAACACAGATTTTTTCGTTTGAATGACCAAAAAACTAAGGTGTTCAGCACCCTTTATCACCCATAATATGTGTGTTAATGAATTTATGATGACACATCAATATGGGATCCATTCTTACCTCTTCCTTGGAGATGCCATGACTATCCTTACTGCTTGTGAGATTAGACTCGTATTCAATTCCCCCTTTTGACACCTCCCACCCGTACAACACCAACCTAGACAATGTGCCATGAACACCACTCCTCGCACAAGCACACATTGCAAGTGTTACCACCCCACCAGGTTGCCATGGGAGGAGAATTTTCACCCTTCACAAAGGCCTCTATCCAAGCTACTTATTTCAAGTCTTTGAGATGTCATCCACCCCATCTTTCACTAGACTATCTGCCTTCACATTGGCCTCCCTATATACATGGCTCACTGTGAATGCATCCAAATCTTTTGACAGTTTGCAATCCAGCTCAAGTAGTGGTTGTAATATCTAGTTCACCATCTTTCTTGCTCTCATCTCTTGGATGACCACCATTGAGTCACCTTCGATCTCTACATTCCTCAATTTCAGTTTCCTATAGAGCTAAAGACCACAATTAAGGGCCTTGAGCTCAACCACCATGTTTGTCCCTTCCAAAAATGGAAGTGTTGGATGTTGTGGTTATGTTTCTGATATGTGGTTGTCATTGATGTCAACACTATTAGCATTGGTGATTCTGAAGGCTGTATATGTTGAGGAGATTGAGAAAATTGTAAAAAATATATTGCAGGAAGCCAGTGAAGCTGAGAAGGTCAGAATGTTAGAAAGTTGTGAATGTTGAGTTTTTGGTGGCGTGCACTAAAGGGTTTTTTGCTCAATCTATCTAGTATGTTTTTTGAAAGTCTCAGTGGTATGCATTAAGATTTGAGGAATTTATGAAGTTCTATGTTCCTATAGTCATTTTGTTACTGTAGTAGGTGTTCTTGGAAGAAGAGGATAAAATTTTGATAATTTCAGTTGTTGCGTATGTACCTGTGATGTTCATGGATGAGTCTAGATTGTGCTCTATCCTTGCTATACGTTTGCATTGATCAGAGTGTTCATGATCGGAGAATTTTCCGATGTGTGCTCGAGTTTTCATGTTCTTGGCCGACATTATGGTGGTAGCATGTTGCGGATCCATGAGGATTAATCTTTTATTGTTTGGCATGTTCGAAGGTGTTTTTTCGGGTCCTCACTATGTTGTGACTGACTTGTGTTGGTGCGCATTAAGATTTATTCATGTATTGAGGCCGACAATTGTAATTCATCATTTATTTGTGGCCGAAAGAGTAGTTGATGTAAATTTGTGTGGTGGATATATAAGAGTGATTGTTGAAGTGTGCTCAAGGCAATGCTTGGTGTGTGCAAGTGACGTACATGTGCAAATAAAGGTTAAATCATTCAAGAGAAGATCAGAGTGTGAAAGAGATTGAGCAGAGTGTGGAAGAGTGTGTAGAAGTTTTTGTGTGCCTAACCGGAACTGTAATCATGATTTTGTAGAAGCTAATTTCTCAGTTCAAACTCATTACATGGATTTAATATGATTATTGTATGTAAGGTAGTGAGCCTTCCTCTGAGAAGTAAGCTCTAGGCAGTGTGCCTGAATGCAAGTTCATTCCTTTTTCATTCTTCATTATAATTCTAACAAGGTATAATCTTGTGGACTAACATCCACCGTGGTTTTTCCTTTAACAGGGTTTCCACCTATAAAATCTTAGTGTTCATGTGTCTCTGATGTGTTATTGATTTATGCTTGCACTGCTAATTATCATATCTGAGATATAAGGTTGATTAATGTCGAATAAGTTTAATTTTGGTTACAACTGATTCACCCCCCTCTCAGCTGCCTATCCTTGTTTTGCCAACAATTGGTATCAGAGCTAGTTCCTCTGAAGAAGTCTAACAGCTTGAGGTGATCCAAGATGGAATCATACAAGAAGGATAGTCCCAAATTCGATGGTACAAAATACTCTTTATGGAAAGTCAGAATGGAGTGTCATTTGAAGTGCATTGTAGAACCTTTCTGGAAGATCACACAAAGTGCATATACTATTCCTCAGAATGGTCCATCCTTTGAAGATGAGATCAAGCAAGAAGAAGCTAATACCAGGGCTATTGATGCATTATTGAATGCTTTGACAAATTTAGAGATGACAAATGTATTAGGATTGAAGACTGCATATCAGATCTGGAAAAAGTTGGAAACATTGTATTAAGGAGATGCACTAGTGAAAAGTGTTAAGCTACAAAGTTTAAAAGGCAAGTGGGAAGACATGAAGATGAGTGAAGATGAGAACATCCTCTCTTTTTCTCAAAATATAAATGAACCGGTGATGAGAATTAGATGTACCGGTGGAACCTTGGATGAAGAAGAAATTGTGGCTAAAATACTTAGATCTATGCCTCCCTCCTACAAAACAAGAGCTCATGCTATTGATGAACTCAGGACAATGAAAAATGTGAGAAGAGACATGCTGATTGGAAAACTTGCTACCTTTGAGTTAAGTGAATTTGGTGAATATAATCCTAAGATCGAGTCTGCATTCAAAGCTATTGTATCCGGAAAAAGACAACAGAGATACAATCCGGGAGAGAGTTCCAAAAGGACATTCAAATATGAAGATGAGATGAAAAATATTGAAGATGAAGAAAAAGAATTAGAAGAACTGGAAGCATTGATTTTGAAAAGAGAAGCCAACGGTCATGGTAAGTACAAAGGAAAGTTACCTATCAAATGTTTTTCTTGCAGTAAAATAGGCCATTTTGCATCTAGATGTCCTGAAAGAGTTTCTAAGTACAAACTTGAGAGGACTAGATTTCAAAGGAAATGTTATTATGCTGAAGAAGGTGTAACTGATGAAGAATCTGATAAAGAAAGTGGAAATGAAGATGAATGGGTATTCATTAGTATCAAAGAAAATGGCTAGGTGTCCATTGAATCTAGTAGTAATGTGAATGTTGAGAAAGCTCTTGCAGAAAAAATTGAAGAAAAAGATGAGTAGGTAATTGACAATGGATGCTCACATCATATGATTGGTGAAAAAATAAATTTTGTAAGCGTGGAAGACTATGATGGTGGTGTTGTAAGATTTGGAGACAACACTTCTGGTGTGATTCGTGGCAGAGGCACTATTTCTTTTGGTGGTAAGCACAATACTAATGGTGTTCTTTATGTAGAAGGCTTAAAGCATAACTTGTTAAGTGTTGGACATATGGTAGACAAGGGTTACAATCTTCAATTCAAGGATGGTAAGTGTCAGGGGAAGTTCTGGAAATATGATTGCTTCAGGTACAAAGACAAAAGGTAGTATCTTTCATTTGAGTGCTGCTATTGAAAGTTGTTTAATTGCTTAGATTGATGTAAGTTGGTTATGGCATAGGAGGTTGTGTCATGTGAACTTTGATAACATTGTCAAGATAAGCTCTACTCAAGCAGTCAAAGATCTTCCTAAGTTAGTGAAGCCTACTAACACTATGTGCAAGGAATGTTAGATGGGAAAGCAGACAAGAAATTATTTTTGGAGCAAACAGTATAGATCTAATGGAGTACTGGATTTGATACATACTGATTTATGTGGTCCATCCAGAATTAGATGTCTACAAGGTGAAAGGTATTTTATGTTGCTCATTGATGATTATTCTAGAATGATATGGGTTGATTTCTTAAGAGAAAAATGTGAAGCATTAGAAAAGTTCAAAAGCTTCAAAGCTATGGCATAAAATTAGATAGGTCAAAAGATCAAATGCCTAAGGTCAGACAGAGGTGGTGAATTCACTTCCCGGGAATTCAATTCTTTCTGTGAAGAGCATGGAATGCAAAGAAAACTATCTGCTCCCTAGACCCCTCAACAAAATTGAGTTGTTGAAAGAAAAAATAGAACTGTTCTAGACACTGCTAGAACCATGATGTTGGAAGCAAATGTTCCTCATTTCTACTAGAGAGAAGTTGTAAGTATTGCTGTGTACACCATTAACAAGGTGAATGCCAACAATAATTCTGGTAAGACACCTTTTGAGTTATGGTTTGGTTATAAGCCTACTGTCAAGTATTTCAAAAAATTTGGAAGAAAATGCTCCATCAAGAGAGATGATGATATAGGAAAGTTTGATGCTAGAAGTGATGAAGTAATATTTTTGGGTTACTCTACTAAAATCAAAGCTTATCGGTGCTTTAATAAAGGGTTAAAGAAAATGGTTGAAAGTGCAAATGTCAAAGTTGATGAAGATATTGTTAGACCATCCAGATGTTGTGGATATGATTCAGATGATCAACATGATAATACTAATAATGGAAATAATGTTTAGACACAAAATCAACTTCAGATTGTTCCGGTGAATGAAGAAAATCAAGAAGCAAAAACTAGCAAAAGTGCAGAAGAAAGAACACAAGAACAAGAAGTCAGAGAAAATCCTAAAACTCCCAAGTATGTAAGGAGAAATCACTCTGAGAGTCAAATCATTGGAGATAAGAGAAAAGGTGTGCAAACTAGAAGAAGAATTTTGGAAGAGTACTGTCTAATTTCCAAAGCTGAGCCTAATAATATTAATGGAGCATGCAAAGATGAATATTGGATGGAAGCCATGAAAAAAGAATTAATGCAGATAGAGAAAAATGATACATGGGATCTTGTTCCCAGACCTCAGAACAAAAATGTGATTGGAACCAAATTGTTGTTTTGGAATAAGCTGAATGAGCAAGGTGAAGTGGTCAGAAAGAGAGCAAGATTGGTTCACAAAGGGTACTCACAAATGGAAGGTATTGCTTTTGAAGAAACTTTTGCCCCTTTTGCTAGAATTGAAGTTTTAAGATTATTTTTTGCTTCTCCTACTTTCAAGAATTACAAAGTCTATCAGATGGATGTAAAGTCAACATTTCTAAATGGTGAGCTAGAAGAGGAAGTCTATGTTGAACAACCAGATGGATTTCAATTGACTGATGAAAAGGACATGGTATGTTGATTGAAGAAAGCTCTATATGGACTTAAGAAAGCTCTTAGAGCTTGGTATGCTAGATTGGATAAATACTTGTTGAAACTTGGATTCAATAAAGGTACTGCTGACAATAATCTGTATTTCAAGTTGGATGAAAATAAAGAATTGATCATTGAAGTCTTTGTTGATGACATTATTTTTGAAGGTGATGATGATTTGTGTATGAAGTTTGCTGATGAAATGAAAAGTGAGTTTGAAATGTCAATGATAGGAGAACTGAAATTATTTTTAGGATTGCAAATCACTCAGTTAGATGATGGAATTTTCATATCTCATTCTAAGTATGTGAAAGAGCTACTGAAAAAGTTTGGTATGGAAGATTCAAAGCCAGTTGGTACACCTATGGTAACCAGATGCAAAATCACACAGAATGATGATTCTCCCAAAGCAAATCAGACAAGATACAAGTCAATGATTGGTGGGTTACTCTATTTGACTTAGACCAGGCTAGATATAATGAATGTTGTATGCATGGTTGCTAGATATCAAGCTGATCCTAAAGAGTCTCATGTGACTACTATGAAAATAATTTTTAGATACCTGAAAGGGACATTTGATCTTGGTCTTTGGTATCCTAGGGATGATGATCGTATCCTGAGCACTTTCATTGATGCTGATTGGGCAGGAGATGTGGATGACAAGAAGAGTACTAGTGGCGGTGCATTCTTCGTAGGGAAGAAGTTGGTATCTTGGCTAAGAAAAAAGAAGAATTCCATTTCATTGTCTATTGCTGAGGAAAAATATATTGTTGCTGCAAACAATTGTACTCAAGTATTGTGGATGAAGCAAATGTTGAGAGATGTGAGAATTGAGTATGAAGAACCCATTGCCATATTATGTGAAAATTCAAGTGCCATAAAAATTTCTAAGAATTCAGTGCTACATTCAAAGACAAAGCATATATCCATCAAATATCACTTCTTGAGAGATAAAGTAAGTGACAAAGAAGTTAGATTGGAGTATATACCTACCAAGGAGAAAATTACACACATCTTTACTAAGACATTGCCTAAGGATACTTTTGAGTATCTCAGAGGCAAGTTAGGGGTAATTTCTGCTCCTGATCAAAACTAAGAGATGCAGGTCTTTGCATCAGTCCTTGAATTCATAGCCATATCTTATTCCAGATTGATGTTGTGGTGGCTGCTACTCATGAAGAGTAGTCAGATTATTCAAATGTGTGATTAGAGCATGTGTACCTTTTCCATTGATGTCAAAGGGGGAGATAAGCAATGCAAAAAACATAGGAGAAGAAGGAAACAGGAAAAGAGTGCACAATCTCAGGGGGAGATTGTTGGAGAAGAGCTAGTTGGGTTGATGACATTATTTTTCACATCATGTGTTACCATCAATGCTAAAGGGGGATATTGTTGGATGTTGTGGTTATGTTGTTGATATGTGGTTGTCATTGATGTCAAAATTATTAGCATTGGTGATTTTGAAGGCTATATATGTTGAGGAGATTGAGAAAATTGTAAAAAATATATTGCAGGCAGCCAGTGAAGCTGAGAAGGTCAGAATGTTGTAAAGTTGTGAACGTTGATTCTCTGGTGGTGTGCACTAAAGGGTTTGTTGCTCAATCTATCTAGTATGTTGTTTGAAAGTCTCAGTGGTACACATCAAGATTTGAGGAAGTTATGAATTTCTATGTTCCTACAGTCATTCTGTTACTGTAGCAGGTGTTCTTGGAAGAAGAGGATAAAATTATGATAATTTCAGTTGTTGTGCATGTACCTATGACATTCATGGATGATTCTAGATCATGCTCTATCCTTGTTGTACGTTCACATTGATCAGAGTGTTCGTGATTGGAGAATTTTCTGATGTGTGCTCTAGTTTTCATGTTCTTAGCCAACATGATGGTGGTAGCGTGTTGCAGATCCATGAGGATTAATATTTTATTGTTTGGCATGTTCGAAGGTGTTTGTTTGGGTCCTCACTATGTTGTGACTGACTTGTGCTGGTACGCATTAATATTTATTCATGTATTGAGACCGACAGTTGTAATTCATTATTTATTTGTGGCCGACACAGTAGTTGATGTAAATATGTGTGGCGGATATATAAGAGCGATTGTTTAAGTGTGATCAAGGAAATTCTCAGTGTCTGCAAGTGATGTACATGTGCGAATAAAGTTCAAATCATTCAAGAGCAGAGCAGAGTGTGAAAGAGATTGAGTAGAGTGTGGAAGAGTGTGTAGAATTTTTTGTGTGCCTAACCGAAAATGTAATCAGGCTTTTGTAGAAGCTAATTTCTCAGTTCAAACTCATCAGATGGATTTAATCTGATTATTGTATGTAAGGCAGTGAGCCTTCCTCTGAGTAGTAAGCTCTAGGCAGTGTGCCTGAATGCAAGTGCATTCCTTTTTCATTCTTCATTATACTTCTAACAGGGTATAATCTTGTGGACTAACATCCCCCGTGGTTTTTCCCCTAACAGTTCCACATATAAAATCTTGGTGTTCATGTGTCTCTGATGTGTTATTGATTTATGCTTGCACTGTTAATTATTAGATCTGAGATATAAGGTTGATTAATGTTGAATAAGTTTAATTTTGGTTACAACTGATTCACCCCCCCATCTCAGTTGTCTATCCTTATTTTGCCAACAGGATGATATTGATCTACCACCATCCTACCCTTGGCATCTTTGATACAACTAGATTCTGACACCCCTAGATTTCCATGGGAGGCCCTTTCAAAATTCAACTTGTACCAACCTTCAACTAGGGGGCACCAATCCACACCAGTAAATTTTCCCTTCTTTACTCTCTGATTTTGGGCCCCATTTTTGGGAAGACACAAACCATACTGCACATTCCTCATTCTTGCATCCCATTTCAAAAGAAATAATGACTCAAAGTCTTTTTTGGCCACCCTCCCATTCACCACATCCAAAATTACTGCCTCCAACCTATTGATAAAGGTAGGTAATTCTCTCACTTTGTCCAATGCTCTCCTATTGTGCTCCTTCCATATCTCCCATACCACCATCGAGGGAGAAATAAACCACAACTCACTGAAAACCAAATTCTTCTTTAGCACCGTCAAAGAGGAGAAAAGATAGACTATGTCATTTGGTAATGCACCGTTCCAACTCAGCCTCACACAAAGGAACTTCCAACATGCTTGTGCACATTAATGGGCACCCAACCAATAGATGGTTTGTATCCTCCTTAGCTTCCCTACACAACACACACCTGGAAGGGCCCAAATAACCCAATCTTGTGAACTTATTTTTTTGTTAGAATCCTATCCTGTAATGCTACCCACATGAATGTGCTAGCTTTTGATAGACAAGAATGATCCCAACATAGCTATAAAGGAAACATTGAGGCCTCCTCATCTTTACATTGCGACCAATATCCATCTCTTGACTTATATTGAAAAAATGCCAAGCCAGCCCAAACAAGCTTATTCACCCCTTCTCAAATTGTTATTGTTCTTTTCTCCAACTCTTGCCTTAGTATCTCTGCTTCCTCTTGAGGAATGAGTCATGTGTCCAAAGCATTCCATTCAAATACTAATATTCTAACCAACCTTTGTTCTACCAGATAGTCTCTCACATGGAAACCCTAGGAACATTGTAAAATATCCTTTGACTACATAAACAACTCGCTGCTATCTATACTTGGATAACCACACCAAGAGTCCTCCCAAAAAAGAGTTGCACATCCATCATGCACATCCTAGGATAACTGATCCTGAATGAGGGGACGACAAGAGCACAAAAAAATTCATATTTTAGAGCTGCTAGGCAAGCTCTCAACAAGTAATATGCTACTAGAATTGTTGTCTTTCAAGTACTTGTGTTGCAACACCTTCACCCATTTTTCATCATTGTGGATGTACATGTGCCAAATCATCTTAGCACCTAGAGCTTTATTTTGTTTGAGAAAATTCTTGAGCCCTACACCCCCACCCTTATTCGATCTACAAACCGTATCCTAGGCAATCAGTGGAAATTTATTTTGATCTGATGTACCTTACCAAAAGTGCCTCATATTGTGATTGAGCTATGAAACCTTGTAGACTGGTAGCACTAGGTATGACATGAGATATATCAAAAGAGCTGAGATTACCATCTTCAACATAACTATCCTTCCAACCCATGAAAGCCACTTACCACCCCAAGCTGAAATGTGATTATTGATGCAATCTTCCAAGGGATCCCATAGCTTTCTAGATCTAACTCCTCTATCTAGTGGTAGTCTGAGATACGTCATCAACAAGTGTCCTATCTTGAAGTTGAAATCCTCAGCCACAACCCGAGCCAATGCAGGAGCTGTGTTCAAGAAAAATATCTCTGATTTGGCTTCGATCACATACTGACTCGAAGCCTCCACATAATAGTTGAGAATCCTTTTAAAAGCTAGAGCTTCACTTCGACTGACATCCTCAAAAATCAATGTATCATCAACGAATTTCTCATGAGTAACCATAAGCAACCCATGAAGGTATCCCACAAGATCGCCCTTCCCAGTGCCTCAACCATCAAGATATATAGGAAAGGTGAAAGATGGTCTCCCTATCTTAGTCCTCTAGAAACCTCAAATAAATCGGCTGGCTCACCATTTATGAGGACTGAGAATCACAGGCTCGATATGCAGTTAAAAACCCATGACACCCACAACCTGTCAAACCTAAATGCTTCCAGTACTTTGCATAATAACCTCCAATCCACCTTGTCATATGCTTTCTTAAAATATATAATTTTACCAACATTCCTTGGTTCTTGCTTGTATGAAGCTTGTGAATGACCTCTTGCGCTATGAAAACCCTGTCAAAGATTGATCGCCCAAGAACAAAGCTAATTTTTTCTTTCCAAAATCAAGACAGGAAGAATTTATTTCAGCCCATTCATCATTTCTTTTGCCATGATTTTATATAATGTTTTGCAGAGCACAATCAACCTAAACGCATCCAATGATGTTGGTTTCTCTTTTTTCGGTACTAAGGCCAAGGAAGTATTATTGATTTCCTTTAAAATCCTCCCCAAAGCTCTCAATTCTTCCAAAGCCTCCACCACCTCTTTCCCAATAATGTTCCAAAATTCTAAAAAAACCATGTCAAGAAACTGTCAGGGCCTGACACCTTGTCTGGATGAAGATAAAAGGTAGCTTGCTTGATTTCTTCTGTAGAAAATGGCCCCAACAACATCATGTTTTGTTTGACTGTTACTAGCATCGAAATTCCTTCTAATAGTGACCGTTGTGCATGCAAATTTGAGCCTTCCATATTATTGAGAAGTTGATGAAAGAATATCACTAATTCTACTACAATTCCAACAACTCCTTCCACCTCCTCCCCACTCACCTTCTTCAAGATGGTTATTCTATTCACTTCCCTCTTCACCCTAGTAAAGATGGATTTTTTTTGAGTTTTGGTCACCCTCTTTCACCCACATTTCTCGGACTTTTGATGCCATAACACCTCTTTTATAGTTAGAACCTCTTCCCATTGTTTAAGAAGTTCCTTTTCCTTCACAAAGAGCACCTCGTCCATACCCCTAGCAGACACACTCACATTCACTTCATCTAGTTCTATTTCCAGGTGTTGCTTCTCTTCAAAAATATCACCAAAATGGTTTTTTGTCTAGATCTAGATTTATTGTTTTAACAGTTTCATTTTTCTCACCATTTTGAACATGCCATTCCCCATTGACTACGCCGAATTCCACCACTCCACCTGTTGTAAAAATAGTGGATCCTTGTACCACATCTTTTCAAAACAAAAGGGGCATCAACTTGCTTTTTTTTCACCTAAGATCTCTAATTTGATTGAGTAGTGGTCAGAACTCGAGAAATGAACAATGCTACCATCCAAAGTAAAAGGGAAAGTCGTCAGGTCACCCCCAAAAATATATCTATCTAGCTTCTCCGCTATACTATTGAAGCTCAAATTGTGATTTGTCCAAGTAAAATTTCTATTCACCATCTAGATCTCCATTAGAAAATTTTGGTTTACAAAGTACTCAAAGTCTTCGTGTGATTGCAGTTTGTTGCCTACCCCACCCTACTTATCACTAGAGTGGAGGACAACATTGAATTCCCCACCCAATATGTAGAATGCATCCCTGTTTCCCTTCATGAACACCTCTATATCCTTCCAAACCCTCCACTTCTGAGTGATACTAGAAGGGCCATATACATTTATCACTGTGAAGGACAAACTTGAAATCCAACACCTAATCTTACTTGCCAACCACTACTTTCCAGCTGCCACCTCCTCCAAATACATCGATTGGGGTCAACACATCATGATTAATCCACCTGAAGTTCCCACTGATTATATAAAAGACAACTTCCATTGCTTACATTTTCACTTAAAACCCTTTACCTCAATGTTGTTGAATTTTGTTTCTTGTAGTAATACTATATCTATCCCTGAGTTCTCTAGCAAGCGCCTGATTAGACACTTTTTGTTAGGGGCGTTTAAGCACCTAACATTCCAACTTAAGATCCTCATTGGCTCCCCAAAAGGGTAACACCCTTCCTTGATCTTAAATGCATTGTTATCTTCTACTGCCCCACAGTCTCCCTAGCCAATGATCTCTTCTCTTCATTAGTTTTCCTGCCAACCTTCTTCTTATATCCACAATCTAGAGTGCACATACCAAAGGCTTTGGTTTTTACTCCAAGTTTCCTCTTTGGGCTTGATTTTTGATCTTTTAGGATATCTTCCCTTCCTCTAGTGCTTCTTCTACCACCAATTTTTGTTTGTTCTCTCCCAACTCCCCGTTTCCTTAGTTTGTTGACTTGCCTCTTCTTTCAAAATCTCCTTCTCCCACTTCTCTGCCTCTACCAAGACCAATTGCAAGTTGTTGTCTTACCCTTCTTCCAAAACTAACCCCTCCTCAACCATGTCGCCATTCTCTTGTCTTGGGAAGGAGGAATCCACTTCCCCAACCAATTCTCTTAGCTTGTTTCCTACTGTCAGAATCGTTTCCCAATCTTGACACAAATTCTCTTTCTGATCAAAAGCATCCTTGAATTCCTCCCTTTGCACCACTTCTTTTGTGGTCGTCTTGTAGACCACCATTTCCCAAGAAATCTCCTACCCTAAAACCTCCTGGTTCTTCATTTGACATGCCCTTCCCATCGGTTCCACCCCAGATTTGTCTTCAAGCTACTGTTCTTTAGAGTTTCTGTGATCTTTGTATACTTCTCCCCCAGAGGTGCCTTGTTCCCATACCAACACCCTTTTACCCTTCTGATCCTCCTTGTTGCTTGTCCTGAAACCACCCCTCTTCCAATTCTTCCATACCATCGCTAGGCATTGTGAGAAACACCATTCCACCTTCTGGAACCATCTCCCTTTATTGTGTATTAGTTCAATTTACTCGCATAAATGACTCCATGGAACCACTTCCACACATTCTTTCATCGTGCCCTTGTTTCCTTCTTGCAATGCTCCATCTACCCCTAGAATGGGTCCTAGGACCTCCCCTATGCTTTCTAGGGTCTCCTTGGACCAAAATTTTGTAGGGAGGTTTTTCAGATCGATCTAGAGCATCATTCTATCAGGTATATGGAATCTTAGATCAAAATTTTATTCCCAATTCTTGAAGTAAAACCCTCTCCCCTCCATGGCCATATCCTTTGATGCCAAGATGTCTTGCTTTGTTTTTGAAAAATCACACTCGATCAGAAAGAAACTGTTCTAGAAGAATTTTATATTTACTTTTCTCTTCCATATCTCTTCCCACCATTAAGCCATTTTTTATTTGGTGCATCCATCTCCCCACCACTTGGAAAAAATGGAATTATCCTCCAACTTGAGCTGAGTGGATTCAGTCATGAATGAAGGGATCACTAGCATTGTGCTGGTTTTACCACACCTTCCTTCTTCCTTTCCAAAATTTGAGTTCTTCCCGTTTGGATCTGGATCCAGACCCCTATCCACACTTTTCTCCCCTCCTAGAATCGGATCTGGTCAACTCCTCTTGTCTTCCTTACCAATATTACACATA
This sequence comes from Sequoiadendron giganteum, assembly GCA_007115665.2. Classification (NCBI taxonomy): domain Eukaryota; kingdom Viridiplantae; phylum Streptophyta; class Pinopsida; order Cupressales; family Cupressaceae; genus Sequoiadendron; species Sequoiadendron giganteum. Next base: position 680,782,373 of record CM021100.1, on the reverse strand, counting down.
CTGTCAACAATCACCTTTGGGACTTTTGACATCCCTACTTCATTTTTTATTTCCCACTTACCCACTCTGGTAAATTCTCTTCACCTTCGAAATGCCACCCGGCTTGCCCCTTGCGATTTATGCCTTTGCCACTCATACCCCAGATCCGCTCCACCCCGATTTCCTATCCTTTTTACCTGGAAATCTAGCTTACCCTTGTAGCCACCATACCACCCTAAGATCCATGGGGGACCTTGCCATTGATGATTTCGCCTTGTTTTGTTTCTTCCTACAGCACGAACCCTGCTTGACACCTGACGATTTTGAAACACACCACCATTATCGTCACCCCAATGACCCCTGCTATTACATGGGTTTTGACCCCCGCTCTTGATGTCAATGTTTCTCCTTGAGCCGATCTCGCAATAAAGACCATTCATTCTTTGCATCCTCAGCCCAAGATGCACCACCCTACTACCAAAAACCTCTGCCCACACCCATACTTTTCGCAATATTATGAAATAAAATTATATTTTATATATTTAAATATTTTTAGTATAATATTATAATATTTAGATATTATATATTTAATATTTATATACACTATAAGTTATTAAATATAAATATCATATAACATTTTATATATATTATTAATTAAAATATAAAATATATTATAAGTTTAATATTTATCTATATTTATTTTTAATTAATAATTTTTATTGTTTTTCAAAAAAAAGTTATTATTTACTTTTTATTTTAGATTATAAAATATAATTTTCTAGAATATTCTTAATTTAATATTGTGAAATAAAATTATATTTAATATATTTAACTATATTTTAGCATAATATTTTCTTGTTTGGTGAATCGCTACTAAGGGGCAACACCCATATCGCTTTTGAATGTAGCTATGAACCAGTGAGGCCACATTCAATGGACCTCATCGCCACCTTTTTTACGCCTGCTTGCATTCCCACCAAGCTCCCTATAGGACCCGATGCCATTCCTTTGAATCCTACGCCTGCCTACATACCCTCCAAGCTCCCCGTAGGACCCGATGTCATCCCTTCGTCTGCTTCACCTCACCTACCTGCATTCTTGCTAAGCTCCCTATAGCACTCAACGCCAAGCCTCTGTCAAAACACCCCCACCAGCTCTGTTGTTCCATCGTTCCCTCCAGCTTTTGACCCTGCAAGAACCTTCGATCACCTTCCATCCACCTTTGTCCTCTCGGTGTGCGTTCATCCCACCTTCCACTGGTGGAATTCGAACATTGAACAATAGTTTCACTACTGCTTGCAAATTTTCGTTGCACTGCAGGGTCATCTCCACTATTTTAGCATAATATTATAATATTTAGATATTATATATTTAATATTTAATATTTATATACAATATACATTATTAAATATAAATATAATTTAACTTTTTACATATATTACTAATTAAATATATTATAAGTTTAATATTTTTCTATGCTTATTTTAAAATATATATTTTATATTTATTAAAAATGATTAAAATATTAAATATATTAGAAGTTTAATATTTATCTATATTTATTTTAAAAATATATATTATATTTATTAAAAAAAAATATTCAATTTATATTTATTATTACATATTATTTGAAATATGATGCATATTATTAAATATAAATATGACATACATACACTCCCCTTTTCTCCCACCCTATCTTTATCTCTCTACCTCTACCCCCTCTCTACTACTTTTCTCTATCACCTCTTGCATCTCTCACTCTTACCCCCTATATATACCTCTCTGCCTCTCTCTATATCACTTCCTATATCTTTATCATTTTATCTCTCCATCTCCCTCTCTCTCACCATCTCCCTCTTTCTATCTCTATTTCTCTATCTCCCTCTTTCTCTCTCCTTCCATCACTCCCTCTCTATATGTTTATCTATCCTTCTCTTACCACCTCTATATTTCTCAAGTTATATCTATCTCTATCCCTATCTCTCCCTCTCTCCTTATCACTCCATCTTTCTATTTATCTCCCATCTCCCTCCCTCTCTAGCTATTTATAAATATATATCTCCCTCTCTGTATCTCTCCGTATATCTCTCACTCATATACACACTCCCTCTTTCTCCTTCCCTACCTCTATCTCTATCTATCTATCTTTTCACCTATCTATACCTCTCTTTATTACTTATCTCTATCACCTTATTTATCTCACTCTTTCCACCTCTATCTTATCTCCCTATCTCTCCCTCCCCCTCTCTATCTATATCTCATTATGTCTTTCTCTATCTATTTCTCTCTCTCACTCCTCTCTCTATATCTCTCTGCATCTAACTCCCTATCTCTCTCCCTATACATATATATCCTTTCCCTCTCCCCCTTCTTCTCTCTCTATCTTATTCACTCCATCTCTCCCTCCATCTCTTCTACTCTATATCTTTATCTTTATTTCTTGCTCAATCTCCCTCTCACTCATCTCTCTATCTCTTTCTATCCATATCCTTCTCTATGTATATCTCCCTATCTCTTTATCTCTTTGCATATCCCTCTCTATCTCTCTATATCACCCTCTATCTATATCTCTCCCTCTCCCTCTTCCTCTCTCCCCCTCTTCTTCTATCCCCCTCTCTACATATATCTCCCTCTTCCCCATCTTCTCTCTCCCTCATCTACCTATCTCTCCATTTTTCTCCCTCTCTATCTCTATCTCTCTCCATCTCTCCCTCTCTTGCTCCCTCCCTATCCCCATATCTTTCTTTATATCTCAACCTTTCTCTCCCTTTACCTTCCCACATATCTCTATATCTATTTCTTTCTCTTCCCATTTATTTATATCTCCGTCTTTCTCTCTCTCTATCTCTCTCCCCCTATTTCTATCTCCCTCTCCATCTATATTTGTCTTTCTCTACTTCTCTCTCTTTTTCTATCTCTTTATCTCTCTCCCTCTCCCCCTCTCTCTATATCTCATTATATATCTATCTTTATATCACTATCTCAATATATCTCTCTCTCTATCTCTCCCTCTTCCTCTTTATATCTTTATCTCTTCCTCTCTATCTATCCCCCTCTATCTCTCCTCCTCTATCTCCCTATCTCTCTCTATCTTTATTTCTCCCTCTATCTCTCTCTATATCTCTATTTATGTCTCCCTCTTCCTCTCTCATTCTATATTCATCTCTACCTCTATCTATTTGTGTCACTCTTCCTCTCTCACTCTATATTCATCTCTACCTCTATATTCCTCTCTCCCCCACCATCTCTAGAAATGTCTCCCTCTCTCTACCCATCCATATCTCTCCCTATCTTTCCCCTCTCCCTCTTCATAGACCTTCATTGTCTTCTTGATTCAAAAGTTTTCTTTCACTCATTTTTAGAGACCTTTGTTGTACAAACAGTATCATTTTCTGAATGGCCAACCAATTGAACTCATGTAATACATAAATTTATGCATAAAATAGGCTTAAATTTTCCCTAATTGACCTTTCACACCTCTTCGATGTAACCGTTGCACACCAAGGTTCAATTGCTAGTTTATTTCAAATTGACAAATCAATCAATGTATTTTTATTTAATTATAAGTTTTAAACTTAATTAACATTTGAACTTAACACTTTTATTAATTATTAAAATAGTCACTATTGTATTACTCTCCACTTTACTATTATATAAAATTTTATATATTATTATGCTGAGAGGTGTTTCCTACAGTCACAACATGAACTAAAAGATTTTGTGTACACAAAAAACTTGAGATTATATCTCAAAGTAATATCAAATCCTCATTGTCAAATCCAAAAAAAGGTGAAAAATGAATAAATGAACGACAGTTAAAAATGAATAAAACGAAACATGATTAACTATCTGTTGAATAAATCTCGAAAGTTGTGTGTAAAAAATGACGACGTGGGATGCCATTTTTGAAATCATAAAATTTAAGTCTCATGAAATTTTTGCTTTATAAAATTTGAACCAAAATCCATCTTCGCATATCATCATGCAATTCAACTTACAATACATGCTGGCAACCTTGACTATTATATAGTGTAAAGAAGAGGAGAGGATTTCGTTATACAATGGGTAGTCACATGTCATCACCTCATATTGCTTGCCCAAGTCTACTAAATCTCACCATAGACACTGCGATTTCTGACATACATCAAATTGGTAGTCTCAACTTGATACTTGATCGTATTATTGTCGAGCTCTTTATGGTATGTATTCCTATTTCTTCAACCACATTCATTTTTTTCATATTGATTTGGGTTTTATCAATAAGGGCTTTATTTTTATCACAATTTAATTTAGTTCAAGTTCTATTTTCTTGGGGTAGTGTTTGTTTTGGTAAAATATTCAGTTATAGGTGGTTTTCTAACTTTGGGAAAGGTTTTAATTTGAATGCTTTGAAAAGAAATTGGTGTTGTGTTGGGTTAGTTTCTGGTTTAGTTTTAGCAATTTCAAGTATGGAGGGAAAATTTGCCCCTGTTTAAAGTTTTTGACATTTTTCATTTGTCTTTGTTTCATATATTTGGCTGTTTATTTTCAACTAGGTAAATTGTTGGCAAGGATATGATTTGTAGATGCCTCTTAATGAATAATGTCCAGCCTTATTAGGGTGGGGTAATTTCATCTCGATTCATGCAAATGTAAGCATCTCTCTTTACCATTACACAAGATTGATGAAGTTTATCCTTGGATGTCACAAGAATTTAGGTGATGTGTAAATAGAACATGAAAAAATGATGATGTTCTTGTATTTACGCTATTTTCTCTAGCAATATTTTTCATAACATAAATATTGTTGTAAATATCCTTCCTCTATAAAAATCACATTTTTCTTGAATGCGGTGACCAAAGAGGTAAGTAAAACTTAGTGACATGATGTTGAAAATAATAACTATGTTTAATTCATTGAGACTCAACTGAGCATTACAAAGTAAATAAAACATCTAAACCAACAAAATATCTCCTCAAGAGCGTTAGAAAATGCATATCACAGTTTCACGCAAGTGCACAAATCCAAATGTAGAATAATAAATGTGAGCTTGAAATCTCCCTACTATTAAATCTCTATTACACTTTCCATTTTGTTAAAATTCCATAGAGCCTTACAATATACTTATATTACAGCTAAATAAGAATTCTCAAAAGCATAATAGGTCAATTTTCATGAACAAAAAAGGTCCTCTTTGTTATTTTTGTATGAATGCCTAACTTCAAAATTGACATTCTGGTCAATCTTGAATTGATGCTCTTACTGAATTTGCCTCAGATATGTCTTTATAACCCCCCTTAAGAAGTTAACTATTTGATTCATTATTGGCCTCTTCTTAGGAGCAGTTTGAGTACAAGTTGTTGCAACATGAATCACTCTCTTTAATTCCTCTAAATTATATCTTCCATGCACCTTTGGATCTACATACTAAGTGTGCCCGATGAGTTGTATTAGTTTAGTGTAGTTCAATGCTTTATATGTGTTATATGATCAATACAATTCAATGATTTATATGTGTTATATGACTAATATAGTTTAATGATTTATATGTGTTATATGATTAATATAAATGATTTATGATTAGTATAAATTAGTGTATGAAAAAAGATATATATCGACATTAAATATATAGATTATTAAAAAATAGATAAGCTAGTTTTCTATTTTAATATCTTAAAATCTTGGGCTGCTTTTTTAAATAAATAATCCTAAAAGTAAATTATTTGTACCATTGCAGAGTACCCTACCCTGAGAAGTTGCAGAGCAACCAGTTGATGTGCCTTGTTTGTGCTTCCACATTTTGTGTTTCTGTAAATAGTGGAAATGACAATGACAAAAAGAATAATAGAGATACACAACAAAAAGGAAAATGCTAACTACAAATCTTGCTACGAAAAAGTTTATTGATCAAATTTGAGTTAATGGGACCCACATGAACAACTAACCCAACCCATTTCCTTGGGCCAAGATTAACTAGCATATTCTAAGTGTTGACCGCTTAGGTGGCTGGTGTGGGCCCATTTCATCCATTCCTTTCACTCTGTTTCCCTTAGCACTCCAAGTAACTGTTGCATTCAACAATTAACTGCCCATTTCCTGCCTATACATCAAACCAGACTTAAAACCGTTCCCCACATAAAAATTTTAGTGGATGCTCGTAAATAGTTTGATCATATAAAACTTATTGCAGCAAATGGAAGGCATGTTGAAATGCCCTGATAAACATTTATTCAAAATGTGGAAGCATAGACAAGGGACATGAACTGTTTGATTGAATGCCTCAAAGAAATGTGGTCTCATGGAATTCCATGATTCTAGGATATATGGAAAATGGATTTTATGAAGAGGCGGTAACTTTCAAGAAAATGCAACTAGCAATTGTAAAGCCAAACTAAACAACCTTTGCCAACAACCTCTCTACCTATGCGAAAATGGGAGATTTGGAACAAGGTATGGACATCCATCAAATGATGGATAGAGGAATTTTGTTAGATTGTAGTTGCAACTACCTTGGTAGAATGTACGCAAAATATGGAACCATAGAAAGGGGCGGTAATTTTTTGACATAATGCCTTCAAAAAATACTATTTCATGGAATGCCATGATTTTAAGATATGCACAAAATGGATTCATGACAAGGATTTACAAATTGGTAGTATACTCCCCACTTGTATCAATATGATCAAATTAAGAACAAGGTATAAACATCCATAAAATTTTAACAAAAAGGGGGTTTTTGTCAAATATTATTGTTGGAAATGCTCTGGTAAACATGTATGGAAAATATGAAAGCATAGGCAAGGTACATAATTTTTTTGACAAAATTCCTCAAAGAAATGTGGTCTCATCAAATGCAATGTTTGTGGGATATGTATAAAATGGATTTTGTAAGGGTTCTCTCAAAATATTTGAATTAATGCAACACTTTGGAACATATTCTGATATTATAAACTTTGTGTTTTGTAAATGGAAATGTAAAACCCAAAAAACTAATCATATTGCAACACAAATTAGTTGCAAAGAAATAATGATGAAACTGAAATGGAATAAAAAAATAATAAACAAGACACATATTTACGTGGTAAAACCTTGACAATATGCCAAGGAAACATCCACGGGGAAAAGTATCGGTATTCTTATTTCTCAAAGAAAATGTGTAAAACCTTCACACAGTTGTTGCTCTTCAATTACAATCCATTACAATATGATTTAGCCTTTAGGGTGGCAAGATATAAATAATATCTTCAACCTATGTTAAACATAGAAAAATCCAGTTTTGTTTTATTTTGTTTTTATTGTTTTAAATCTTAATCTTTTTCAAAGAAATCCAAAGATAAGATTTTCCTTTATTTTTCTACTTTCTTTCTAATTTTGTTGTCATAATCTAAAAATCTCCACCTTGACAACAATTTACTTGATACTTGCCCATGCCCATTCATCACCTTTTCTGCAAGCCAAGAGAAGTCAAACTCCACTTCAACTTCTCTAATTGTACGGGTTTTGTAAACATGTCTCCAAACTTTTCTAGTGTATGCATTTTCTCAAGAGCTACTCCACCTACATCAATATTCTATCTTACAAAATGATATTTAATTGTAATATGCTTAGTCCTATTGTGATAAGCCAGTTTTTTAGTTCGATGTATAGCACTTTGACTATCACAAAATACAATCACCTTGTCCTGCACTTTTCCAAACTCGGCCAAAAGACCCTTCAACCAAATTTCCTCTTTGGAAGCATGTGAGATAGCCATATACTCTACCTCAGTAGTGGATAAAACAACTATTTCTTGAAGCTTTGACATAAAACAAATAGGTCCTCCTACAAGAGTAAAGACATAACTTGATGTAGATCTCCTTTTGTCTAAATTACCTACAAAATCTGAATCAACATAATCACAAACTGAATCACTACAACCATCAAATGTGATGCAATAATCACGCGTGCCTCTAAGATATCGAAGCACCCATTTCACTACTATCTAATGCTCTTTACTTGGATTTTCCTTGTATATATTGACAACACCAACTGAATGTGAAATATCGGGTCTTGTACATACCATCACATACAATAAACTTCCTACTGCATTAGCATACAATACATGAGACATATAATCTTTTTCTTTATTACTAGGACATAAACTTGAAGAAAGCTTAAAATGAGAAGCTAAAGGGATATTTACTAGTTTCACATTCTTCATACCAAATCTTATGAGGATCTTCTCCACATAATTTTGTTGTAATAACCAAATCTTACCATGCTCCCTATCTCTGTGTATTTACATGCCCAAAATTTGTTTCACTACTCCTAGATCCTTCATATCAAAAGTCCTATCCATCTGAGCCTTTAACCCATTAATCTCAACTATTCTTTTTCTTACTACAAGAATATCATCAATATATAACACCAAGCTAATGAATAAACCATTTTTCAAACTTTTAAATTAAACACAATGATCATACTCACTCGTAAAATTTTGGCTCGCCATGAAGGAATCAAACTTCTTGTATCATTTCCTGGGAGACTGCTTTAGGCCATACAATGACTTCTTGAGTTTGCAAACATATTTCATGTTGTGATCTTGAACAAACCCTTCTAGTTGTTCCATATATATCTCCTCATTCAAATGTCCATGTAAAAACATTGTTTTAACATCTAACTCCTATAGATTTTCAACTTTTACTATGTCTGATTTTATGAGAGGAGATGCATCAAATACATCTTTGCTAATGATGATTTTGTGAGTAGTAGGATCCCACAATATATAACCCTTAATTCTATCACCATAGCCAACAAAGATATACTTCTTAGATTTGAGGTCTAATTCAAAACACCCTAAAACACTTGAATGAATGTAATCTAGAATACCCTTACTTATATTACTCCCTACTTTAAACTTATGTCTATATTTCTTCCCATAAACACAATACTTGCAAAAATTCAAATTCAAATATTTTATAGATTTAGAAGTAACTTACGGTTTAATGGTACCTTCAACCCTTTCTCTCATATGACCTAATCGTTGATGTCATAAATAGTAGATTCATTTTTTTCCTTAGATACCATTGCCGCTTCATTTATTATTGTACTCCCTTCTAGCTTGTAAAGGTTTCTAACATTTGTAGCCTTCATGACCACAAAAATACCCTTGGACACTTTCATTGATCCACATTGACTTGTAAATTTATAACCTCTAAAATCCAAAAATCCCAAAGAAATTAAATTATTTTTAAGTTTAGGCACATGTCTTACTTCTACTAAAGTCCTCACAATACCATCAAACATTTTGATCTTAATGCTCCCAATCCCAATAGTCTTACAAGAAACATTATTTCCCATAAGAACAACACCACCATCAATAGCTTGGTAAGAAGAAAACCAATTCTTTTGTGGACACATGTGATTAGAAGCTCCAAAATCTAATAACAATTCCTCATGATACTGTAAGGAGTTACCAACAAATAAAGCTTCATCAACAGTACCTGAACTTATCTTAGTCGGATTTGCTTCCTTTTTGGAGTCATCATTGTCTTCTTTCCTCTTTCGGTAATCTTTCTTGAGATGCCTTGATTTATTGGAGTACCAATATTTTCCCTTACCCTTTTTTCCTTTTGACTTAGATCTAGATGTACCTCTTGAATCTTCTCCTTTTTTTGTGGATCGACCTCTAACCACTATTTCTTCTGATGTGGAGGTTTCTATGTTATATTTCCTCCACACTTCTTCAAACAACAAAGCTCCCATAACATAATCATATTCAAGGGTGTCAATTGTGCTAAAGCTAATAGAAGTGACTAAGTGATTCCAGGATTTGGGCGATGAACACAATAATGTAAGTTCTTTTTCTTCATCTTCGAATTTTACACCCATACTAGCTAATTGACATATAAGAGTATTGAAAATATTTAAATGATCAACAATTTTTATACCTTCCTTCATTCATAAACCATACAACTGCCTCGTTAAGTAGATCTGATTTTTCAAGGACTAGTTCATATAAAGCCTCTCCATTTTACTCCATAAGCCTCCTATTGTATCCTCTCCAACAATATTAAAAAGAACATCATCTGCTAAACATAACTGAATTATGCTTAGAGCTCTTGCATAAAGATCCTCCCAATCTTCATCAGTCATATTTATAGGTTTCTTTTACTTTCCTACCAATGCTTTGTGCAATCCTTGTTGCATTGACAAATCAAGCATCTTGAGCTTCCATGGCTCAAAATTATTCTTTCCATTGAATTTCTACACCTCAAACCTTACATTTGAAACCTTTGCCATCCGATGCTACAAAAAAAACACCAAATCCTAACACAGATGCTGCAAAATACTTGCTTTGATACCACTTATGTAAACAAAAATGTAAAACCCAGAAAAATAATAATATTGCAGCACAAATTAGTTGCAAAGAAATAATGAAGAAACTGAAATGGAATAAAAGAATAATAAACAAGACACAAATTTACGTGGTAAAACCTTGACAATATGCCAAGGAAATATCCACAGGGCAAAGTATCGATATTCTTATTGCTCAAAGAAACTATTTACAACCTTCACACAACTGTTGCTCTTCAATTACAATTCATTACAATATGATTTAGCCTTCAAGGCAACAAGATATAAATAATATCTTCAACCTGTGTTGAACATAGAAAAATCCAACTTTGTTTCCATTGCTTTGTTTTATTTATTGTTTTAAATCTTAATCTTTGTCAAAGAGTTCCATAAGATTTTCCTTTATTTCCTTTATCTTTATCAAAGATAAATTTTTTGCTTTCTTTCTAATTTTTTTGTCATAATATAACACTTTTCTTTTGTTATATGTGCATGCAACCATGTAGGTTTAGTGCATGTGGACTATACATACTCAATCACATGGATAACTCTTATTGTATTACACTCGCATTTGATCTTTATGTGTGCATGCTTGACCTACTTGCTCATGGTGGCTATCTTGAGTACAACCTAAAATTTATCATTAATATTCTAGTTAAACCTATGGTGGTTGTGTGGATCTGTTTTCTTGCTACCCGCAAATCACATATGAATATAGGCTTGAATGAGTATTTAAAACGATGCTGCTTTTTAATTTGGATGGATCTGTTTTCTTATTGCATGTAGATCACATTTGAATACAGGCTCAAGATTATTTAAAATGATGCTGATTTTTTATTTGGATCCTAAAAAAGATGTGACTTATTTTATTCTCTTAAACATCTATGCAAAAGAGGGTAGGTGGTATGAGCAAATAGTAAGGAGATTGATATAAAAAACAAGAATTAAAAAGATCTCTGGATGTAGTTGTATTGAAGGCCATAAAATGATACATACTTCTTGTTTAGGATATATATCACATCCACATACACAATAGATCTATGCAAATTTGGAGAATTTGGCTTGAGATGAAGGAAATAAAGTATTACTATTTTCTATATGCAAGATATTTACTCAGTGGTGTGGAAAGGGAGGAAAACAAACTATTTATTTGTCACCATAGTGAAAAGTTGATAATTGCTTTTGATTTTCTAGACATGCCCCCTACAACAATTATTAGAGATGTTAAGAACCTTTGAGTATGTGTCGATTTCCATACCACAATGAAATTTATCTTCAATATTGTTGCAATTATTACTTCTAATGATTAGTTTAGTTGATTTTATGGAGAGGAAATGAACTCACTTCCACACACATTTTTCCATGGATTACTCCAAGGCCTTGGTAATTCATTATGATTAATTTCTTGTATGAAGTAATTTTGAAAATCCTTAATTATGATAAACCTCAATATATGGGTTCCTAAGTTGGTTTACTTATCTTAGAATGTTTGGGAACATTCTTTAATAAAGTTTCCATTTCTTTATGCTTTGCAACACCATCTCTAATTTTAGATTAAATTAGGGAACCCATCCATTGATGTTTTTTCTTTTTTAGCCTTTACCTTGCATGCCATTCTTATTGTAAGGACTCTAGTGTGTTTCTAATTCTTTTTTAGTTTGATTTTGTTGCTTATAGAGCCCCTCATCGATATTTGATGAAAGATTTATATTTTTTTCCTTATAGTTGTTATGTGATATCTTTGTCTTGCCCCATTCTAGGTGATGTTGGGGCCTATAATAGTAAGTGCAAGTTTATCTAATTCTACTTTTTTCTTTCTTAATAGGGCCATGTTTTGGCTATCATCTATAACCAATCTAATAACTCCTCCAATGGGCCCTCTTGTTCAAAAATATTCTCGTTGTAGTGGTTTTCCTTTTGTTATGCTTGTCATGTGCCTAAATATCTCAAACTATAGAAATTTATAAAGTGTTAGAGGTAATTGTGTCTATTTCTAGCCTTTGCTGGGTTTATAGGTTTTCTCTTGCCAATTTTCTTTTACTCCATTCCTTGAAACCTAACATTTCAATTTTTGTTTGAGACCTTTCAATATTTGTCTTTTAGACTTCTCATTACCCACATACTTTATCATGGATTTCCCCCTACTTCATCTTTAGCTTTAGCCCTATAATTTTAGTTCTCCATATAATCATGTACTTCTTAAGCTATAATACTAATCCATGAACCTCAATTATTCTCCACTTACTCTTTTCTATGCTTCCTCTCCTTTAGCATTGAGTATTCACCATTGTTAATTCTTAATTTGAGGTTTCACTTTTCCTTTAGTCTCAAAATCTTGAACTTTTAGTATTTTCCCTACTCATTTCCCTCACCCAATTCCCATCTACCTTCCTCCTTATGGAGCCCATACTTGTACGCTTACACATACTAGCATACCCAAAAGGTATAAGGCATGTGGTAAAACCAACCTCAGAACCTTGAAAGTATTCCACATTATTTCCCTTTCTCTTTCTTCTTCTAGCATTAGGCACACCACATTAATGATCCCAAACCTATTTCTCTTGAGTCATAAATTTTAAGACTTCTATATTCTCATTTACCAAAAGTGAATCTAGCATTTAATATCCTTGATCCTTGATCCCTTTCCTTAACCTTTTTGTCCATATTATTTAGTGTTATCAAATTTTCCCTCACCTTGACCCTATTTATGTTATCTCTCAAAAATGCACCCTTGCTAAGTTGCAAAAATTAGCTTTCTGGAGGAACATTGAAACACTCCTAGGCTATGGGTGACCTAAATATTGGAGTGAATCTCCAAATGAGACTGGATCCTAGCTGGTTTATCACCTAAAAACTACTAAAATTATGAGGAAAAGAGAGAAGGAGAACTCAAAATACTAAAACCGAAAAATAAACATGAAGTGTTACACCAAACTTAAAAAGGATAAATGGAAAACTCAAAATTTTTGAACACTTGGCTCTAACTGGTAGAAATAAAGTCCACACAACTTGCTACAGTAGCCCTTTGCAAAAATATTTCACTAAAGGGTTTGAATACAATAACTGACAAAAGGAAGATAATCTTCACAACTGAAAGGTATCTGCACTTTCTTGACACAATTAGCAACCTGCATTAGCTTACACTTTGTAGAAAAGGTATAGCCTATGAGACAAGGTTAGAAGGAAAATAGGAAAATTTCACTAATAACCTAATCAATCACTTAACATACAAAAAGATGCAAGAACAAGTAGGCAATAATTCCATTACCATAAATAAACTAGGTCTCCTTTGTATTCCATACCCATAAGAGTTACAAAAATGCCAAAATCTGTCTAAGGACTGTAAAAGTCACTAAGTACATAATTTGCATAATATGAACTAACTCACAAAATGATTCAAAATGAGAATATATGCATCAACTCTCCATCAATTCCACCAAAGAAGGAGCTAGAAACTTCCTTGGGTTGGATGCCCCCAAAAATTCTAAAATCCAACATTCATATCCACTCCAAAAAGGATTCAATATGCTTGAAAAGGTCAATTTTGACCAAGTCCATCATAAAAGCATGTAACAACTCCTTCAAAAAGCTCTTAAATCCTCAACAAAGAAAATAAAAGCACTCCTATATCTGTGGCACATGTTTTCCAACTTCTCTCAACTCCCCTAAATTTTTGCAAGACATAAACTCTCAACTAAAAACCCTATATGCTTGCAACATACGCAATAACTCCCTTTTTCTCACTAAACAACATAATAATTTTTTTATTAAAAATCATTTTAATTATATTTTACATTATAATTCTATGACTCGACCATATGAGTCAATGCAAAAGCTAAATCCAAAGGACTCAAGACATATATAGCATGGAGATGTTGAAAAATTCAAAATATAAGACTTAAAGTCTTATGCCACGGGCATATTAGTGATCTTCAAGAATTTTAAATAAAGGGAAAAAAATGGCCATATGCATAAGTTAGCAAAGACTTAGGGTAAAAACCCTAATGACCAAAACCGTGGGAATTCACCATTCTCATTTCATTCTTCACTTAGCCTTTCTGGAAACCTAGCTCAACTCTGCAAATCATGAGGGCACTGCCAAGGGTTTCCATGGAGATTTTACTAGCAATTTTCAAGATGTAGCACTTCCTCCCACAGATTCTCAGCAAGATCAACACAAAAGGAAATCTGGGTATGCACAAAACTACATTCTTCTTTCATTTTTTTTCCACAAAAAACTCAAAAACGAGCTATGTAGACGCATCTATGTATAAAATCTACTTGCTATCGAGCTCCAACAAAAAGAAATAATAAATATATTTACTTTTTGTGCACTCACTAGGTTTTCAATATTATAATTTTCCGGGTTTTAATGAAAACTTGCACCTCCATTTATTTCTTGGACTCTCTCTCGCATTTCTATAATGTTTGAGCATTTCAAGCTCTATACTTCTGTAAAAGTGCTTCTCTTTTATACATTTTCCTTTTTTGAAAATGGCCATGTCTTGGCCTAGCTATCTTTTGCAAGTTTCTCAAGTGAAATTCATTGTTTCTCATTGTCTCACATCATTGAGGCTCATAATTAAGACATACTGCCCTCTTTGATTTTGCAGATGTTTGTTACGTTACATCTTATTTCTTTCTAGGTATCTTGATAGTGATTACCTTTGGTGGCAGATGTAGAAACTTAAATGTTTGTGATAGTCACAACCACTACAAATCCTTAAGCTCAAACCCATGGAACTTGACTTTATTGGGACTGTCATATTGATATATCTCTTTTTTACCTCTATGACTTTCTCTAGGTGCTTCTATGAATGCCCTTACCATTTATCCACTGTGATGACAGTGATATATGTCATGTGAACTATTACATAATCCTCTTCTTCATTATCATGACAGTATTGTTCTTTTTTTTAATAATGTCATGCTCAATAAAAGATGACTGTACTCCCATGAAAATGCTATGCAAAGACCATTGCCTCAGATGCTCTAAAAGACCATCAAATAAGAGTTCCTTTTCATTCATTAATAGTAATAGACCCCTTTTGATCATTGGCCACTTTAAATGACTAGAGTTATCCCTAAACACTTAAAGGACTCATTTGGTTTAACAATCCAAGGTTGTCTTAGACTCTGCCCTTTTGCATTGTCAATCTGTTAACTCTTGGTGACTCTGTCTAACAACAGATCTCAAGAATATTCATGGTTGTTCATACCATAAGATGATTAATATAATTACTCCTTTGAACATTTTCTACTGCCACAAAGAGTTATAGTCAACTCTCAATTCCTTGGAAATGCTTGCCATGGTACTTTTTCTCTTAGATCAACATACTATGAAGGTCACTGTTATGGCTCTTTAACACTCTCTATGACTTGCTTCCATAATGGACTGAATTCCTTATGTCAAGCACAAAAGGTAAAATTATGACATGCATACAAACCATGTCTTATTCTCCACTCCATCATTTAATGGCCATAAAGTGATAGTATCTCTCAGGTGACTATCATGTTGTCCTTTCTAGATTATGGAGTTGTCACCTTTGCCACTGTTTTGGCATTACTCTAGATTTTTGTGTTTTGAATTTACAATACTTATAATGTCAACCTATATTTACATGAATTTCTCAGTCTTTTTCTCTTACTAGGATGACTTCAATATCATCATTTTTAAAAAATCCCCATCTATAACACAACTTTGAACAACCCATGATATCCATTATAATAAGTATATCCTGTCATTTCCTCTTGTTTCTACACTGTTGCTTCATTGACAGTGGATATCATCTGCTCCTGCTGATTTATAGTTATCTTATGACAAACCTCCCTTTACTGCACTTAATCATTGCTATTGCATTCTTGGAAGAACCTATCAATGCATTATCATGTGAATGTTTTGTCTTTTGTGTGTTGTCCCTCATGATTCTCAAAATGACAACATTTTTAATCAAAGATTACACTCCCTTATGAATGGTCAGTGCTTATTGAGCTTTATAAAACCATCATGAGCTTTTGTTGACCAACTTTCATATCATGCTCATATTGGTAATGGAGTACCCTTGTTAATAGGAGAGAACCTCTATTAATAAGGTAGCTATCTTTTAACAATATCACCACGATTTTGAAACTTGTCTTCAAAGGTTCCATAGGTGATCCAATATGTAACTATCCTTCTTTGATGAAATATGAAGGCAACATGTTGGGCTCAACCCTTGTGGAAGCCACATTTTAACCCACATGCTGAAATTTGATGAATCAAGACAACAACATTACTTTTTCTATGCCTACACATGAAGTAAACAAGTTAGAAAAAATATGTGCATATGACAAAGATGTTTGATATTCATGTTGTTTTCTTGAACATCTAATGTTTGCATGCTTGTTTTGATGTATCTAGAGATCAATTTATATGTTCATGGGTGTTTGCACATGTAATGTGAGAGACCTTCATTGCTCTAACAACATTTTATCACTCAGATGTAGGAACTAGGAGCAATATGGAGCGAAGGAGGACACAAAGCACCTCAAGGCGGAAGACAAATCAAGGCAACACACACTGAACCAATCATTCAGGCAATGAGTGGACTCTTTCCTTACATGTGCATTCTATTTTTTTACCTATCAATGTATATGCTTTTCTTCATTTACATTGAACAAGTTAGTCTCACGGCTTGTGTGAGACCATATACACTTTTAATATCAATAAAGATTACTTTTTCAGAAAAGATTTGTGTAAATCCTCCCTATGTTACATGCAATTGTATAAATTCAATAATATGATAATGTAATCTTTTGATTTCTGGTTATGCACCTGAATGTAACGTAGGAAAGATTAAGAAATGTACCTTTCTTTCAGTTTTAAATCAAAGAGCTCTACTTGATTGAGCTATTAGCGAAAATTGGTAACAATTTCTTCTTCCATCAATATTGGGTATCCCTTTCATTGATCCTTACTTTTTGCATATTTTCCTTTCAAACTCGTAAGGTTATTTATACAAAATTCCCTAAAAGTAAGTCAAAATGTGGTAAGCCTAAACCATAGTTCCCAACTACTCAATGTATCTTAGACTTTTGTAGATTCTACCAACCAATCAAATCCCACCACAAGATAATATGTTAATGACCAAGCCAATGCCATATGCAGATAGTGACATTTTTCTATGTATCACCTAGTCACTTTATTGGACTAATCACAACAAGGCACATGTCTTATATGCTCTTAACCACCAAAAGCAAGTGGGAAAGTGCATTTTGATGTGATTATATTTGATAGCCTCCCTATACAAGTAATGATTTCCATAAGAATGATTTTCTAAAAATTAAAAGAGCGACTAATCAAAAGTCCCCTATATCCAAGCAACCTTTATACCTATCCAAGAAACCTCTAATCATATCCAAGCAAACTCTATCACTTTTCACACTTCTTCGAAACAAATAGCTTTAAGTTTAGCCTTAGATAGATAGGAAATCTACCCTCAATTCGTATGGATTTTCTTGTAGGGACCACCCTGATTCTAGATTGCTACTGATAAGATATTTCATGTTCTTAGTCCTATGCAACACATTAGCCCTTGAAAAAGGCTTTTAGATTGAGCCATGATGTCCCTATGAATTTCTTGGGGCAAAAGTTTCTTCAAAAGCAATACCTTCCATTTGTGAGTACCCTTTGTGAACCAATCTTGCTCTCTTTCTGACCACTTCACCTTGCTCATTCAGCTTATTCCAAAACAACAATTTGGTTCCAATCACATTTTTGTTCTGAGGTCTGGGAACAAGATCCCATGTATCATTTTTCTCTATCTGCATTAATTCTTTTTTCATGGCTTCCATCCAATATTCATCTTTGCATGCTCCATTAATATTATTAGGCTCAGCTTTGGAAATTAGACAGTACTCTTCCAAAATTCTTCTTCTAGTTTGCACACCTTTTCTCTTATCTCCAATGATTTGACTCTCAGAGTGATTTCTCCTTACATACTTGGGAGTTTTAGGATTTTCTCTGACTTCTTGTTCTTGTGTTCTTTCTTCTGCACTTTTGCTAGTTTTTGCTTCTTGATTTTCTTCATTCACCGGAACAATCTGAAGTTGATTTTGTGTCTAAACATTATTTCCATTATTAGTATTATCATGTTGATCATCTGAATCATATCCACAACATCTGGATGGTCTAACAATATCTTCATCAACTTTGACATTTGCACTTTCAACCATTTTCTTTAACCCTTTATTAAAGCACCGATAAGCTTTGATTTTAGTAGAGTAACCCAAAAATATTACTTCATCACTTCTAGCATCAAACTTTCCTATATCATCATCTCTCTTGATGGAGCATTTTCTTCCAAATTTTTTGAAATACTTGACAGTAGGCTTATAACCAAACCATAACTCAAAAGGTGTCTTACCAGAATTATTGTTGGCATTCACCTTGTTAATGGTGTACACAGCAATACTTACAACTTCTCTCTAGTAGAAATGAGGAACATTTGCTTCCAACATCATGGTTCTAGCAGTGTCTAGAACAGTTCTATTTTTTCTTTCAACAACTCAATTTTGTTGAGGGGTCTAGGGAGCAGATAGTTTTCTTTGCATTCCATGCTCTTCACAGAAAGAATTGAATTCCCGGGAAGTGAATTCACCACCTCTGTCTGACCTTAGGCATTTGATCTTTTGACCTATCTAATTTTATGCCATAGCTTTGAAGCTTTTGAACTTTTCTAATGCTTCACATTTTTCTCTTAAGAAATCAACCCATATCATTCTAGAATAATCATCAATGAGCAACATAAAATACCTTTCACCTTGTAGACATCTAATTCTGGATGGACCACATAAATCAGTATGTATCAAATCCAGTACTCCATTAGATCTATACTGTTTGCTCCAAAAATAATTTCTTGTCTGCTTTCCCATCTAACATTCCTTGCACATAGTGTTAGTAGGCTTCACTAACTTAGGAAGATCTTTGACTGCTTGAGTAGAGCTTATCTTGACAATGTTATCAAAGTTCACATGACACAACCTCCTATGCCATAACCAACTTACATCAATCTAAGCAATTAAACAACTTTCAATAGCAGCACTCAAATGAAAGATACTACCTTTTGTCTTTGTACCTGAAGCAATCATATTTCCAGAACTTCCCCTGACACTTACCATCCTTGAATTGAAGATTGTAACCCTTGTCTACCATATGTCCAACACTTAACAAGTTATGCTTTAAGCCTTCTACATAAAGAACACCATTAGTATTGTGCTTACCACCAAAAGAAATAGTGCCTCTGCCACGAATCACACCAGAAGTGTTGTCTCCAAATCTTACAACACCACCATCATAGTCTTCCACGCTTACAAAATTTATTTTTTCACCAATCATATGATGTGAGCATCCATTGTCAATTACCTACTCATCTTTTTCTTCAATTTTTTCTGCAAGAGCTTTCTCAACATTCACATTACTACTAGATTCAATGGACACCTAGCCATTTTCTTTGATACTAATGAATACCCATTCATCTTCATTTCCACTTTCTTTATCAGATTCTTCATCAGTTACACCTTCTTCAGCATAATAACATTTCCTTTGAAATCTAGTCCTCTCAAGTTTGTACTTAGAAACTCTTTCAGGACATCTAGATGCAAAATGGCCTATTTTACTGCAAGAAAAACATTTGATAGGTAACTTTCCTTTGTACTTACCATGACCGTTGGCTTCTCTTTTCAAAATCAATGCTTCCAGTTCTTCTAATTCTTTTTCTTCATCTTCAATATTTTTCATCTCATCTTCATATTTGAATGTCCTTTTGGAACTCTCTCCCGGATTGTATCTCTGTTGTCTTTTTCCGGATACAATAGCTTTGAATGCAGACTCGATCTTAGGATTATATTCACCAAATTCACTTAACTCAAAGGTAGCAAGTTTTCCAATCAGCATGTCTCTTCTCACATTTTTCATTGTCCTGAGTTCATCAATAGCATGAGCTCTTGTTTTGTAGGAGGGAGGCATAGATCTAAGTATTTTAGCCACAATTTCTTCTTCATCCAAGGTTCCACCGGTACATCTAATTCTCATCACCGGTTCATTTATATTTTGAGAAAAAGAGAGGATGTTCTCATCTTCACTCATCTTCATGTCTTCCCACTTGCCTTTTAAACTTTGTAGCTTAACACTTTTCACTAGTGCATCTCCTTAATACAATGTTTCCAACTTTTTCCAGATCTGATATGCAGTCTTCAATCCTAATACATTTGTCATCTCTAAATTTGTCAAAGCATTCAATAATGCATCAATAGCCCTGGTATTAGCTTCTTCTTGCTTGATCTCATCTTCAAAGGATGGACCATTCTGAGGAATAGTATATGCACTTTGTGTGATCTTCCAGAAAGGTTCTACAATGCACTTCAAATGACACTCCATTCTGACTTTCCATAAAGAGTATTTTGTACCATCGAATTTGGGACTATCCTTCTTGTATGATTCCATCTTGGATCACCTCAAGCTGTTAGACTTCTTCAGAGGAACTAGCTCTGATACCAATTGTTGGCAAAACAAGGATAGGCAGCTGAGAGGGGGGTGAATCAGTTGTAACCAAAATTAAACTTATTCGACATTAATCAACCTTATATCTCAGATATGATAATTAGCAGTGCAAGCATAAATCAATAACACATCAGAGACACATGAACACTAAGATTTTATAGGTGGAAACCCTGTTAAAGGAAAAACCACGGTGGATGTTAGTCCACAAGATTATACCTTGTTAGAATTATAATGAAGAATGAAAAAGGAATGAACTTGCATTCAGGCACACTGCCTAGAGCTTACTTCTCAGAGGAAGGCTCACTACCTTACATACAATAATCATATTAAATCCATGTAATGAGTTTGAACTGAGAAATTAGCTTCTACAAAATCATGATTACAGTTCCGGTTAGGCACACAAAAACTTCTACACACTCTTCCACACTCTGCTCAATCTCTTTCACACTCTGATCTTCTCTTGAATGATTTAACCTTTATTTGCACATGTACGTCACTTGCACACACCAAGCATTGCCTTGAGCACACTTCAACAATCACTCTTATATATCCACCACACAAATTTACATCAACTACTCTTTCGGCCACAAATAAATGATGAATTACAATTGTCGGCCTCAATACATGAATAAATCTTAATGCGCACCAACACAAGTCAGTCACAACATAGTGAGGACCCGAAAAAACACCTTCGAACATGCCAAACAATAAAAGATTAATCCTCATGGATCCGCAACATGCTACCACCATAATGTCGGCCAAGAACATGAAAACTCGAGCACACATCGGAAAATTCTCCGATCATGAACACTCTGATCAATGCAAACGTATAGCAAGGATAGAGCACAATCTAGACTCATCCATGAACATCACAGGTACATACGCAACAACTGAAATTATCAAAATTTTATCCTCTTCTTCCAAGAACACCTACTACAGTAACAAAATGACTATAGGAACATAGAACTTCATAAATTCCTCAAATCTTAATGCATACCACTGAGACTTTCAAAAAACATACTAGATAGATTGAGCAAAAAACCCTTTAGTGCACGCCACCAAAAACTCAACATTCACAACTTTCTAACATTCTGACCTTCTCAGCTTCACTGGCTTCCTGCAATATATTTTTTACAATTTTCTCAATCTCCTCAACATATACAGCCTTCAGAATCACCAATGCTAATAGTGTTGACATCAATGACAACCACATATCAGAAACATAACCACAACATCCAACACTTCCATTTTTGGAAGGGACAAACATGGTGGTTGAGCTCAAGGCCCTTAATTGTGGTCTTTAGCTCTATAGGAAACTGAAATTGAGGAATGTAGAGATCGAAGGTGACTCAATGGTGGTCATCCAAGAGATGAGAGCAAGAAAGATGGTGAACTAGATATTACAACCACTACTTGAGCTGGATTGCAAACTGTCAAAAGATTTGGATGCATTCACAGTGAGCCATGTATATAGGGAGGCCAATGTGAAGGCAGATAGTCTAGTGAAAGATGGGGTGGATGACATCTCAAAGACTTGAAATAAGTAGCTTGGATAGAGGCCTTTGTGAAGGGTGAAAATTCTCCTCCCATGGCAACCTGGTGGGGTGGTAACACTTGCAATGTGTGCTTGTGCGAGGAGTGGTGTTCATGGCACATTGTCTAGGTTGGTGTTGTACGGGTGGGAGGTGTCAAAAGGGGGAATTGAATACGAGTCTAATCTCACAAGCAGTAAGGATAGTCATGGCATCTCCAAGGAAGAGGTAAGAATGGATCCCATATTGATGTGTCATCATAAATTCATTAACACACATATTATGGGTGATAAAGGGTGCTGAACACCTTAGTTTTTTGGTCATTCAAACGAAAAAATCTGTGTTTGATTGTTGTAGGAATGCAGACCCTTATCAGGTTGATATCGTCTCAAAAACATGGGCCTTTCTTGGAAAGATAACTAATAATAGGTTGTGCTCTATGTTCAAAGAGTTAGATCAACTGGTTTTGGGGGTGATTGAGCTTGTCCTGGGCAAAGAATTCATGGTGTCAACAGAAAGATACAGAACAAACATGGATATTGCCTCAAGGTTTGTAACATCACTTCTAGACTTGCAGCTCCCAAAGGCCATGGTATTGTTCATGGCATATAAACTAGTTATGGCGGATTCACTAGGGGGTGTGGAGGATGTCATCATAATTGTAGTTAGGGGTGGGAATTCCACGACCACAAGACATGGCTAGAGTATTTCTTTCAGACATCTATGTGAAGTGGTACCCCTTCCTGTTGGATGTTAAAGGACGTGAGCTCAGGGAGCATAGGGAGCAGGCGCGATGGGGTTTAGATTTTTTGAAGGTTTTCCTATACTTGGAGGAGGCATCACGGTTGTATTGGAAGGGATACTTCTAGTAGTATTTTCTAGAGGAAGGTGTGCTTTTTGACTAGTGTTGTTGTATGCAGTTTTGTTGACATGTTATGGAGTTGGGTTCAGTGCATGTTTTTTGTTGTCTGCATCGTTTGGCTTTGGCCATGTCCATGTGTATGGAGTTTGTTGCGGTGTTGGGTGGGTGGGCTAGATAGTCAATCTTGGGTCAATACCACATTGTATGGTTTTTTTCTGAAAGGATGAATAGTTAGGTGGGTTGGCTAGCTAGCTCTAAACATATCACCACATTGGCTGAACATTGTAAAACTTTTTTATATCAATAGAATTATATTTACGCACCTATTTTTTTATTTCATATTAAATCAAGAATATTTTAAAAAATTATATTTTATAATCTAAAATAAAAAAATACCATTATATATATATATATATTGAAAAACAATAGAAAATATAATTTATAAAAACTTATATTATATAAAATATAATATAATAATAATATTATAATTTATACATTTTGAATATTAGTGGAAAATGAGGAAAAATATCTAATTATTTGCTTTCTTTTTTTTCTTTTTTTTGACCTTTATATTATGAATGTAAAACATATTTTCTAGTGGAAATGTAGAAAGAATACTTGATTCTTTGCTTTCTTTCTTTGTATAAAGTGTTTTATTTCCTTTAATATTATTTTTTATTTATTTTATATTGGGTTCATCGAATGGTTAGATATTTTTCAATGGTCAACCATCATTCTACCACATTCTCAACTATCGATCATTAAAGTTAGCCAATAATGTTCATATAGGGAACGCCTTTGGCCTAATAAAATAATTATATTTAAAAAATGATTAGGTTAAGGTATTAAGTGAAAGTAAAAAATAATATTGATATAATTTATATATATATTTAAAATATATAAAATTATAAAATAACTTTTGAAATATAAAATAAAATAACTTTAAGCATGTAAAAATAAAATTAATATAGATAAAAATAACATCTTTAAAGATGACGAGAGGAAATCTTTAATTAAGCTGGAGACCTGGGGTTATGAGAGAACTTCCCTGAAGAAGATTTGGGCGAGTGTTGCCAAGGTAATGATGTGGTATGACTCTGGAAGGGAGATTTAAGGTTATTCTTGGTCATCATTTTACTCTCCTTAATCATTTCAGCATGGTCTATTCATTTCCTTTCCTTTTTTTTTGTTATCTTCTCCGGAGGTTTTGATGTATGCGCACCTTAAGAATAGAAAGGCTTTGGTCCTCCATAAAGGGCTAATTTTACTGATAATGGAATATATTAAGACCCTCCTCCCTGCTCCTTCCATCAAGGGCAAGGAGAAGAGTTTAATAGATGATTTTGGGTCAACGGGGGAGGATTCCTCTTCAAAGGAGGAGGATTGGAATGGTGATGAGGAGGATTTTTCTCCTATTGTTGTGGCTACATCTTCGAAGAAAAGGAAGGGGGCGGTGGTAAGAGTAACAGGCCAATGAAAAGGCTTGCCCTTTCTGGGAGTGATGACATGGATGTGGGGTTGGATGATCCCTCTCCCAAGCCGATGGAGGTGGCAGGGGGTAAAGATGTTGGTTCAGGTTAAAGAGGTGGGTGCTAACAAACCGAGGAGGCTTTCGACGTGCATTGCTAATCTGAGGAGTAAGGCCTTGGATTTTATGACTAAGGAACCCAAGGAGGTTAGTGAGGACAAGAATGTTAGTGACAAGACAATGACCATAGTGGATTCCTCTCCGTAGGATTTTCCTAAGGAGGAGGAGGATAAGGAGAAAAGGTGTCACGAGGAGGAGGATGCAGAAAAGCAAGAAGCTAATCAAGAGCCCTGGAAGGTGGATCCTCTCTTCGAGGATTTTTCTTATTTGGATGATGATGTGACATCCATGTTTAATTTGTTGGACATGGTCAGAACTAGGGCTACAGGTACATTCAATCTAGCAAAATGGTCTTTATAGTAATTCAATAAGATTAAGATTAAAATCAGAGGTTTAATGGAAAATCTTAAGAATGTCCCTAAAGGTGTTGTACCAGATATCCTTATTGATAGAATGGTGGACCTTGAAGGTTCCTACCATGACTTTAAGTCTCTTTGCGAAGAAAGAATATCTGCTCTAGAAGCTAAAGTGTCTGGAATAAATGTGGATATCAAAAAACTTCTGCAGGCATGTCATATTTTTGTGAAGAACAGTGCAGAGTCTTTAGAAATCCTATTCAAGAAAATTAGTAAGCTCGGAGAAGATCAGGTTTACTTCTTTGAGCTTATGGAGAAGGAATGTGTGGCAAAGGGCAAAGGTAAGAAGACTCCTAAGGATGATGATAAGGGACCAACGACTAGAGGATCGGCTGAGTGGAAGAAAACCTTTGATGCTGAGAAAAAGGAACTGTTGGATATGGTTGAAAAGCATAAGAACCAGCAATTGGAGATGGCCAATACTCTTAGTGGCCTGAATTAGTCTTTTTCTTGTTGCTTTCTATTTAGTTTGGGGTGTAGGTTAGGTTATGTTTTGTTGTTTGTTGGTTGTTGGGTGTTGTTGGTTGTTTCTTGTTTTATCTTTATTCAACACCTGACATTTGGTGATTTTTGGTTGTTGGGTTGCTACTGGTGGTTTGTTCTGATTATCCTTTTAGATTACATTTTATGTCTTTTGTTGTAAAGGGTTTCGGGGTCCCTTCAAAACCTGTTTTTCCCCTATTAATCAAAACAACATAAATAAAATAACTATTTATAAATAAAAATAAAGTCAAGAATACGTATAAAATAAAATAATTCTCAATTAAATAGAAACTAAAGAGTATATTTTTGGAAATCTTTTCATAATGTGTTTAAAATATCTATACTGGTTATTTGTCACTTTAGTGAATTTAGCTTTATTATTTTTTACTTTTGCCTTACAATTTGACTATTTCATTAGATGATAATAATATATTTAATCATATTAAAAATAAAGAAGAGTAAGTAAACATCAAATTTACAAACTAACCTATAGTTTCTCAAATGCCAATTTTAAAATTTTAAAATTAAATATGATTATATTTGAAAAATTGTTAAACTTCTATAAAGAGATGTAAGAGTTTCTTACTATTTAGCATTCAAATAATTAACCAAAAATAAATAGAAATAAAATTTTAAAAATATATATGATTTCATGAAATGAAAAAATAAGTAGCAATTGAAATTATTAAAAAAATCAAACTTCTTAAAATGTAGTTATATATATATGTAATAAGTATTATATGAAATTATATACTATTTTAAGTAAAAGTGAGAAATTTTAAACAAGAGATATATTGTGTCAATGAGTTGTTAATTTAAATTACATTTAGAATTGAGGCATGATTTATGAAATGAAATAGAAATAGATATGTAATTATACATTGTAAAGTTAAATACCAATCCATTTAGGAAAAATAGGAAAGTGTAAGGTAACATAAATCATTAGAGAGTTTGATAAGAAGAAATAATATTAGGAAGGGTGTGCATTTCTCCATTAAAAATTGTGATATTTGGAACTTTGATATTGACTATATCAAACCTGCTATCCCCTTTAAGATTTTAGATTTCTATAAGATAATTGATTGGTAAATTGTTTCCAACTTCATTTGATGTTAATATTATAATATCTTTATAAAAGGTAAAAGGGTATGGGTATTTTTTACACCACTATCAAAAATATAATGAATTGGTATGATAAGGTCCCTTGATTGAAGCATTTGTTATAAGTTTTTTTATTTACCTTATTGTAAAAGGAAATAACATTTTGATGGGATTCATCTTATAGGATAGTCAAATGAAATGCATACAACTCAGCATGAATCAACCTAGACTAATTCAATATTCAATTATGAGATAAATTTTTAAAAATATTAATTGCTAATCTAAGAAATTAAATGTGAGGGATAGGGAAATTTTCTATAGAAAAGGATAGAGGATGGTTCATATATGGTGTTTAATTCCACATGCCTAGGGATTGAATCTAGTTCCTCACCATTTATACTTTTCCTTGAAATCAAAATAAATTATCAGTTTTGTTAGAAATAATAATGAAGAATAACACGTGTAGTGCCCCTCATGTTGTTCTATGTTAGATTGATAGTTGTTCTGTTAGGACAAACATTATGACACGTTGTTGATGTTAGATTTACTTGAATTGACAGGTCTAAGCATGCCTTAAACCCAATGGAAATTTTTGAATGAAGATAATGTACGGTCCCTTACCCTTGCCATCATCCTTGAAGAGTATGAGTATCTAGTCAGTTACCCCGTCAGTCTTGTGTGTTGTTGCGGTCAGTTGTTCTCATTTTGACCTTGTTTATGCTTAGGTGATGATTATCGATATTTGATTGTTAAATTAAATTTGTTAATTATGTTGTTTTATTAATTGTTGAATTAAATATATTATTAAATAGACCATGTTGATAAATAGTATTTGAGTTGCCTTGGTTAATTAATTTATTAAATTAAATTGTTAAGTTAAAAAGTATTTTTATAACTAAATATAAATATGTTTATTATTAATGATGGGATTATAATAAATTGGAAATGTGGGAAAATATTATAATATGCAAATAAAGTATTAAATGGAAGGAGATAATGGATAATCAGCTAAAACAATTAAAAATATAGAAAAAGAATTCTCAGAGCACATGCGTGACATCAAACTATTTGTAGAATAGAAACTCGTTATTTTGGGAGATTTTTATCTAATTTTTGTATTTGAAAATCTAACGACTTCCTTTAAAAGTAATAATAATAAAAATTATCATTTTGGGGGATTATGGATTATGATTGGTTTTTGTTTTCGAAGAGAGAACTTGGTATGCAAGAAATTATTTGTAGAATGATTGCATTTTGTTGATTGTTCAAAATTGGATTGGGAAAAATTAATGAAGATTTGATTAAGGCTTTGGAGGAGTGGATTATTGCGGATGTAGAAGCAGATCTCGACACTATTTTTTATCTCAATAGTGTTGGAATCTAGGTTGGCTTCGTTTTGTTCTTTGTTCTATTTTTTTTATTAAATGCAATTTGAATTCTTCTCTCTTTGTTTGTTGAAAATGATTGTTTGGATGTGTTTCTAAAAGCTGCATAAATTTAATGATTTCAAGCTCTTCACGTTGCAAAAAAATCGATCTTGTTCATGTTTTCTAGTTTAGTTTATGGCGTCAAAATATTTCTCCTAGCCATTGTCATTTGTTGATAGTTTATGAAGTCTATTCAATAAATTATGCTTTACCCACCGTTTGAATGACAAAATCAAGAAAGATTATGTTTTGAATAAGATTTCATGGGAGGGGCGCCACCCCAGCCGAGGACTATCTTCTCCCTTGTCGTCGTTGCTTTTGCAGCTATCTATTGTTTTGAAGGTGACTTATTTTGTTAAATCAATGGCCTTATGCTTTGGCATTCTATGAAATTTTTGTTTAATGGAAATTGATGAACATGTAATCTTATCACTATTTTTTTTGGGCCTTTGCTTGAATGTTCCTTAAGCCTTCATAGGCTATTCCGGTGTGCTCTCCTATCTCCCCTATGTCACTTCTTTGCAGCCATTTGATGCATACAACATTCGATTTTATACAAACAACCTTCATTTTTTTATAAACAAAGCATTAGATTTTAATTTTCATTGCATTCGATTTTATTTATATGGCGCCCTTTCCTATGTATTAATTTCAAACATTATGTATGGATTAGAAATTCGATGGGGCTATTTGATGGTTGAATTTTGATTTCATACATTCTTAGAGGATGTTTATTTTTTTGGGAAAAATGAAGATATTGATCATTCAATATGCTTTAGGTAAGACGATGGAAGTAATTGTATATAGCATTTGATTTTGTTATGCCATTCAATTTTATTTACGGGATTCGATCTTATATATATATGTGTGTGACAATTTGATAAATGATAAATCGGGTCATTTATATATATATAGTTTTATATATATGTTTAGTTACATATGCTTTTGTATATTAAATCATGTTCACCTCATTGTTATCTGATTTATTAGATAGAAAATAATAACTCAAAATTTAATGCATACATATATATATTTATATTTTGTTTATATGAATATAAATTATGGTTAATTTGGGAATTTACTGTGAATTTGGTTATTTAAAACATGTTTTCCTTTACAATTAAATGTTCTTGTAAGCTAAATAAATTGGGAAACTAATAAGGTGAAAATTAATTTACTCTTGATCTGTAAATGGGAGGATTTGGTTAGAAGGATCGAATTTGATTATCTCATTTTAAATGATAATTTCTTTCATAACCATTTAATGGATGATTTGTTAATATGTGTTGATTTCATGGTTACATTGGTATTTGTGTTCTCGTTTTAAATAATGTGTTTGATTTGTAAAATTAAGGTGATTCTTGAGTCTTTGTTTTAAGTGGAGTCTTTTGTGCAAAATGGTTAAGGGTAATCTTCTAGAGGCTTAGGGGAGTATCTTATTTATGGATTTTATGATTTGTTTCTTTTGAAATGGTTGATATTGTACTTGAGATGTGTACATGCGGATCTTTAGCCTTGCACTTCTTATTCATTATTATGGTTGGGATTTGTGAGCGAGAAGGTCCATGCCCTTCTCTATGTGTGTGTTCATGTGGTTTTGTAATTTGTGCAAGATGGCTTTACCTTGTTTGATGTGTTGGGTCTTCTAGTTGCTAGTAGGGGGAGTGGCTCTCAATAGGGGTCGGAGCCCAAAGTGGCATCCAGGATAACCCATGTGGGAGTTCCTTAACTTAGTGATAACCTAAATAATGAATTAGGGGGGTTGGGTGGACTTCATGCTAATTAAGATAATTAGATGCCTCACCCATGCCTATAGTGCTTGTTCAGGCTAAGGATGGGATGAGAAGGCATGGTTGGCAAGACCAACTTCCTTGTCTGCATGAAAGGAATGTTCAATCCGCATGTGTCACCCTATGGGGCCAGTGTCTAGTGAGAGACTGTGAGGATAACCAGAGATGGGGGTCGACATTTGGTGAGAGACTGTCAGGATAACCCATGCTAGGACCATGCAATGACACTCTTCCCTACTACAGTCTAAAATTCCCTAGCCTTGTGTTTTCCCTTTGTTGTTTGTGTTCCTTTGGAAGTAGTGTCTCTATTATGTGATGTTCATGTTGCATTGAGTTATGTTGAGCCATATTTAGTAATTTGTGTTAGCCTTTTGTATTCTTTACGGTTTGATGTAGTGGGACCTTATCTTATCTCCTAGCACAGGGGGTGGGCCTTAGGGTTCCACATGGTCGGGTGGATTGTGCTTTTTCCTCCATTGGGTTCCTTGATTTTTTTCATGTGCGTGGAAGATGTACCTTGTGTAGCAGATTCTAGATCTTGTACCAATTTGAGAGATAGTTGCACATGTTATGTAATGTACCTGTATATCCTTTGTATCATGTAATGTAATCCTAATGTATTCTTCCTGTTGTATTAAGGGAAGCATTGATGTAAGCTTGTAACAATTTAATGATGGACTCCCATGCAAGGGAATTTGAATATGTACTCACTAGTTCTTATTATATGATCTTTGATGGTTACGTATCTTATGTTATAATATGGAAATGTATGTGTTTATTTATTCAATGCAATAGATTTAAAATGAACTCTTGTTGTTAGTTAATCCATGATGTGTATTTATATCTTGCTAATATTTTTTCGAGTAATGCAGTCATGGAACCTTAGAGGACATAGCTTAACTTATATGTTGTGTTTAGATATGGTTTACATTCCATGTGATTGCACTTTAAAAAAAAATTGTAGCGTTATTGTGGTATAGTAGTGTTGTCCTCTAGGGTTATTTGGTGAGGCGTTACACCTATTATCAGAGCCCAAGTTTCTTGCACTGGGTACTCTAGTTCATATGATCCCATTATGTTGTCCTAGTGCTTAGATTCTTTAGCGTATGTTTTTCCATTTTGTCATCCTCGTCTAATAATTTGAGACTTATCCCCTTGTTAGCATTGTGTAGGAATATTCCTAGAGGTCAAGGTCGGGGTCATGGTAGAGGTCGTGGTGGAGGTCGTGGTGGTGGTCGTAGGGCTAACCACTAGAACACCCCTTTCTCAGAGTTCCCACGAGAGTGATCGTGAGGAACAAAAGGGCTCTCAGAATGATCAGGGAAGTGGGGGTCTGAATCCGAGTCAACCGGGATTGGAGGGAGCTCAGTTGCATCATTTTCTTGAGGAGCCTCTTGCCCATCTAGGCCCTAGACAATAGGGTGATCAATAGGTGCATAGGGAAAGAGAAAGGTCTCCTAGGAGGAGAGATGTTTTGGCAGAGCAGGAGGTTGTTTCAATAGGCCATATGAGGGGTCTTTTGAGGGCACGACCTCTTACTTTTGATGGTTCTGGTGGTGGATTGGAGGTAGAGACTTGGTTGATCAATTTGGACAAGTATTTTTCCATGCATCCATATAGTAGTAACACCAAGGTGAGATGTGCCATCATGCACCTCGGAGGTTTTTTTTCTACATGGTGGCAAATGGAGGAACAAAAATTGTATCTTGATATTGGTTTAGTGTCTTGGGAGATGTTTTTGGAGAGGTTTAGAGCTTGTTTCTTGTCGGATCACTAGAGGCAGCGCCCTGCTGATGAGTTTCATGAGTTGAGACAGATGGCTATGTCGGTGGAGTAGTATGAGCGTAGGTTTTATGAACTTAAGAAATATGCAGGTATTGGTAATGATGAGACTATGTTGGTTCAGCATTTTATTAGGGGTTTGAATGACCATATCAGTGGGGGAGTTTGTGTCTTCAAGCCAAAGACCATGGAGGTGGTAGTAGAGAAGGCTTGATTGGTAGAGGAGAATTTGACCATGGTGTTGGGAGGTCATATAGGTGTACAGATTGGTAGTGCACCTCCAGTAGGTTTCGAGTCTCAAGGTGGTCAGTCTCAGGTTGCAGGTTCCTTTAAGAGCCATCAAGCACTCACTAAGGGTGG
>CM021100.1:680696066-680750098 GCA_007115665.2 Sequoiadendron giganteum | reverse complement strand
CACGATGAAAGAATGTGTGGAAGTGGTTCCATGGAGTCATTTATGCGAGTAAATTGAACTAATACACAATAAAGGGAGATGGTTCCAGAAGGTGGAATGGTGTTTCTCACAATGCCTAGCGATGGTATGGAAGAATTGGAAGAGGGGTGGTTTCAGGACAAGCAACAAGGAGGATCAGAAGGGTAAAAGGGTGTTGGTATGGGAACAAGGCACCTCTGGGGGAGAAGTATACAAAGATCACAGAAACTCTAAAGAACAGTAGCTTGAAGACAAATCTGGGGTGGAACCGATGGGAAGGGCATGTCAAATGAAGAACCAGGAGGTTTTAGGGTAGGAGATTTCTTGGGAAATGGTGGTCTACAAGACGACCACAAAAGAAGTGGTGCAAAGGGAGGAATTCAAGGATGCTTTTGATCAGAAAGAGAATTTGTGTCAAGATTGGGAAACGATTCTGACAGTAGGAAACAAGCTAAGAGAATTGGTTGGGGAAGTGGATTCCTCCTTCCCAAGACAAGAGAATGGCGACATGTTTGAGGAGGGGTTAGTTTTGGAAGAAGGGTAAGACAACAACTTGCAATTGGTCTTGGTAGAGGCAGAGAAGTGGGAGAAGGAGATTTTGAAAGAAGAGGCAAGTCAACAAACTAAGGAAACGGGGAGTTGGGAGAGAACAAACAAAAATTGGTGGTAGAAGAAGCACTAGAGGAAGGGAAGATATCCTAAAAGATCAAAAATCAAGCCCAAAGAGGAAACTTGGAGTAAAAACCAAAGCCTTTGGTATGTGCACTCTAGATTGTGGATATAAGAAGAAGGTTGGCAGGAAAACTAATGAAGAGAAGAGATCATTGGCTAGGGAGACTGTGGGGCAGTAGAAGATAACAATGCATTTAAGATCAAGGAAGGGTGTTACCCTTTTGGGGAGCCAATGAGGATCTTAAGTTGGAATGTTAGGTGCTTAAACGCCCCTAACAAAAAGTGTCTAATCAGGCGCTTGCTAGAGAACTCAGGGATAGATATAGTATTACTACAAGAAACAAAATTCAACAACATTGAGGTAAAGGGTTTTAAGTGAAAATGTAAGCAATGGAAGTTGTCTTTTATATAATCAGTGGGAACTTCAGGTGGATTAATCATGATGTGTTGACCCCAATCGATGTATTTGGAGGAGGTGGCAGCTGGAAAGTAGTGGTTGGCAAGTAAGATTAGGTGTTGGATTTCAAGTTTGTCCTTCACAGTGATAAATGTATATGGCCCTTCTAGTATCACTCAGAAGTGGAGGGTTTGGAAGGATATAGAGGTGTTCATGAAGGGAAACAGGGATGCATTCTACATATTGGGTGGGGAATTCAATGTTGTCCTCCACTCTAGTGATAAGTAGGGTGGGGTAGGCAACAAACTGCAATCACACGAAGACTTTGAGTACTTTGTAAACCAAAATTTTCTAATGGAGATCTAGATGGTGAATAGAAATTTTACTTGGACAAATCACAATTTGAGCTTCAATAGTATAGCGGAGAAGCTAGATAGATATATTTTTGGGGGTGACCTGACGACTTTCCCTTTTACTTTGGATGGTAGCATTGTTCATTTCTCGAGTTCTGACCACTACTCAATCAAATTAGAGATCTTAGGTGAAAAAAAAGCAAGTTGATGCCCCTTTTGTTTTGAAAAGATGTGGTACAAGGATCCACTATTTTTACAACAGGTGGAGTGGTGGAATTCGGCGTAGTCAATGGGGAATGGCATGTTCAAAATGGTGAGAAAAATGAAACTGTTAAAACAATAAATCTAGATCTAGACAAAAAACCATTTTGGTGATATTTTTGAAGAGAAGCAACACCTGGAAATAGAACTAGATGAAGTGAATGTGAGTGTGTCTGCTAGGGGTATGGACGAGGTGCTCTTTGTGAAGGAAAAGGAACTTCTTAAACAATGGGAAGAGGTTCTAACTATAAAAGAGGTGTTATGGCATCAAAAGTCCGAGAAATGTGGGTGAAAGAGGGTGACCAAAACTCAAAAAAAATCCATCTTTACTAGGGTGAAGAGGGAAGTGAATAGAATAACCATCTTGAAGAAGGTGAGTGGGGAGGAGGTGGAAGGAGTTGTTGGAATTGTAGTAGAATTAGTGATATTCTTTCATCAACTTCTCAATAATATGGAAGGCTCAAATTTGCATGCACAACGGTCACTATTAGAAGGAATTTCGATGCTAGTAACAGTCAAACAAAACATGATGTTGTTGGGGCCATTTTCTACAGAAGAAATCAAGCAAGCTACCTTTTATCTTCATCCAGACAAGGTGTCAGGCCCTGACAGTTTCTTGACATGGTTTTTTTAGAATTTTGGAACATTATTGGGAAAGAGGTGGTGGAGGCTTTGGAAGAATTGAGAGCTTTGGGGAGGATTTTAAAGGAAATCAATAATACTTCCTTGGCCTTAGTACCGAAAAAAGAGAAACCAACATCATTGGATGCGTTTAGGTTGATTGTGCTCTGCAAAACATTATATAAAATCATGGCAAAAGAAATGATGAATGGGCTGAAATAAATTCTTCCTGTCTTGATTTTGGAAAGAAAAAATTAGCTTTGTTCTTGGGCGATCAATCTTTGACAGGGTTTTCATAGCGCAAGAGGTCATTCACAAGCTTCATACAAGCAAGAACCAAGGAATGTTGGTAAAATTATATATTTTAAGAAAGCATATGACAAGGTGGATTGGAGGTTATTATGCAAAGTACTGGAAGCATTTAGGTTTGACAGGTTGTGGGTGTCATGGGTTTTTAACTGCATATCGAGCCTGTGATTCTCAGTCCTCATAAATGGTGAGCCAGCCGATTTATTTGAGGTTTCTAGAGGACTAAGATAGGGAGACCATCTTTCACCTTTCCTATATATCTTGATGGTTGAGGCACTGGGAAGGGCGATCTTGTGGGATACCTTCATGGGTTGCTTATGGTTACTCATGAGAAATTCGTTGATGATACATTGATTTTTGAGGATGTCAGTCGAAGTGAAGCTCTAGCTTTTAAAAGGATTCTCAACTATTATGTGGAGGCTTCGAGTCAGTATGTGATCGAAGCCAAATCAGAGATATTTTTCTTGAACACAGCTCCTGCATTGGCTCGGGTTGTGGCTGAGGATTTCAACTTCAAGATAGGACACTTGTTGATGACGTATCTC
Source organism: Sequoiadendron giganteum (assembly GCA_007115665.2). Taxonomy (NCBI): domain Eukaryota; kingdom Viridiplantae; phylum Streptophyta; class Pinopsida; order Cupressales; family Cupressaceae; genus Sequoiadendron; species Sequoiadendron giganteum. The sequence continues at coordinate 680,746,922 of CM021100.1, read as the reverse complement.
AGACTACCACTAGATAGAGGAGTTAGATCTAGAAAGCTATGGGATCCCTTGGAAGATTGCATCAATAATCACATTTCAGCTTGGGGTGGTAAGTGGCTTTCATGGGTTGGAAGGATAGTTATGTTGAAGATGGTAATCTCAGCTCTTTTGATATATCTCATGTCATACCTAGTGCTACCAGTCTACAAGGTTTCATAGCTCAATCACAATATGAGGCACTTTTGGTAAGGTACATCAGATCAAAATAAATTTCCACTGATTGCCTAGGATACGGTTTGTAGATCGAATAAGGGTGGGGGTGTAGGGCTCAAGAATTTTCTCAAACAAAATAAAGCTCTAGGTGCTAAGATGATTTGGCACATGTACATCCACAATGATGAAAAATGGGTGAAGGTGTTGCAACACAAGTACTTGAAAGACAACAATTCTAGTAGCATATTACTTGTTGAGAGCTTGCCTAGCAGCTCTAAAATATGAATTTTTTTGTGCTCTTGTCGTCCCCTCATTCAGGATCAGTTATCCTAGGATGTGCATGATGGATGTGCAACTCTTTTTTGGGAGGACTCTTGGTGTGGTTATCCAAGTATAGATAGCAGCGAGTTGTTTATGTAGTCAAAGGATATTTTACAATGTTCCTAGGGTTTCCATGTGAGAGACTATCTGGTAGAACAAAGGTTGGTTAGAATATTAGTATTTGAATGGAATGCTTTGGACACATGACTCATTCCTCAAGAGGAAGCAGAGATACTAAGGCAAGAGTTGGAGAAAAGAACAATAACAATTTGAGAAGGGGTGAATAAGCTTGTTTGGGCTGGCTTGGCATTTTTTCAATATAAGTCAAGAGATGGATATTGGTCGCAATGTAAAGATGAGGAGGCCTCAATGTTTCCTTTATAGCTATGTTGGGATCATTCTTGTCTATCAAAAGCTAGCACATTCATGTGGGTAGCATTACAGGATAGGATTCTAACAAAAAAATAAGTTCACAAGATTGGGTTATTTGGGCCCTTCCAGGTGTGTGTTGTGTAGGGAAGCTAAGGAGGATACAAACCATCTATTGGTTGGGTGCCCATTAATGTGCACAAGCATGTTGGAAGTTCCTTTGTGTGAGGCTGAGTTGGAACGGTGCATTACCAAATGACATAGTCTATCTTTTCTCCTCTTTGACGGTGCTAAAGAAGAATTTGGTTTTCAGTGAGTTGTGGTTTATTTCTCCCTCGATGGTGGTATGGGAGATATGGAAGGAGCACAATAGGAGAGCATTGGACAAAGTGAGAGAATTACCTACCTTTATCAATAGGTTGGAGGCAGTAATTTTGGATGTGGTGAATGGGAGGGTGGCCAAAAAAGACTTTGAGTCATTATTTCTTTTGAAATGGGATGCAAGAATGAGGAATGTGCAGTATGGTTTGTGTCTTCCCAAAAATGGGGCCCAAAATCAGAGAGTAAAGAAGGGAAAATTTACTGGTGTGGATTGGTGCCCCCTAGTTGAAGGTTGGTACAAGTTGAATTTTGAAAGGGCCTCCCATGGAAATCTAGGGGTGTCAGAATCTAGTTGTATCAAAGATGCCAAGGGTAGGATGGTGGTAGATCAATATCATCCTGTTGGCAAAATAAGGATAGACAACTGAGATGGGGGGGTGAATCAGTTGTAACCAAAATTAAACTTATTCAACATTAATCAACCTTATATCTCAGATCTAATAATTAACAGTGCAAGCATAAATCAATAACACATCAGAGACACATGAACACCAAGATTTTATATGTGGAACTGTTAGGGGAAAAACCACGGGGGATGTTAGTCCACAAGATTATACCCTGTTAGAAGTATAATGAAGAATGAAAAAGGAATGCACTTGCATTCAGGCACACTGCCTAGAGCTTACTACTCAGAGGAAGGCTCACTGCCTTACATACAATAATCAGATTAAATCCATCTGATGAGTTTGAACTGAGAAATTAGCTTCTACAAAAGCCTGATTACATTTTCGGTTAGGCACACAAAAAATTCTACACACTCTTCCACACTCTACTCAATCTCTTTCACACTCTGCTCTGCTCTTGAATGATTTGAACTTTATTCGCACATGTACATCACTTGCAGACACTGAGAATTTCCTTGATCACACTTAAACAATCGCTCTTATATATCCGCCACACATATTTACATCAACTACTGTGTCGGCCACAAATAAATAATGAATTACAACTGTCGGTCTCAATACATGAATAAATATTAATGCGTACCAGCACAAGTCAGTCACAACATAGTGAGGACCCAAACAAACACCTTCGAACATGCCAAACAATAAAATATTAATCCTCATGGATCTGCAACACGCTACCACCATCATGTTGGCTAAGAACATGAAAACTAGAGCACACATCAGAAAATTCTCCAATCACGAACACTCTGATCAATGTGAACGTACAACAAGGATAGAGCATGATCTAGAATCATCCATGAATGTCATAGGTACATGCACAACAACTGAAATTATCATAATTTTATCCTCTTCTTCCAAGAACACCTGCTACAGTAACAGAATGACTGTAGGAACATAGAAATTCATAACTTCCTCAAATCTTGATGTGTACCACTGAGACTTTCAAACAACATACTAGATAGATTGAGCAACAAACCCTTTAGTGCACACCACCAGAGAATCAACGTTCACAACTTTACAACATTCTGACCTTCTCAGCTTCACTGGCTGCCTGCAATATATTTTTTACAATTTTCTCAATCTCCTCAACATATATAGCCTTCAAAATCACCAATGCTAATAATTTTGACATCAATGACAACCACATATCAACAACATAACCACAACATCCAACAATATCCCCCTTTAGCATTGATGGTAACACATGATGTGAAAAATAATGTCATCAACCCAACTAGCTCTTCTCCAACAATCTCCCCCTGAGATTGTGCACTCTTTTCCTGTTTCCTTCTTCTCCTATGTTTTTTGCATTGCTTATCTCCCCCTTTGACATCAATGGAAAAGGTACACATGCTCTAATCACACATTTGAATAATCTGACTACTCTTCATGAGTAGCAGCCACCACAACATCAATCTGGAATAAGATATGGCTATGAATTCAAGGACTGATGCAAAGACCTGCATCTCTTAGTTTTGATCAGGAGCAGAAATTACCCCTAACTTGCCTCTGAGATACTCAAAAGTATCCTTAGGCAATGTCTTAGTAAAGATGTGTGTAATTTTCTCCTTGGTAGGTATATACTCCAATCTAACTTCTTTGTCACTTACTTTATCTCTCAAGAAGTGATATTTGATGGATATATGCTTTGTCTTTGAATGTAGCACTGAATTCTTAGAAATTTTTATGGCACTTGAATTTTCACATAATATGGCAATGGGTTCTTCATACTCAATTCTCACATCTCTCAACATTTGCTTCATCCACAATACTTGAGTACAATTGTTTGCAGCAACAATATATTTTTCCTCAGCAATAGACAATGAAATGGAATTCTTCTTTTTTCTTAGCCAAGATACCAACTTCTTCCCTACGAAGAATGCACCGCCACTAGTACTCTTCTTGTCATCCACATCTCCTGCCCAATCAGCATCAATGAAAGTGCTCAGGATACGATCATCATCCCTAGGATACCAAAGACCAAGATCAAATGTCCCTTTCAGGTATCTAAAAATTATTTTCATAGTAGTCACATGAGACTCTTTAGGATCAGCTTGATATCTAGCAACCATGCATACAACATTCATTATATCTAGCCTGGTCTAAGTCAAATAGAGTAACCCACCAATCATTGACTTGTATCTTGTCTGATTTGCTTTGGGAGAATCATCATTCTGTGTGATTTTGCATCTGGTTACCATAGGTGTACCAACTGGCTTTGAATCTTCCATACCAAACTTTTTCAGTAGCTCTTTCACATACTTAGAATGAGATATGAAAATTCCATCATCTAACTGAGTGATTTGCAATCCTAAAAATAATTTCAGTTCTCCTATCATTGACATTTCAAACTCACTTTTCATTTCATCAGCAAACTTCATACACAAATCATCATCACCTTCAAAAATAATGTCATCAACAAAGACTTCAATGATCAATTCTTTATTTTCATCCAACTTGAAATACAGATTATTGTCAGCAGTACCTTTATTGAATCCAAGTTTCAACAAGTATTTATCCAATCTAGCATACCAAGCTCTAAGAGCTTTCTTAAGTCCATATAGAGCTTTCTTCAATCAACATACCATGTCCTTTTCATCAGTCAATTGAAATCCATCTGGTTGTTCAACATAGACTTCCTCTTCTAGCTCACCATTTAGAAATGTTGACTTTACATCCATCTGATAGACTTTGTAATTCTTGAAAGTAGGAGAAGCAAAAAATAATCTTAAAACTTAATTTCTAAAAAATCATATTCCTATTAAGTTGAAAAATAAAAAGAGTGGCCTAATGAAGACTAATGAAAACCTATAAGTGCACTAAAAGGTAATTCTTGTAAAATTACTTTTCTAGAATATAAAATAAGATAGAGGTCATTGTAGGTATTTAAAAGAAATATGTGGCAGTATTAGGTGTCTTTTTCTACACCTTGATAAATTAAGCTATTAAAAAAAGACAATTAAGGATGGATAAACTAAATCAATTAAATATTTATAGAAAATTTGGATAACAATAGAGTGAAAAATTTATTGGTGAGATGATCAAGATAGGTTTTGAAAATAAATTAATGATCATGATAGAAAATAAGGAAGAAGAAATAATGTTGAAACAATCCTAGAATTGAGAGGTAAGATAATGGAAAATGTTAAAAAAATGTGTGAGAAGCATCAAGAGAGTGTATCAAGAGGGATTCAATGAATACAATCCCTAGTATTGAGATATGTATATCCTCAATGGACATGGAATGAGCATGAATATTAAAGAAATAGAGTGGTTTATAGCCTATAGAGAAAAATCTAACTTTAAAATGATAAGGTAATTGAAATAATATAAGGTAGCAATGAACCTAGAGAACTTTGACCTTATTTTTAGGGTTACTATTGATGTGGTTGATATAGGGAAGAAAAGGAAGTAAAGTAGTTGTTAAGTGGTGAAGAAGAGGAGATAATATTTAGAAATAGAATAGAATAAGTCACCAAAAACTAGACAAAGAAGCCATAATAAAAAGAGAGAAAGAGATACAAGAGTATGTTGAACACTCAAAATGTTGAGAGGGGGGTGAATCAATATTCTCTGAAACCACTTAAACATGTATTCAATTCAATTCATCTAACTTGCAGCAATGAAATAGAAAATTAAAACATGCATCACATTCACATACTCTGCTTAGGAATTCACATCATCAGTACACCACACCTTCCTTTACAATGTCGAAACGAACTTACATTTATATGCATTACATTCACAAACACCTACAACATTAATTAGGTTGACCTAATTAGATGAAACATATAATACATCAACATGTTGGCTCAAGATCCAACCACACACACCTCAAAACTTGTAACACATCAAAATAGGTTGACAGGGACCTATAATTACTCCCTTAAGTTCGCTCAATTCATACTTTGACTTTGCACAACCCCAAACTCTTTAGGTCGGCACTAGATAGTAAAGATTGGTGATATGAACTATTTTTTCATTCACAACACAACATGTGAACCATAAAAACACTTGCCACTTGAACCACACACTCTTCTGACCCCTGTGAGAACTCCCAAAAAACCACATAACAAATTTTTCTTTCACGATGTTATACAAAGTACTCCAATTATGTACACTGTCATAATAACACTGTCACTGGAAATACTCTATCAATCATAACTTTTAAACTGGAGGAAATCAAGACATGAAAGTTTAGACTTAAGATCCTCCAACATATAATTTTTTTTCCTTAGAACCGCATAACCTGATTCTACATGATAGAGTAATGTGGACCTCAGAATGAGTTCCTTGTACACTAAAAACTAAATTTTGTGGCAACCAAATATCCAATTGTTTTGTTATGCTCTGGATCAAAACTCTTGCACCTATATAGTGGATTTTCGACACAATCATTCATGCTCATCAAACAACAACACATCGATGTTGACATCAATGAGAACACTCAATGAAAAAACCATAGATCATGTTCATGTTTCCAACAATCTCATCAATGACAAGCAAACTTCCAACAATTTTCCCCTTTGTTATTGAGAAAGATGCCCAAAATTCTTCTCCATACTCCCCAACCAACTATTTTTTTCAACTATTCACCCCCTTAACTACTCTCCCCCTTTGACATCAATGGAAAAGGGTGCACTTTTCAAAAATACATACTTAATATCCTTGAATGATATATATGTATATACAAATATGAGAGTAACTCAAAAAACTTCTTCAAAAATCAAGGCAACTCCCCCTAACAATGTTATCCATCAAAGATAATCAAAATTTTTATTGATGTACTATCCACCATCTTTTTCATATATACAATGAAGTCTAAAATTGCATAAAAATAATAGAAATGCAATCAACTAGAGGAAGAAACTTGTAATTTTTCAAGGTGTGCTTCACACTCCTTTCCCGATTTCCAATCCTTGTTAGTGCAGGTAAGCGGACTGTACTAGCTTTCAATCTACAAAAGGAGATCTTACCCTTTATTTGGGGTACCGGGTATCAGACTCTTTTGTGCCAACTTTTATTCACTTGCCAACACATTAGTCAAGGTTGTAAGCCTTGCACTTACCAAGTCCCTGAGCTGACCATACTGCACAATGATTTTCTCTTTCAAAATTGCAATTGAAAGAAACACTCATGCAAATTTTTAATAGTCATCCTTGTTGTATTGTCTACATCACTTGTCGGATCATAAACACCAGAGGCTTGAGAAACTTGTGACTCTATTGAGTCCATTTGGTTCTTAATACTCTTTGTAGAATTAGGCCATTTAAAATAAAATTGAAATAAAACTTATGCTTCACCCAAACACATATGCACATCTTTCAGGTTATCTTGTAATATGCTATGTTCTATACTAAATTTATTTGATATATCAGTCAATTTCCTGTCATTCACCTTCTTTTTTACCTCTTTCTCCAACCTTTCTTCTAAATCAGAGGAGTAATCCTTAAAGGAATCTAATAACAACTTCAGTTTTTCAACACCAGATAGAGACTCATCAATTGTAACAATGGGAATTCCTTCTTACAATACCTTAACTACTTCTTTAATAAACTCAATGCTCTTCTAGTGAGTGGAAAGAATTTCCTTGCTTGCAGAAGCATGAAACACATCACCAATTTGAAGCTTCTGTACGGGAGATATTTTTTCGATGTCCACTTGATCCTGCATTAAAGGAATTTGCAATAGTTGTACAGATACAACAGACTCAAATTTCAATTGCATGTCTAACAAACCCTTGAGTGAATCACCAAAGGATTCACCAACAACCTTTATGCTTTCCTCTTCCTTTTTCTCATGAGCTTTTTCCTTTTCACCAATGCACTCTTCATCACACTCTGCACTTTTTCTGCACTATTAGATTCTTTCTCAATTTCCTTCTCTTCAACCAGTTTCATATCATCTTTTTCCTTGTCACTAATGTTGGAGTCTACCTTATCATTCTTCTCTTGTTTATCAGACTCTTTATCTTTCGAGAGAGACAAATTTTCAATGTTCTATGCCTTTGAATTCTCCAATTCATCTTTCTTGTCTTCCTTTCTCTATTCACCATCTATCTTGGCATCCAAAAGGGGCTAGTTTTTCTCTGTTTGCACTTCCTCCTTGTGCATTTCATCATCTTATCCTACCCCAACAACATTTTCCTCTACCAAATGAGTATCATCAATAGAATTTTCTTGCGCATTGTCTTCTTTGGGTACATGCTCATGTTCCAAAGCATGCACATGTTGTGCATCTTCTAGTTCATTCACTTCGAGGATAGACACATCATGTTGCAAATTTTCTTCACTATCCATAGACATTTCTAACTCCTTTCCAGATTGGCAACCTTTTCCACTATCTCATTTCTTAATCTTTCAATGTCCTCTTTGTCCCTACTCATTAGAGTGGTAACTCTTTACTTAGTCTCAAACTATTTGTTCTACAATTGAGATAATTTAGCTCTATCCTCATCTATGAGAGGGGCATTGACTTTATCCAAAAAAAATGTTCTTATTCTAGCATCTTTGTCAAGTGCTTCCTATCTTCTTGTATATAATGCACCTCTCAGATCTTCAGGCAATTGATTTTCTATATTCTTCATGCTAACATCAAATGCTACTATATTCCTAACTATTGAGTCTTCTCTACTCTTCAATATTCAAACACTTTAATACAAATGATCTTTTCATAATTGAAATAACTTATAAACACTTTTGGATGACCTAAAATACATTGATTGTATTGATTTGAAGTTAGGTCAAAAGGTGATGAACCCTAACTGAATGACATACTCATCTCCAAACTCTTCACGAATCTTCATAACAAAGTATTTTTTGCTAGTGTTTTCACCAATAGGTCAAGCATATAAACCTACAACTTGTATTACCCATATCTTTGGCAAGGGATAAATGATTGTTTATTAAAACTCTCCCAAGCCAAAGCTCCTTTATTTTATTTCTAGAGGAAACATCTATACCATAGGTTGGCACAGACTCAGTCTTAACCTCATTCTCCTCTTTCTTTTTCCATATCTTGTTCATCTCTTTCTTCATCTCTACAGGATCAACCTTATTCATTGGATCATTCTTCTTTACTGGATCAACCTTCACATTCTTACTTTTGAAAAAATTGGCTATATGTCCAGGTTTATTGCATTTGTGAAATATGACTAAATTTTGAACAAGCTTACTTCCACCAACTCTAGTTTTGCATACATTATCCTTATGCAAAAATCCATTGTATGTATAAAAATAGCCATTGAAATATTGAAACATCATACCATTATTGTAACCATTCATTATCTAATTTATGCATTCACTAGACTTATGACTAAATCTATTGCATGTATAGCATTGACTGAGAAATGATTGAACATTCTGATTCATTCCGCTTCTACAATCTATAGCCTTATATCCAAACTTATTATAGTAATAAAAATAACCATTAAAAGATGAGTACCTTTGTGCATTTGGTTGTCTGATAAGTGGTCTTTTGAAGTCTTTCCTTTTATTCTGGACCTGCTTGTCATTTCTCTTCTTGTCCTCAATCTTCATTTGTTCATTGTTCTTCTTTTCAGTACTTGGTGTTTTATTTTCCTTTGAAATTTCTCCTTTTTCAAACCCTAATCCTCCTTTGTCTTTAGAATTCTTTAGATATTTGCAATCATTTCATCAAGTATTGTAGAGCTCTTCTTGAATTTTTCTTCATGATTCTTTTCTTTCTCCAGATATGATCTCAAAGTCACATCCTCTTCTTCAAGTCTTGAACATTCTATAGATTTTCTTTCAATTTATCATTTAGGAACTCTTCAACTCTTTTTCCTTCTTCAACTTGCACTTGCAGACTGGTGATTATCTCATTTGATTGCTTCAACTACTCATTAAATTCCTTATGTATTTCTCCGAACTTCTTGATTTTATTCCTTAACTTTTTGATGCATTCATCTACTTCCTTGACATTTTATTTCATATCTTTGTTATCACTTTCATTTCTTTCTAGATCTTCAAGGGCTAATTTGATTTCTCCATTCATATCAACCATGCAATCTTCTTCAGTGAATCCTACCATGGGAATTTCTTCCAGAGGAATAGGATATTTCCTCATATCAACGTGTTCAATATCTAAGATCCTCCTCAAGTGGTTAAGCTTCTTCCAAGGAACCAAGCTCTGATACAAATTGTTGAACACCTAGAATATTGAGAGAGGGGGATGAATTAGTATTCTCTAAAACCACTGAAACATGTATTAAATTCAATTAATCTAACTTGCAACAATGAAAGAGAAAATTAAAGCATGCATCACATTCATATACTCTGCTTAGGAATTCGCATCATTAGTACACCACACCATCCTTTATAATATTGAAATGGACTTACATGTATATGCATTACATTCACAAACACCTACAACATTAATTAGGTTGGCCTAATTAGATGAAACAAACAATACATCAACATGTCGACTCAAGATCCAACTACACACGCCTCGAAACTTGCAACACATCGAAATAGGTCGGCAAGGACCTATAATTACTCCCTTAAGTTTCCTCAATTCATACTTTGACTTCGCACAACCCCAAACTCTTTAGGTCAACACCAAATAGTAAATATTGGTGATATGAACCATCTATTAATTCACAACACAACATGCGAACCACCAAAACACTTGCCACTTGTACAACACACTCTTTTGACACCTGTAAGAAATCCCACAAAACCACATAACCAAATATTCTTCCATGATGGAATGCAAAGCATTCCAATTATGTACACTGTGATAGTAACTCTCTCATTGGGAAACCAAATACTTTGTCAATCATAAATTTTATACTGGAGGACATCAAGACATGAAACTTTGGATTTAAGATCCTCCAACATATACTAAAATTAGCTTAGAACTACATAACTTGATTCTGCATGGAAGAGCAATGCAAACCTCAGAATGAGTTCCTTGTACACTAAAAATTGAACTCTATAACAACCAAATATCCAATTGTTATGTTTTATTTTGGATAAAAGATCTTGCACCTATATTGTGGATTGCCACTACAATCACTCGTTCTCATCAAATAACACATCAATGTTGACATCAATGATAACACTCAATGATAAAACCACATATGCTCATGCTCATGTTGCCAACAATCTCATCAATGACAAGCAAACTTCCAACAGAGGAGCGACTAGATTAAGAGAAAGGATACAACCTAACCATACAAAATAAATAAAGAACACCTTTACCTCCTCCAAATATGGTTGCACATATGGCTAAGCTCTCTATTTTTGGTAAATACACCAAGGATGCTAGAAAACATCTCTTTACCTTGGACTTTCATCGGAGTGGATTGGCATTAATAATGACTAGACCCAATTATATGATTTTGTGGATATCCTCAATGGCGAGGCACTAGGATGGAATATTGAATAATGACCTAAGCATGATAAAAATATAGAAATAATTGAGTGAATTATTTTTGAGAAATTTCCATTCGCCCAATATAGAACAAAAAGCATCAAGATTATGGGAGATGAAAAAAACTAAGGAGAGATTAGTAAAAATTTATGAATAATAATTTAAAAGTTTGGCTAGAAAACTAGAAGAAACATTGACATAAAAGAAATAAAATGATTAGTTTATTTTAGGGTTATCCCCTCACATTATAACATAAGTAGATGGAAATATTTTCTCTTTGTATAAATATGTGGTAAAACTGATCACTTGAATATAATCCTAGCCAAAGGTATGGGAGAATGATTTAGGAGGGAAGGATGAAATTGATAATTTTAAATTAGAGTTGGAAAACATAATGTTGTTCAAGTAAGAAATTCTAATAAAATGTGAGAAGGATGAGACTTCTCTACACCTCGAAGAAGTAAATTTTGGTTTAAAAATTACAATAGGGAAGAACATATAAGGAATGAATACTTGATCATCAAAGGCACCAAGAGGGCTACCACACTAAGAGGAGAACTTGAGAAATCCCATAGAGAGATAGTAAGTGGATACTTTAAAATATAAAGTGGGACAAACATGAAAGAAAGGGTGTCTAATGTTACTTCATGAACAAGATGAATATGAACCAATGGTTCATAGATTGACTAGGGAAGCATTTTTTGGATATGGGTACATGGATAGAGTATAGGGTTTAGCTATAAGAGCATTGAATGTTTATTTGGAACACGGCTAGTGGGAACTTTAATTGAGAGAAAGTATAGACCACTTAATAGTATACAATATGTGGTACCACAAATTCAAGATATAGGACCCTCCATGAGTTACCATGGTAACTATTGAGAAGGAGGTGGTATTGGAGGCTACCACAATAATACCAAAGAAAGGGGAAGGGCCAAAAGGCCAAATTGTTATAACTATGGTAAACTAGGACATTATGATAATGAGTGCTAAAGAAAAAATGAGGAAATTCCACATGTGATTTTTGTGATGATAAATGACATGATACTTTTAGTTGTCCCAAATTTAATAGTTCGATACGAATGTGTTGGCACCATGATAAAAAAGTGAATAATTTTCTAGTCTAAATTATGTACACGTATGATGCTAAATTAGTAATGAATAGCTAAAGTAGATGATAAAATGATAAAAGAACTTCAATAATTACCAAGGGTTGGATTAACATAAGCATTTCCTAGGGGAATTTATGAAAGTGAAGAAGAAAAAATATTGTGGTAAGGGGGTACATAATTTGATGAGAAAGAAGTCCAAAGAGATAATTAAGAAAACCAAAAAAGAGAGGAAGATAGTAAGGCATGTTTCAAAGACAAATAGGTCCATACACTAAAAGAACCAGAAAATTTGGTAGAATAAGAAGAGGTTAGGGTTCAGGGGTTGGATATGATGAAGTTGGATAAGGTTATTTGAAATAAACTCTTGAAAGATGGAATTGGAGGTTTTTCTAGATTCATCCAATTAGTGTTAGCTTGTGAAGAAAGGGAGATAGTGAGTTTAGAAAAGGAGGAGGAGTAAGGCAGTTTTAGTTATTTTAATTAATTTTTTTGATTAAGGTTGGGTTAAAGAGAAAATGATAAGTTATATTGGTGTTCTTCTTTTTAGAATTATTGGTTTCTTGAGAAGAGAATGGTGCTAAATAAACAAAGGTATTAGAGGTCAAAGAGGAGATGAACTTAAAATGATCCATCACCTATGTATAATCATACAATGTGGTATAAAGTGTTATAAAAGTTGGATATTTATGCAAGAGATTTTGATTGTGGATTTTTCAGAAAAGATTCCTAATAAATACTCTCTCAATATTAGTTGAGAAGAAGATAGGAGATCTATGAAATAATGCATTGATAATAAAGATAAAATCCATCACCTTCTCATTTATGCCTCGATTGCAATGCATAACATGCTGATGAAACTAATCTACAATCCTATACTGACTTAATATATTCCATGAAAAGAGAAGTAAGATAGAGGAAGGAACCCATAGAATATGACCATTTTTTATTTATTTATTCTTAATGAATAGATAAAAGATTAGCTATGAATATATCATCAAAGTAATAATCAATGCACATTGATCTATAAAGGATTGAACATGTATCTTAGGATCACTTATCCAATCATACATGTATGCCAATATTTAACATGATGAACTATGGTTCTTTTGGGTGATTTATTATAGCCAAATATATTATGTTGCGAAGGAGGTTTAAGGTTCCATCCCATGGGGTTTAAGATGATGGGAGAATAGATAGATAGAATTTCATTATTGACATTTCTTGAACTAGGTGGTAATGATACTTGGTTAGGAGCATAGGTTGGGACACTAAGGGTAGATGTAAAAACAATCATATTTTGATAAGAGTGTGGCAAGGGTTGTGAGGTTAATGGAATGATAGGAGAGGGAGTGACAATAATGGTAAGAGAGGATCAAGAAAGATAAGTGAAGGGTAAGGGTTGAAAGGGTGACACATAGGAGTAGGAGGTAAAGTGGTTACCTAAAGGGACATGATCATAGTTAAAAGGAGGAATGGAGTGAGAGACATAAATGGTAGGAATGTGGGTTGGATGAGAATGAGCAGGCATGGAAATTTAGGTGAAGGAATATTGAGTGGTAGGAAAAAGAAAAGAAGTTAGCTAGAAGAGATGGATGAATGTAGGAGAACTAGACTATAAAGAGAGATGAGAGTAGACAATTTATCCTATACCTTATAATTTCCCTAGTCGGGCTCAGGATGGGTAATGGAGGTGACATCGTTAGGTAGGCTGCTTTGGAGGAGAGACAAGTGGTGATCAATTTTTGTTGAGTGACAAACTTATAACCATTTAATAGGGATTCATTATCAAAGTGGTCCTTATTGTGAGACATGTAGAGTGGGACAACATGTGGGTGGATGACAATGGAGTAAGGGAGGAAGGGTAATAAAGGAAAATACATGGACAAGTTTAGGTGAGGATTCCTATAATAGATAATGTATGAGGAAGGAATAGTCAAAGACAGAAAGACAATAATTTCTATCAAAGGACATGAAAATGATACATCCTCATATACTATGTGAAATTTGAGTAGAAAAATGTAGAGCTTTTATTTTTAGGTGAAAATAAAAGACAAGCAATGGTGTAGTAAATAGACACTAAACTAATTGTGATAAGGTCTATATGTTGTGACTATGTTTATGTTTTGTTGAATGATGATAAAATTTAAAAGTCAAAGTAGAATTATCTATTTTTTTCACATTAATGAATTCGAGTTTGTTGTTTAGAGAGAAAAATTCTTTTGAAGATGAAGAAAGGAATAAATAATGAAGGTTAAGATTCATATCAAGTTCACTATAAATATAGATAGAAAATAGATAGCCTACATAATTTAAGCATAGGAAAGCCTTTTCAATTATCTATCTTAGGATTCAACTAGCAATCTATCATAAATAGGTTTACTTAAGTTAACCCAAACACACAAAATTCTCTATGAACTAAATAACAAAATTCTTTTTATTTCTAGTTAGATTGCTTAAATATGTCTTATTTAAGCTAAATTCTTAATCTAAATGGGATTCAATTGGGAAATGATAACAAACTAAAAAATTGGTTGATTTACTAGCAATTAAATTTATGAACAAGATTGTTCAAAGACATTTAAAGATAATAAGAATGAAAGATGGATATTAGATAAACTAATTGATGAAAAAAAAAAAGAAGACCTATTGAAAAAACTGAAGAACAAAATTCAATTTTAATATAAGGATATTGATACACCTGTAAAGTGCAACCATACCTTTATTACATGTGATTTAAAAAAAAAAATTAAGATAAATAATAACAAACAAAAGAGTGCTACAATTTTAAAGAAATGAAGAATAAAATAAGAATGTAGAATTCCTATATGGTTTCAAAACAACAGTTCCCGACCCTTGTCTGTGCTTCCACATTTTGCATACATTTCTACGATAGCAGTTGCAACTACATCAAACAAAATTGCACTATCCTTAATGCTTTGATGGATGTCCATACCGTGTTCCAAAGCTCCAATTTTTGGACAGGCAGGGAGGCTGCTGGCAAAGGTTGCGTAGTCCGGCTTTACAACTACTAGTTGCATTTGCTTGAAAGTTCCTGCCTTCTCATAAAATCCATTTTCCGTACATCCTAGAATCATGGCATTCCATAAGACCACATTTCTTTTGAGGCATTCGATCCCTATGCTTCCACATTTCGCATACATGTCTATCAGACCATTTCAGCATGCCTTTCATACTCTTTACGAGCCTTCACCAAACTTTTGCTGCGTGGGCATGGTTTTGAGTTTGGTTTGAATTAGAAGCGGGAAATGGGCGGTTAACTGCTGGTTGCAATAGTTAACGGGAAAATGAAAGGAAAAGTCTTTTTATAGTCTACGATATCAGGCGGTCTGTTTTTGGGTCTACAGATGGCTTGCAGTATATGGGACTCCTCGTACTCCCAATATGAGGGAGGCACCTAATTTGTGCTCCACAATATGAAGTGTACATAACTTACCCCTGCAAGATTTAAACTTGTGACCTCTCTTTCAAGAATATAAATTCTGCACCATTAAACGAGAGTGCGAAGAAGAACGGAGTGAAAGAAGAAGATGGAATGGGCCCACACCATCTACCTGAACGGTCAACGCTTAGAATGTGCTGGTTAAGCCCATTCCTTGTCATGAGTAATTCCCTAAGCACGTCATTCGTGCCTCAGCGCACACGCACATCATGGCTGCGGGGCCATTTTCTTTTGCTTAGGAGAAGAATGAACGAGTGGAGTTTCACATAGCGTTGAGCTCGAGCAGTAGAAATGAGGGAAGAGGAGGCAGAAACAGTATGAGAGCAAAGAAATGGGGTGGATGTATTGGCGGACGACCCATGAAGTTCAGTGAGAAGAGGAGATTGTTGAAATGAAGTTGGATGTGCATGATGATTCCAGCCGGCTCAAGCAGTTTTCGCAGGAGCTCAAGGCAGAGTTTTCGGCCAAGGTGAAGCAGTTTTCGCAGAATTGATGGCGACTGGTCTGGTGATCCCATGGCGACCCGGGCACTGAGGAGGCAGACATGGCGTGATACTGTTTCCATTTGCAGGAATACAATCACAAGGCTTCGCTCCACTAGGCTTGGAAAGTTCGTTTCTTTGGACGACAATATAGACTTTCACAAAGGTATAAAGTTCAAACATCAGATGAATTATGTATTGGAAGCACATAATTACAAGTTTCTGACGAAGAATTTCTTATCAAACATCAGATGAATTATGTATTGGAAGCACATAATTACAAGACCATTGAGGCGGCGATTCTAGTTGGAGTGCTTCTACATGCAGGAAATCACTTGATTTTCTCATCTATCATGTCTACGAAGGGCCATGTATAAAGAGGAAGATTGCAAAGAGTGCACACTCATTCTTGATGTTTAAAGAACTATGCTGAATGGAACTGATGGAACTTTTTTTCAGTTAAATCTATATGAATAATAATGAAACATGTTTCATGTAAGCCTATGGAGCGAAGCCTTGTGATTGTATTGCTCCAAACTGGAAACAGTATCAGGCCCATGTCTGCCTCTGCCAGGGTCGCCATGGGATCACGACGAATAGTTCCAAGAAAAGTTCCTCGACTACGTCTTTCAATTTCTGCGAAAACTGCTTCGACCTTGGGCTCCTGCAAGAAGTGCTTGAGGCGGCTGGAATCATCATGCACATCAACTTCACTTCAACAATATCCTCTTCTGAGTGAACTTCATGGGTCGTCCGCCAATACATCCACCCCATTTCTTTGCTCTCAAGATCCATTCCAGACTCTTTCTGCCTCCTCTTCCCTCATTCATTCTTTCTTCTAAAGCGAAAGAAAATGACAATTATGTTGGCTTATTGTTAGAAACGACTCATTGGTATATGAAACTGATCATTATATTGGCTTATTGTAAGCAACGACTCATGGCTTACTTATCAAATGTTCACTTCTTAACATTAATATGGCTTAGTTATTCAAGTTCCTCATATCACACGAATCCTTAGAAGCAGTGGTTTTATCAAATATAGATTATGGTGGTGATGAGGTGTTCCTTGTTGATAATAGTTCACATTGAATTGTTGGCAATGGGAAGTCAAAACTTGTGTTCAATGATGGGAGAATTAGATGTCTCATAGGTGTGTTGATTATTCTACGATTAACATAAAATTTATATTTGGTTTATAAAATGAATTATGTTAAATTTTATATCGCATCTGATAAGATTGGTTCTAGGTTGGTGAGAGCGAACTTGGTGATAGCTAAAGAATTGTAATGTGGAGAATTTTTTCAACTTGATGCATGTATGCATTATAAAATTTTCACCTATGTAATTAAAATATTGATTCATATATTTTGTGATATTATAGGATGATTCACACTGGTTAAAATGATCTTAAGACCCCTTGTTAATAAAAATATGGTGGGCCATTTGCATGGTTATTGTAGGATTGTAATTTTGTGAACGCTATGTATTTGGTAATCAAAGCAAATAAAGATTAATTTTGAGAGCACTGGAGAAAAGGGATTAATGGAAATATTTGTAGTGATAAATTTTATTCTTTAGATGTTTCTATTTTAAAATCCTATTATTACATTTCCTTTATCAATGATTACTCATGTTATACCTGGCTTTATTTTCTTAGGCATACATTTAATTTTTTAGTAAGTTCAAGGATTTTAAAGTTCTTGAAATTTAAATGGATTCGAAAATACAACTATTAAAGTTAGATAATGGAGGGGAATGTTATACAATAATTTGACGACTCTTGTATACATACAAGTTTTTTAAGGTAGAAAATAACTCTATATATTCCACAACAAATGGGATTGTAGAAAGGGTGAACATAACATTAATGAAAAAAACTAGAAGTATGTTAAGTAGTGCTTAGTTGGATCAATGTTTACGGTTCAAGGGTATAAGTAATATTTATTGTTTGATTAGATCAATATGTTCTAGTTTGGTTGATAAAACACTACATTAAGTTTTGATAAGTAAGAAACCCTTTATTTCACACATTAGATTATTTAGATGTGAGGTTCTTGTTCATATGCTTGAAGAAAGATGGTCCAACATGTATTTCAAAGATAATAAGTATTTTTATTGGTTATGGTGATATGTTCAAAGGAACTATAATATTTATAATCCTCTAACCTTGAAAATAATATATTTTAAAAGTATAAATTTTAGGGAACTTAGAGTTAATTTTGATTATGTATAACCAAAACAAAAGGAAAAGAAGTTTTGCATTTTGAAACTAAAATTGAGAAGAAATACTTATATGTGAAAGAAAATTAGTTTGATAAGAGGATATAGATGAAGAAAACGATTTAGATTTAGATATTTTAAAGGAAGAACATGAAGAGTCTCTTACTATAATCTTGTAAATACCACAAGGAAATGAAAACTAGTTGAAGTGTAACCCATTATATTTGTATATTTTCTTTATAATGTACTAAAAATGAATCTCGATATACAAGGGAAGGTTTTTTCTTCAAATGTGCATGAATCTTGGATGGAGGACACATAAGGTGAGATAATGGTCTTGGACTAATGTGAAACTTGGGATCTAGTTGAGCTACCCCTTGAAAGGAATCCCATTGGTTTGAAGAGGGTATTTATGAACAAATTTAGAGTGTATAGATATTTGGAAAGGTATAAGGCATGATGTGTGGGAAAATGACACTCCTACATGGAGGGAGTTGATTATGATGAAATTATCTCTCTTATTATAAAACTAAATTTTATTAGATTCCTAAAAAGGATAACTTCTATTGTATTCCTACTTTCTATTATTATTTCTTATGATTTAAAAGTGGGAAAAACAGATGTTAAAACTATATTCTCGCATGAGAGGAAGAAATTATATGAAACAACTTGGTGGTTTTGTGGTAAAAGATCTAAGGATAAACTAGTTTGCAACTTGAAATAGTTTTTGATTAGAGGTAAAAGATGGGTTTTGAAGGTGCCTGAAACCCTTTACAAAAAAAGGATAGTTGAAGCAAAAGATAAAAAATAAAAATCACACAACAACCAAAAAAACAACACACCATCAATGCAACATCAACCAAAAAGGAGGCACAAAAGCAACCCCACTACATGTTCTTTAGGATATTAGTAGCCTCCATGTCGCATGCCACAACCTTTTGACCATCATCCATAACTTTAGGCGGATCCACAACAGGAGCCCCAGCCTGCACCTTAGTCTTGTTCCTCGTTCTGGCCCCAGGCCCACCCTCTTTCACCTCACTAATGAAAACATTCATCCCCTCACCAGCTTTCTCCATAGAAACCTCTTCCTCCAAGAACTTACCACCAACACCAGTAACCTCTCTAGGAGCAGAACCCCTGCGTTTCTTGACCATTTCAAAAGGAGTTGAAATGCCAATAGATTCAATCATCACAGTAGATTTAATCCCCTCCCCACCCTTCTCTAGTTTAGCATAAATTTTCTCTTGTTGGTCCTCAAGGGTGAGGATTCTTTCCTCAAGGTTCTGTTTCATCTTAAGTGTTTCATCAACAACAATATTCAGAGAGTCAAACAATTCATCAATCTAGTTTTGTACAGAAGACTCACCAGTTTTTCTCATTGCACCTTAGACTCTAATATTGGTCATGTTAAGTTCATGAAACAACCATTTAAACAATTTGAACAAAGAAATTGAGCCCTCCCTGGCCAACCCAAGAAAATTAGGAATATCTTCATGGTCAACATTAAGATCACCCTTACCCACAACATCATCCTCTTGAGAGGAGCTTACCTTGTCCTGGATAATGTTGAATTCCTTACCCTTTCCACCAGCAACGAGCAGTTTGATTTTGCAAATAGAGTCTGCAATCTCCTCAACAACTAACCTCCTTTTCGTTTGCTTTTTAAGGTCTCTCTTTTGCATATCAAGGTCCATGCCTGGAGGCTCCACAACACCCTACCCACCAACCACCTTCAGGGGAGAGGCAGCTTGCATCTCCTACAGCTGATGGGAAGACCTAATAGTAATTTTCTTATTACTACCCACCTTCGAACCCTTCTTAGGTAGGGAATCCAAACCAGGAGCCGATGAGGAAGTATCCCCAACAAATTCAATCTTTTCCTTTAGGCTCAGAGTCTGCTTATCATCAACATTTTCATTGCTGCAAGCCTCATAACCCTTTTTTTCAGACCCAAAACCCCTTTCCTAGACTTACCCATATCAGAGGGCTGAGATACCACCTCCATTGAAGCTTGAGAATTTGAGACATAATCTATGTCCTCCTCAAAAACAAATTCCTCTTCTAGAACAATTTTCCTCTTTTTCCCTTTCTTGCTAAGCGACTCCTCATCAGAGGTCGTTTCATACTCCATAGCCACTTTCAATTTCTCACCCTTGGGAGTAGCAATCGGTTTAGACACCACAAAATAATCGGCATACTTAGAAATTAACATGATAAGCCCCAATGCAGCACTGGGTTCTTGGGGTTCTTTTTATGGTCCTTTAGACCACTTTCCAGCGACACTAATAGATAAGCAACTTCAAATAGTTATTGCATATGGTTTAAGGAAATCACAATGGATGTAATATCAAAAGTTTTATTCTTTCACATTGGACCTTAGGGTTTTTAGAAGTGAATTCACGATCATTGTGTTTATTTTAAATTAATTGATAATTTTTTTTTGATCTTTATCTTGTATGTCGATGACAAGTTATTTATTGGAAAAAATAAGGAAATGATTAAAGTGATTAAAACTTAGTTGTCTAGTGCCTTTAATGATTTAGGGGATATAAAATATATTTTAGGTATGGAGACCAAAAAATATTAAGTTGGGAAAGCTTTGGCTCACTAAGAGTAATTATGTTTAGACTATTCTATAGAGGTATGTGATGCATGATTGTAAGCTAGTTAATATTCCTTTACCTATCAATGTTAAGTTATCATTGGATTAGTTTCTTAAGTGATTTTAGGGATGTGTTTAATGTCCTTATATTAGTGTCATAGGAAGCCTAATATATGCTATGAGTTGTACAAGACTAGACATTTCCCAAATAGTGAGACTTCTTAGTAGGTTTATGCCTAACTTTGGTAGAGAGAATTGGGCTTATGTGAAAAGGGTTTTTATATATTTGAGAGGAAATTTTTAGTTTTATAATTTTTTTATCATGGAAATAATGATGTAGGAAATATGATTGATATATAGGGATTTCTTGATTCAAATTGGGCTAGTATTTTGGACAACAAGAGGTCCATTAGTAGTAATGCATTCACTCTATTTGGATGACTTATCAATTAGATAAGTATAAACCTATAGTTATGTTGTCCATTAAAGAATCATTGTACATGTTTGAAAAAAACACTATAAAGATATGGCTTGGTTACATATATTGTGTTCAAACATTAGATTTGAGTGTAAATAGGATATGATAAAATGTGATAGCTAGAGTGTCATATATTTAGTGAATAACCTAATATGTAATCCTTGTGCGAAGCATATTGATGTTAATATCAATTTGTCCAAAAATTGGTTGAGTGTGGTAGAGTCATGATACAAAATATAGATACTTCAAGGTTAATGTTACAAATTCCCTAAATGAACTAATGAGCACAAAGAAGTTCAATTGATGTAGAGAGGTCATGGACCTTGACTCTTCTAGAGTTTCATTTACATTTTAGTTTCCTACTACATTTTGCAATATAAATGTCAAGTGGAAGAGTATTACCTGACTAGGCATTTTATTCACCTTGCAAGTCTTGCATCTTGTATTTTTAAATTATCTATGTGAATGATAAATAATGTCTAATCTCTAGCATCTTGGAATGGGGCCACATTAGACAACCATGCGAGAGAGGGTATTTTTTATTTTATTTTTTTATTCTCTAAGATTGGGATTTTGTGTAAAAATGAATTTACTAGAGGGAGGTTAAAAATTACCAATAAATATTTTAAGTTGTAAGAAAATATTCATATTTGGTGTTATGACAAGGAAATCAATACTCTCATGGAGTGCCTAGGATTGTTATCTTAGTCAATTTTAACCATTATGACCAAATCTATGATATATGTGATACATAAGGAGTGTGTAATAATATTTACATACTATTATTGGATACTTGACCATGACCATAAGGGCATTGGATTTATAGAATGGTTCATGGTTTTGACTCATAGTTTAAATACCACTTGATGGTTTCTTATTTACGAGTTTATTATTTATTGGGGGAATGTGATATTGGATAGTATACTTTTATGTAACAAGCCCACTATCAAAATGATAATAGGATTATATTATTGTTCTTCATATTTTAAGAATAATAAAATTTTGGGTCTCTTTGGGGTGAATTTTTTGTAAGGGTTTCTCCTCATATATCTAGTGTAATGGTTTACATTTTATGAGTTTATTGATTTTTATATTGTTTCTCCATTAGTTCAGTAATATAAGTTTATTGGAATGATCACATCATAATCATATAAAAACTATATTGTTCATTATTTATATTTTTTTGTTTAACATATATTTAGAAAAAATTCCCACTCCATGATGTTTGCATATCATAAATTATTTATTGTATACATAATTAAATACAATTTACAAGAATTAAGAATTGTAAAATGACTGAAAAACCTAATTCTAACATTCCTTCACTTGAAATTTACATTGCAAAAACATAAAGAGAAACTAAAAATAAATCAATTGATGAAAGAGGTCATGGCCTCTTTGCACCAACTAAATTTTTCCATGCTTACTAACTTAGAGAATTTGTGAAATTAACCAAAGTTTCAATCTTTTATATGATGATTCTACTAACCTTAACTATATCATTTAAACAGAGTGATAACAAAACATCAATATATGTTTCATATAATAATGATACATTAGCTTGATTGCTTGTCTAATCCTAACATTTATGTACTCGAATCCAATACCTAAACATAATATCTACAACTACACTACTCCTTATAGGCATGTTTTATCACCATGAACTTTGTTCTTGTAATGGAAAATGTGATTATACATTACTACTTACTCATCCAAATATCATCTCAATTATATATTGTGAACACATAATCACTTGTGGGCCTCCTATTATCTAAATCACCATCCAAATATAAGTAAAAAATCCACGTATATCAAACAAATTTCTCATACTATCAATCTTATTATAAAAAATAAAATAACCATAATTCCATTACAAATATCTAAGAATCGTTTTCACATATTTTCCATACTTGCTAAGAGGGTTAGACATAAGACTACTTAAAACTCCCACTACTTTGGTATTTTTTGGTCTTTTATAGATTATAGAATACATGAAAAAACCCTCCAAGTGGCAATATGACTTAGTATATTAATATAATGATAATTTATTACTAACATGTAAGGAAATACTCACTAGCTTATAGTCCTACATAGTAAACTACTACAAAATAGTATAAACATATGTACATGGACTAAGCCAAATATTTCTAGCAACTCAATTTTGTATTAATCTCAGTACCCAAGATGTATTTTCTAGCCCCTAAATATTTCATGTCAAAGGAAATGGATAAATGATGTTTGATTGACCTATTTATATACTCACTATTTTTGACAAATAATATATCAACAATATATAGGAGAATGATTAGTAATTGATCATCAATCAATTCAAAATAAAAATTCCATTAAATCCTAACAAATTAAATTTCCAATACAAAAGCCTCAAAGTTATACTACCACATATATAATGATTATTTTAACCTACAAACCATGTTTTCCTTCTTTTTCACTGCATATCCATCAAGTTGTTTAATATAAATTTCTTCCTCAATATCTTGATTAAAATACATAGTTGGAAGAAAGGTATAAATAAATAGATTCTTACACTAATTTTGATAGAAATGTTGTACAAATAACTTTAAATTTAATTGAAAAATATCATAGAAAGTAGAGAAACACAATCATAAATAATAAACAATGTAATCATAACAAAGTGATTTATGTGGGTCCAAAACTATTTTAAGAGAAAATAATCACACTCCAAAATATGTATAATGTATTTTAAATTGAAAATAAGATTATAACACACTTACAATGAAAGTATTTATAGGATTAATTAACTAACATTCAAATAGAAAGTAATTTTGATAACATTTTGATAGCACCTATGTACCTACAAATATTTTTTATCAAACTACGATTCCATCACATAATTTATAAGCACTGAGCAACCTAGAAACCATCAATGGTTTTATAAAACAATGTGCAAAAATCTTCTAATGGTATGAAACCTAACTTGGATACTAAATCCCAACACAACCCATGAAGATTCCTCATTAGGCTTAAAATAGTAACTTAATATTTCCCTTACAATTGTCACAATGTATTATAACCATTCACCCAACATGGTTACTCAAGTTTGTAACTCTAATTGCTTAAAATATAGTTAGATGATAAGGGTAATCATCTATCAAAAATTTGTTCAAGATTCCAAGGTAACCTTCCTCTTACAAGCTCTCAGATGTTATAAGATTTTGACACAAAATCCCTTTAAATAGGGCACTATAAATCTGCTATGAAACACTACCTTAATAGAATCTTATAACACCCATTCCAAGGAACCAACATTAAAAAAATATGCCACCTCAAAACACCATGCCCATTTTTCATGTGATGCTAATTAAAATATTAATAAAATATGATAATTTACAATTAACTATGAGAAAATACAAAGTAATAAATAAATAATTCTAAAATCTTGTAAACATTGAGACACCTTGATCTTCATAGTTTTCTTCCACTTTTAAAATACCTCACGAGATCCAAAGGGAAATGGAAATACTAGAATCTAACTATTAGGAGTTGAGAGACTCATATACTTCAAACACCATCTAAAATTCTCTATGCTCACGGGCTTGGGTAATGCATCTAAAAAAATTCATAGTCTCTATCTTATCTAATTTTACCCTTCCATCGTTAGATATATATCTCAAAAAATGATACTACACATCTATGTGCTTGGTCCTTGTATGAAATATTAGTTCTTTAAACAAAATACACCTTGTTGTAATAATAAAGAGTAACTGTACCCTATTTTTGCCTAATATCTAAACACAATGTATTAATCCAAATGGCTTCTTTATATGTATGAGTTGCTACCATATAATCAATATTTTTAGTAGAAAAAGTGACCATATCTTATCTCTTTCTCATCCAACTTTTTGCATCATTGAATAGAGTAAACATATAAGAATCAGTGGATATTTTTTTATTAACATCACCTACCCATTCTAAGTCTAAAAAACCATGTGAATATTAGGAGAATGAATGTATCTTATCAAATTACCATGATAACACAAGAACTAATCAATAACAACCCATAAATATTTGAAGAATCTCTTAACATCATCCCAATGAATCTATCGAAGATCAAACATAACTTATTGAGAACTCCCATTGCTAGGACAACATCTAGTCTAATACAAACCATAACATAAATTAAAATTCCAATTGAACTTTTTTTAAGACACTTTACTCATGTCTTCCATATTAGGAGGAGATATAAGAAAATACATTTTATATAATTGTAACATAAAAAATTGTCACCCTTGACAATTTCACACTAGGTTTAGCTCCCCCCTATGTGTTTGAACCTAATTATGTATTTAATTACCCATTTTATAAATATCT
Organism: Sequoiadendron giganteum; assembly: GCA_007115665.2. Taxonomy (NCBI): domain Eukaryota; kingdom Viridiplantae; phylum Streptophyta; class Pinopsida; order Cupressales; family Cupressaceae; genus Sequoiadendron; species Sequoiadendron giganteum. Next base: position 680,721,147 of record CM021100.1, on the reverse strand, counting down.
TCAGAAAATAAAATAAGAGAAATAAAAACAAGCATTTAATATTTCGCCCCAAAACTTTAGGCTCCAAAAGGATAGGTTTGGTCTAGGGTGCTCCACACCCTAGAGAAACCCATTTTGGCCCCAATTTGAATATACTAGTGTCAGTATTTTATTATATGAGTTTCCAATTTCATTTTTTGGCCATAGATATTTGATTTTTGGGAAATTATAATAATTGCATATAAATACTAGTCTTTTTTTATCATTTGAAATCCTATAAAATCTATTGAGAAAATTGAAGACCCTAAAATCAGTCAAGGCATATCCAAGGGAAAAATTAGCAGCATTAGCATTATTACAACACTTTCATCAATCAAGTTCAAGATTGCAAGACATTAATTAGAATGAATACAATTATGTGCAAGGAGCTATTATGATCAATCATGCCAGATTATGAAGATGCATTGAGTTATCTTATACATGTTATCTACAATAGTTTATTATGTTTATGAACCAACCTTTTATAGGCCTATCAAGCAATCAAGACATCCATCAATCAACATTTGTGGCAACTAGTGGTGTGATATCGCTTCATCATGGTAACATTATCATTTATCATTTTAGTCAATTATTGTTGTTTTGGCCTTTGCTTGACCTAGGGTATACCCTCTTGATTATCATCAATCATTGTATATGGGGGTAGAAATACCAAAATGCGGTTTACTTATGGAAGCCTCTATACATCACAAAATTTTCCACTCCTTTCATGTGTGCAGGCTAGATCCAGATGTTTCAACAAAGAATAGTTCCAAAAAACACAGTGGAAACTATAACCTATAGTTCAGATTTGGTAGATCCAAAAATGAGGAGACCATTCTAGGGCACCCCATGCCCTAGACCTGCCATTTCAGCCCAAATTTATATCAAAGTTTCATAGTATTCTACCTTCATTATATCTTCTTTCTATTTCTAGAGTTTTAGTTTCATCAGTGCAAAAAATTGTGTGAGGCCCATCGCCAGCTGGATCTATGGACATTATGTCTTGTTCTTATTTGCATGATCATACTTTGATACATTATAATTTCATCTTATATTTTATGATGGATGGTTGTGAACATTAAAATTACCTATTATGGTGCATGTTAGATTAATTACTTTTATGGAACACAAATTTAATGAGTATGCTTATTAGTTGGTTATACTGATATCTTGAATGATATGAGAATTGAAATAACATGCTTAGAGTAGAATATACGATATGGATTTTTGAATTACCATGCAATGTGAATGTATAGATGATATTATGTGATTATGAGTGAATAATGGAACAACTATGCAAATTATTATGAGCATTGTGGATTAATGTGGTATCAGTGAAAAAGATATTTCTTTGAATTGTAACAGGTGCATGGATTTTTGAAAAGGAAAATGAAAATTATGCATATGCTTGTGTGTAAAATGGAATGTAATATGTATTGTACTCCATTAAATTATGTGCTTTGATTTAATTTCGTTGGTGGTTGAACTAATGCTTTCATGAAGTGTGGAGGATAATTTCCCTTACCATGGGGATTGGAGGCTACTAAACAGACCATGTTGTATCACCCTGTTAAACCTGACTCAACCACATGGAAGGGCTAGAGTCTTATGTGTTATGTTAAAATTTGTGTATCTTGTGATAACCATGTTAGGACAAAGGTCTAAATGTTGAATTGTGGGAAACCAAATGTGATCTCAAAAATAAAATGGTAAATTCGGATTTGTTATTTAATGCAATTTTAGGGGTCAATTTGGTCTTGATTTTAGTTAATGGTTGCTTATTATATACCCTAGGCCTATGACCTAAGGGTTGGGGGTATTTTTAGGCTATAATTATGGTCATATGTCATTTATGACCCCTCTTACATTGCTTGTAAGAGGGGTGACGAAAATGAAGACATGCTAGCCATGTGAAAACCATGCCTTATAAATGTAAGGAGAACATGGTGGTTGAGAGCTAACTTGAGAGGGGTTTGAAAGAAAGTGTTGTCAAGTTTGGAGGTCATTCTTTTTTTTTGGTTAAGGAGAGGAGAAAGGAATAGCTGAAAGGAGTGGAAAAAAGGATTGAGAGAGTAGCAACAAAATCTTTTCATAGTTTAAAGGTAGGATCTTCACCCTATAATTTGGTTGATTGTATACGTGTTAAATCCATATTATGCTTTGATTTATTGGGATATTTTATTGAATTTTCTATTGTTTAGTGCCTTAGAATTTGTGTATTTTTGTTGGGTTGGCTCCCCAACATTGGTAGTGAGCAACCCATGTGGGGGATAGAGGGGGAGAGATCCCCGTGAGGGCATGTGTATATTTCCTTGTGAAAATTGATGTTCACAACTATGGGTGAATTGGGTATGAGTACCCAAGGGTAAGAGTACCCTCCTTGCAGAAAATAAGAAGTTGGGTAAATATGTGAATGGAGAAGGTTGCTGATTTGAAGATTATGAGAAGCAATTGATATTAATATTCCCTATGGCTATGATCTTCTTAGCCTATCCCCATAAGACCATTGAGTGGTCTTTTTGTTGTGTTTCTACCTAGCCTAGGGTGATCCCACAATACTGGTTTACAATTTTTGGTCAAACTGGACACTGAAACAATTTTTTCTAATTAAATCTTCACTTTCGAGCACCTATAGTGACTAAACCATGAGGAATTTGAAGATGATACAAACTAGTGATTTGTGACATTTTGTCTATAGATTCTAAATAGATTTTTTCAAAATTTTTGGAATTAGATTGCACTTCTTTTTCCATCTCCTTCGATTTTTATTTTTTTCATTAAACAACATTTTTAAGGAGTGACGTTCACCATATACAACATAATTTTTTTACCGTGAAGGATAAAATTCTTTTTTCAAATTTAGATTTGTAACTATGATATCTAGTGCTTCCAATTGGTTTCATAGTGTTTTATTGAATATTTTTTCCTTAATCAATTTTTGAAGTCAAACCAATTACAGTTCAGACATAGGCGAACCGTATACAACATAATTTTTTTTGTATGTATCGAAATTAAAAAAAAAATTGTTGGATCAAGGACTTCAATATTTGGTGCACTCATATTTTTCATTTTTTTTTAATTATCTATTTTTCCACATGTGCATAACAAAGAAATTAATTTTTGATGAAAAACCTATGTTTAATAAAACTAAAAAACAAATACATAATAAAACCAAAACATATTAAAATTATATTCGTTGGATAGCTTGTTCTGAGGACTACCATCATCCAGTTGGGTCAGTGAGGTCTCCTCCATTTTCATCCTCAACCTGAGCTTTGAAGGAAAAAATTTTGATTTTTTTTGGTGTCAGAGGGTGAGAAGGTGGGAAAAGGGGGGTTCAGGCGAACCAGGAGGGGTTCGATCGAACCCCCTTTCAAAAAAGGTTTTCTTTATTTTTTTTACGAGAATGGTAGGACCTTGCATTTAATGGGTTCTAGCGAACCCGGGTTCTAGCGAACCCTCTTTTGGTTCGCTCGAACCAAATAGTTCGTTCGAACCCCAAAAACGAAAATCTTTTGCATGGGGTCATTTTTTGCAACTTTTCCTTCCTCACTCAAATTGTAAACCACTTTTGTGGGTTTACCCCCTAAATGAGTGTTATTTGTGTAAAATTTGTGATATTGTGTTTTCTATTTAGGAAGGGTTGTTGTGTTACCCAAGTCTTTTTGGCAACCTCCCAGCTTAGGGGTGGCTGGTTTTCTAGCCTATGGTTGGGTGGTGAGCACCCATTGGCTTGGAAGAAATTTTGTTCCATGTGCAGATTGGAAATTGGGAAATTGCAGATTTGAGGGCTGGTTGTCTATGAAGTTGCAGTTTTGTAAAGCCATGATAGTTAATGCAGGTTGTTGAATTCATTTGTTGTTAGTAGGGAAATAAGGACCAAAAAATTTGTTTGTGAAAATAAATGTATTGCTCATATATATATCATGTCTCAAGAAAGAAATGTGTTCTATTTCAAAATAGGGAAGGCATATCATTAAAATAATGTATTCTATTTTTAAGAAGTTCAACCTATGTCAAAGCAGTATAATCTATTGATAAGTAGGAGGTTTCTTCCACAACGTGTCAAATTATGATATTGCTATCAAGATTCAACTGTGTAGTTTTTGAGTCAAACTCATTGACCCATGATTCATGAGTAGTGGTTCACAAGAACCCATCTCTCATGATAATGAATGGCCCACTTAGCACTCATTGCATCTAGGTGATACCCACAGAGGTGAAGCATTGGTTCGTCCCGGGAGGTCACCCATCCTAGTACTGCTCCAGCTCAAGCACACTTAACCACAGAGTTTTCCCCAAGGTTAAGCCCACTTAGCTTGCTACCCATTTGCAAAACCTTCAACAAGTGTTATGCCTTATGAACCATTCATTATAGAGCCCCTTTAGCTCATCAATTGATAAGTAGGAGGTTTCTTCCACAGCGTGTCAAATTATGATATTGCTATCAGGATTCAACCATGTAGTTTTCAAGTCAAACTCATTGACCCATGATTCATGAGTAGTGGTTCACAAGAACCCATCTCTCATGATAATGAATGGTCCACTTAGCACTCATTGCATCTAGGTGATGCTCACAGAGGTGAAGCATTGGTCCATCTCGGGAGGTCACCCATCCCAGTACTGCTCCAGCTCAAGCACACTTAACCACAGAGTTTCCCCCAAGGTTAAGCCCACTTAGCTTGCTACCCCATTTGCAAAACCTTCAGCAAGTGTTATGCCTTATGAACCATTCATTATAGAGCCCCTTTAGCTCATCAATTGATAAGTAGGAGGTTTCTTCCACAATGTGTCAAATTATGATATTGCTATTACCCAAGTACTAGGATGGGTGACCTCCCGGGACGGACCAATGCTTCACCTCTGTTAGCATCACCTAGATGCAATGAGTGATAAGTGGACCATTCATTATCATGAGAGATGGGTTCTTATGAACCACTACTCATGAATCATGGGTCAATGAGTTTGACTCGAAAACTACATGGTTGAATCTTGATAGCAATATCATAATTTGACACATTGTGGAAGAAACCTCCTACTTATCAATTGATGAGCTAAAGAGGCTCTATAATGAATGGTTCATAAGGCATAACACTTGCCAAAGGTTTTTCAAATGGGGTAGCAAGCTAAGTGGGCTTAACTTTGGGGGAAACTCCGTGGTTAAGCGCGCTTGAGCTGGAGCAGTACTGGGATGGGTGACCTCCCGAGATGGACCAATGCTTCACCTCTGTGAGCATCACCTAGATGCAATGAGTACTAAGTGGACCATTAATTATCATGAGAGATGGGTTCTTGTGAACCACTACTCATGAATCATGGGTCAATGAGTTTGACTCGAAAACTACCCGGTTGAATCCTGATAGAAATATCATAATTTGACACGCTGTGGAAGAAACCTCCTACTTATCAATTGATGAGCTAAAGGGGCTCTATAATGAATGGTTCATAAGGCATAACACTTGATGAAGGTTTTTCAAATGGGGTAGCAAGCTAAGTGGGCTTAACCTTGGGGGAAACTTCGTGGTTAAGCACACTTGAGCTGGAGTAGTATTGGGATGGGTGACCTCCTGGGACGGACCAATGCTTCACCTCTATGAGCATCACCTAGATGCAATGAATGCTAAGTGGACCATTCATTATCATGAGAGATGGGTACTTGTGAACTACTACTCATGAATCATGGGTCAATGAGTTTTACTCGAAAACTACATGGTTGAATCTTGATAGCAATATCATAAGTATAATCTATTTCAAAATAAAATAAAATGGTGTGTACGCATAACCTCATCTCAATCCGGGTAGTGTGAGCTTAAGTCAGATTGTCCCGCTCAAATGAACGATATTCTATTCGCAAACTATGAAAGTGTAAATATTTTTTAATGCTATTTTAAGCTTACAAAAAAAGAGGGGAGTTCCGTAGTTAGAATCCCATTTTTAATAATCGGTATTTTGTATATTACATGCTACAAAAGTAAAATAAAAGAAAGGAAGACATGTTCTTTTTGTAGGCTAGATTGTTGCATATATGTCCATAATATGTGAAGATTAATTTCAAAATTAATCTCCTATGTAAATCCACAATAGGTTAATTCAGAAGACTTGCTTAAATATTTTTTGAGATCATGTAAGAGTAAGTATAGCTCAAACCGTCTTTATATTAATTGCCACTATTTACAAGTAAACCCCAGTAGGAGAGGTATTTTGATATACATTGAAATTTTTACTCTTTGCATTAAGCTAAGAAAAATAATATTAATAATAATATATCTATACAAAAATCTGGGAATAGATTAGTCATACTTTGATCAAGAGTTTTAAACAACATCGATGGTACAAATTTTGGCATGTGCAGGGTAGAAAACTTACTCTATAGTTGACCTTGCCTCTAGCAACTTGCACTCAAAAGGAATAGGTATATAAATTAGGCATTAGAAAATGGCATCACAGTGGAACGAGGTTAAAATATATGTAAGTAGGCAACCAATCATTTGCAAAAGTAAAACTACATAGGTTTGAATGGTGGAGGCGAAGCTATAGAACCCCAACGTCTGTACATTGTAGCAGATGAAGAAAATAAGGTAAGCCACTTAGATTGGAATTAAATTTAGGTTAATATATGCTCAAAAGAAAAGACTTACTCCAAGGAAGCGCCAAGAGCAGTTGTGCCCCAATAGAGGGCCTCGCCTATAACTTATTCTATTAAAAGAAATTTCAAACAAATAAAAAGGAGAAAACCAATGTCTTGCTCTTATATCAACCCTTGCAAGAGTAAGCAAAAACAAACCAAAGAAAAACCTTGTAATTGGATTCCATTCAGACGCGGACCCATTTCTCCCTTAGATTGCAACACTTCACTCTAGAGTTGAGTGCCACTTGAGGCTTAAGAATTTGGCTTGGAATAATGGTGATAGCAGTTAGGGTTAGTTGGTTTGGGCTGCACCCAATTAGGGCATGAGAATATGCTATCTTTATTTTGGGATGGATGCTAATGGTTTATTAACCAAAATACATGATCATGTCAACAATGTACTAATTTTAGTCGGTTAAGGGATGTTGTAATGTTAAAACCTAAATGTGCTCATTATCAGGATCTTGTTCGTAATTTCCACTAAATAAACATACCGTAAACCCTCATCAAGACCTTATTTTTAGTTTGTGGCTCGCTAAATTGGAGGAGTTAAAGGCCATTACCAATGAAGGAGATTTTGGAGGAGCGTAAACCAATAGCAGCAAGGAAAAGTGGTGAAAAAAAGGGTGAAATAATGGTAAAAAAAATGATTAAAAAATCAATGACTTATTTGCATAGACTTGTTTTAGAAACCAAAGCCAGGGGGAAAGAAGGTTTTTGTAGATACACTAGACAATGAAATAAACTTGCAATGTCTCTATTAGCTGTGTAATTGAGCTCCCTGCACGTAGAAATGCGCACGTATAAATCGACCCTACAATTAAACATGGAAATCAATATATGGGAGCAACAAATAAAAATAAAATACCTACATTTAGCTACATCCTCTGTGATTCCTCACTCAATTCAACCCCAGATGAAATCAAGACTCTAGATGATAGAACTGGTGTAGAAGAAATCACCTAAAAGGGAACCCCTCTCTCTCTATGCTCCAATCCGTCTCTCTATTATTGAGAACGATGCCATCAACACCTCCTGAGAACCCTAACGACAACAAGATTGAGGGATGTGATTGGGCATTTCAGCATGATATGTGTGAAGAGCGGTGCCGCCATATATTTTCATATAATCCCTTCGAGATAAAAATTAGGGCTAAGTATGGGTAAGTGCACCAAGATGGTTCCCAAAAAGGGGGTCAGGCTTAAGTGGCCACTTTTTTTTTTTTGAAATTAGGAATTATTGACCTTGGATGTGAAATTGAGGATAGTTACACTCAAAATTTTGAGATGGAACAAAAATAAGGATCGAAGAGCTTCGAGTCTACTTTCTAAACTACTAATTTATTTTGAAAATGGTTGAAATTAAGGGGTTCAAAAGAGGGATGCACACAAATTGGTGTTGTTTTTGTCAGAAAAACATAACATATAGCAACTCTTGTATGACCTTGGCACGGTGAAATTTTTTGTAGTATTTTTAAAATCACTACAGTTAGAAGTTAGCTAGCAGTATGTAGTTGATGCAAAAAAAAATTGATAAATTTTTAATGAATATTTAACTTTTTACTAATTTTCTAAGTGGACACTTCCTGAAAAGCAGAATTTTGGCCTTGCTCCCCCTACAAATTTTGGAAAGTAATTGATTTTTTTTAATTTTTTTTTTTTTGTAGAATGGAGTCTAGTTTCTAAAAATGTAATTTATTTGAAATTTTGATGAATGGTTAATTTATTATGAAAAAAACACCAAACACTGCTTTTTGGCAAAAAAGAGACATACAAACAAAAGAAATTATGGATGAAAGGCTTAAAATTGTAAGCAAGTGAAAAAAATTACATCGTTGGATAGCTAAGAGAGAACCTAACATTACCCATGTGTTTGATTTTTTCGATATTGAACCACATGCAATCCTGACGGTGAGCACGAACCCGATTATGTGAAAAAATGTAGAATTTGCAAAAACACGTCTCTGGTCGTTGGGAATGCCCTCCAATCATTTGGGTTGGTATTTAAGGAAAGTACCAATCCCAAGTCTTGGGGATTCTCAAAGCAAGATATAACGTGCACGCGTTATAACACGCTCGTGTTATATCTCAGTTTTGATATGTTTTGTGAATGCATTGACAAAATGAGAGCACGCTATAATGCGCTCACATTTTGATCTACATCGATTTTTTTTTTTTTTCTTTTTTTTTTCCTTTCTTCTCATTATCTTTGAGGGAAACAATATACATGAAATAAACATTTAAGTATAAGTTGACATTTACTTTCTTATACTTTAAGTTATATTTCTGTTACTTTCTTATAATTTAAGTTATATTTCATGTATATAGGCATGATGTTTAAGAGTGGTTTCAGATCTGTAGGATTTATAATGCAAATTTTATTTTTTGGAAGATCTTAAAAATTTCAGACAGTCAAATTTCAGTAATCAGGAAGTCAAATTTTAGTAGTCAGCAAGTTGTATCATCTTTCTCTCTCACTCTCTCCTTCTCTCTACTCTCTATCTCTCCACTCCCTCTCTCTCCCTTCCTTCCTCTCTCCCCTCTCTCTCTATTCTAGTTTTTGGAAGATCTCACAAATTTCAGGCTTAGTCAAATTTCAATAATCAGGAGGTCAAATTTTAGTAATCAACAAATTGTATTAATTCTCTCTCTATCTCACTCATTTTTATCCCTTACACTCTAGATACCACTCTCACTATCTCCATCCCTTTTTCTGGCACTCACTCCCTTGATCTCAAGAAATCTCTGTATCTCTATCTTTGTTTCCTTTACCCTCTAATTCTCTCTACCTCACTTCTCTCTCCCTTCCTCCCTCCTTCCCTCTCTAGTTATCTCTATCTCCCTCCCTCCATCTCTCTCTGTCTCTGTCTCTGTCTCTCTCTCTACCTACCTACCTCTCCCTCCATCACTCCCTACTACTCTCTCTATTTCTCTCTACCTAACCTCTCTCTCACCTCCCTCTCTCTCTCCCTCTCTTCTTCCCTATCTACTCTATATCTCCCAATCCCTCTCTCTACCTACCTCTGCATCCATCAATCCTTACCACTCTCTCTCTACACATCTCTATCTCACCTTTCTCTCCCTCCCTCCCTTATTCCCTCTCTACTTCTCTCTATCTCTCCTCTCTCTCTACCTCTCCTTCCATCTCTACTTATCTTTATCTCCTCTCTCCCTCTCTCTACCCACATCTCATTCCACCACTCTCTATTTCTCTCTATCTCACCTCTATCTCCCTCACTACATCTCCCTCCCTCTCTCCCTTCCTCTCTACTTATCTATATCTCCCCTCTCCCTCTCTACCTAGCTCTCCATCCATCACAACCTACCACTCTCTCTATTACTCTCTATCTCAACTCCCACTCTCTCCATCCATACCTCTCCCTCTCCTTCCCTCTCTACTCTCTATCTCCCTAATCCCCGTCTACCTACCTCTCCATCCATCACTCCCTAACAATCTCTCTACACCTCTCTATCTTGCTTCTCTCCCTCCCTCCCTCCCTCATTCCCTCTCTACTTCTGTCTCTCTACCTCTCTTTCCCTCTCTAATTTTCTTTATCTCCCCTATCCCTCTCTCTCTCTCTCACTAGATGTCTCCCTCCCTACCTTTTCACCTATCTACTCTCTATATCTCCTCTCCCTCCCTCTCCCTCTCTCTCTCTCTCTCACTCTCTCTCACTCATCCCTCACCCTCTTTCTCTCTCACTCTCTCCTCTATATCTCACCATTCTCTCTTTTCCTCTTTGTAGCTCCCTACTTCTCTATATGTCACCATTCTCTCTCTACATATCTTTATCTCACCTATCCATATTTACCTCTCCCTTCCTCCCCTCTCTCGCCCACCCTTCCTTCCCTCTATCTCTATCTCTCTCTACTTCTCTCTATCTTACCTATCCCTCTCTACTCGCATACCCTCCATCACTCCCTACCACACTCTCTCTATTGCTCTCTATCTCACCTATCTCTCACCTCCCTCTCTCTCCCTCCATACCTCTCCCTCTCCTTCCCTCTCTACTCTCTCCCTCCCTAATCCCTCTCTACCTACCTAGCCATCCATCACTCCCTACCACTCTCTCCACACCTCTCTAACTCACTTCTCTCCCTCCCTTGTTCTCTCTCTACTTCTCTCTACCTCTCGTTCTTTCTCTAATTATCTTTATCTCCCCTAGCCATCTCTTTCTCTCACTAGATGTCTCCATACCTACCTTTTCCCCTATCTAATATTTGTCTCTCCTCTCCCTCCCTCTACCTCTCTCTCTCTCTCGCTCTCTCTCACTCCTCCCTCACCCTCTTTCTCTCTCACTCTCTCCTCTCTTTCTCACCACTCTCTCTTTCCCTCTCTTGTAACTCTCTCCTTCTCCATATGTCACCATTCTCTCTCTACTTATCTTTATCTCACATATCCCTCTTTACCTCTCTCTTCCTCCCCTCTCTTGCCCACCCTCCCTCCTTCCCTTTATCTCTATCTCTCTCCACTTCTCTCTATCTCATCTATCCCTCTCTACCCGCATATCTCTCTATCACTCTCTATCTCACCTCTCTCTCACCTCCCTCTCTCTCCCTCCATACCTCCCCCTCCATCTATCCTTCCTTATCTACTCTTTATCTCTCATGTCTCTCTACCTCTCCTTCCCTCTCCACTTATCTTTATCTCCTCTTTCCCTCCCAACCTCTCTCTCTCTCCCAAATCCATCCCTCCCCCTTTCTCTCTCCTCCTATGAGGGTTGAGGGTGTAAGGTATAGGGTTGAGTGTATAGGGAATAGGGATTAGGGTTTAGGATATTAGGTATAAAGTTGAGGGTATAGGGTATAGGGATGAGGGATGAGGGTTTAGGGTTTAGGGTTTAAGGTATAGGGTTGAGGGTTGAGGGATAGTGTTTAGGGTTGAGGGTATAAGGTTAAGTGTATAGGGTATATGGATTATGGTTTAGGATATTGGGTATATAGTTGAGGGTATTGGGTTGAGGATATTAGGTTTAGGGTTTAGGATTTATGTATAAGTTTTAGGGTTGAGGGTTGAGGTATAATGTTTAGGGTTGAGGGTATGAGGTTAAGTGTATAGGGTATAGGGATTAGGGTTTAGGGTGTAGGGTTAAAGGTATAAGGTATAGGGTTAAAAATTTAGAGTGTAGGGTTTGTCGTTTAAGTGTAGGGTTGAGGGATAATGTTTATGGTTTAGGGTATAAGGTTGAGGGTGTAGGGTATAGAGATGAGGCTTGCGGGCGTAGGGTTTAGGGTTTAAGGTATAGGGTTGAGGGTTGAGGGATAGTGTTCAAGGTTGAGGGTATAGGGCTAAGTGTATAGGGTATAGGGATTAGGGTTTAGAATAATGGGTATAGGGTTGAGGGTATTGGGTTTAGGATTGAGGCTTAGGGTTTAGGGTTTAGTGTACAAGGTTGAATGTTGGGTTTAGGGTTTAAGTATAGAATTAAGGGATGATGTTCAGGGCTTAGGTTATAAGGTTGAGGGTATAGGGTATAGGGATGAGGGTTGAAGGTGTAGGGTTTAGGGTTTAAGGTATAGGGTTAAGGGTTGAGGTATAGTGTTCAAGGTTGGGGGTGTAGGGTTAAGTGTATAGGGTATAGGGATTAGGGTTTAGGATATTGGGTATAGGGTTGAGGGTATTGGGTTTAGGGTTGAGGGTTTAGGGTTCAAGGTTTAGGGTACAAGGTCTAATGTAGGATTTAACATTTTATTATAGGGTTAAGGGTTTAGGGTATAGGGTATAGGGATGAGGGTTGAGGGTGTAGGGTTTATGGTTTAAGGTATAGGGTTGAAGGTATAAGGTTAAGTTTATAGGGTATAGGGATTAGGGTTTAGGATATTAGGTCTAGGGTAGGGTTGAGGGTATTGGATTGAAGGTTTAAGGTTAAGATTATACGGTATAGGGATTAGGGTTTAGGAGAGAGAGAGAGAGAGAGAGAGAGAGAGAGAGAGAGAGAGTTCTCTAGTTAGGGTGGGAGGGAAAGTATTGAGAGAGGGGGAGGGGGTAGGAGGGAGATACCTGAGAGAGAGGGAGAGAGATAGAGAGATATGGACCCCATTTCTTGGACCCATTTTTTCAAACATGCCACTAAATTGCCAATTTCATTGAATTGGCAAGCCAGTGGGCCCACTAGCTTTCTAATTCAATGGAATTGGCAACCTAACTTGTCCTGTTTAAAAAATGGGTCCAAGAAATGGGGCCTCCAGGTGATGTAATTCTTAGACCCACTTTTTCAAACATGCCACTACATTGCCAATTTCATCGAATTGGCAAGCTAGTGGGCCCTATTGGTGTTTTAATTTTTTCCAACTAAGTCTTTGTAATTCCCTAAGAGGTAGCCAACCTCTATAATAAAGAAACACAAAGGCTAGTGGCCAAATAATAAGATTCAGTCAAATAATGACATCTCCTACACTTTTGGATCTGTGAAACCAAGGTGGGTAAACCTAAGTGTGTTCATAAGAATATTTTATGACTGGTAAGAACACTTATTTTTACAGATTACAATCCCTACACATGAAATGAGATAGTAATTACTCTGGTATTGGCAAACCAAAGAATAATAACAGTTATCTTAGAGCAACGGGACTAAATATTTCAATATAAGATTATTATCTCGTAAAGAGAAAGGGTTTAATATTTTGGTTTGTTCAGATCTTGGACCACCATGCTTAGAACTACAACCCCGTAGTAATCCTAAAGAAAATAGCCAATGCCTCATCCATTAGGCAGGAGTCATACAAAATGTAATCCAGATATTATGGACATATCATCATAATGCTTTACATCATGCGAATTTTAGTTTTAAAACAACACTCCTTAGCAAATCCTGAATATATAATCATAAATTTGTAACTCATTTTCAAACAATTTGATTAACTCATTGAGTTAAAGCAGGGAAATGAAGAACACATTCAAATATAGCATTGAAGGTGAATGAATATATCATTAATAGGCTCATTCACAACTTATGACATACAATTAGGAGAGAAATTGTTCCAAAATGATTATCATTTATTGCTTTAATATCTGTAATTACATGAACATAGCTTGCTTGCTTCATAGTAATCCTGACCAAAAAAGATATTAACTAAAACCTTCAAGAAAAATATAGTAAAGGAACTGACTGTACATATAGTCAAAACCTCCTGGATCCAAAGTCTGACCCCTAACAATGAGTTGTGAAATATCCTTTATAGACAGGAGAGCAAAATGCATCGGGGTACATTGTTAATTTCAAAATGAATTTCATTAAAAATGAAATTCAAATTCACATTCCTCATCATTGGAAAACAAAGTGCATGATCCGAGGAAACAAAAATCGGTTACACCTAGTAACTAGCTAAAGAGAAAAACAAAAAAGCATGTCAGGCACATGCACGTCCATATCAACGAAAACTAACCATCGGGAAAGACACCACCCATGAGAAACACACCCAACACTTGCAATAATTAAGTTGATACACATCCCCGATACAGGTGACTGCTTTTGGTCCTCACCTCAGTTTGAGGCGGAACCACCTTCTTCTTTCCATCCACATCAACACGAACTCCAACAGCTCGGCATGATGCCATTAGAGTTATTGGTGAAACTGCAAGGACCTCTTCATCCACCCCCACAAGCTCAGTCATGGCTGCTAGGTAACATCGATAGTCCGAGTCCATCTCGGAGTCATTGCCACCAGAACCTGAAGAAAGCACAATAGGGGACATGCAACGCTCAGGCCTTTTGCCAATATTTTGAGTAGCAACGTCGGGTGTATCGGGAATAGGTTGCTCCTCCTCGAGCAGTGACCTCCTGGCCTTTACTTTGGCACTTCTACGCACCATGGATTTTTCCATTGAAGACAAATAGCTCACATAATATAGGAGAAAATCCACCACTTGCAAACAAAACAACTCCAAATGCAACGATAACACTGGGTAACTTAGCAAGAATTTATAGAGTGAATTGGTGTGAGGGATATTAATTGCTTAAATGCAGTACAAGAATTTGAGCGATTAGTGGTTGATGTAGCCACCACAAAAGTATTCCAAGCTCACGAGGAAATGACGTACAACCCATCATTGCACTTAACAGGAGGGCATCGTTCACACGCAAGAAAATTAGGAGAAGATCCTTTGAAAAACCCACACCATTAATGAAACAAGTTACAGAGCACAAAAATTCCTTACATGGATGAACAGTACCCCCTTTGAATTTGAACCATTGATGCAGAAAAAACTTGGCAAGTTGAATGACTCAAATAGAGTCAATGAGTGTTGAAAATCCACATCAACGCCTGGGAAAAACCATAGCCAATGCAAACAGGAGGTTGCAATCGGGCATTAGGCCCCACCTAGCCCTGTTGTTCCAAGCGCTAGGCCACGTGTCACCTTTTCGTAAACCTCACAGTACTTTAGGAACATTTACTCTGATCGTGTGAGGCCTGCGAGGGACATTTATTATTAACCCCCATCATTAAATTCTTTCGCTGGTGAAAAGATGGCCACTTGTAACTACTGGAACCACGAGAAAAGGCCGCACCTCTCCGTACATGACAGATGGTGGAATCTCACAAACCTCACGCCACCTGAATGACATCTGTAGGAAAACTCACGAGGTCTGCGAGGAACGGTCCAGATCACCTGTGATTGGACGGTTCACCAAGTTGAATGTAAATAGATATATAATAGTGGTGGGGCCGACCAAGAAATCCTCAGCGACATGAATATTAAAAGCCAAAGTGGCAGATAGGAAATCAGTAGGTCATGTGAAAAGGGGCCGGTAAGAGCATGAAGGAAAGGCTCAACCAGACAACTTAAGTGACCAGTTACCCTCGGTAGCAAGTCAACATTGAAATATAATGTGAGGGTTTCAAAAGTTGATAATTTATATTACCATGGGTAATATAAACCCTAAACCATTAAGCCTACCTTCTTAGAAATTTTTAAAAGTCCCACCAGTGGTTCCGACTGGGGATGTATGCCCCTTGCGGGAATAGCAAGAATCCAGAATCTCTGGCTTCTCAGGCCAGATCACTGAATTAAACAAGTGCCTTGACGGATATTTTACCATGCTTTGTCAATTAGACTTGTGCATATTAACTTGGTGTCCCCAGGCCACCAAACAAGAAAATCAAAACTTGCCTCTATCAAAAATAAAATTCTCAAGTACCTGGAGTAAACCAGGTCTACAGTCTTTACTTCTTGATGCTTCAAAATTAATGGGGTAATCAGTATGCCTGGAAGTATCATAATGTTTACTAATACTCCCTTGCACCAATTCAGTCAATGCCCTGTACTCAAAATTTAAAAGCAACATATGACCATGATAACATTTCACTTTACTTTGCCCCTAGTCGCATTTCCTCAGATACTTACTCAACTAAGTTGAGAAACATAAACATTCATAACTTATCAGGTCTATAACATCATAGGCCCAGGAACCATCATTAGTTTGTACATCAAACAGAAAATTCTCATACAAAACTGTGTGTATGTTATCCATACTTCCATTTCTCAACAAAGATGATACATAAGTCGGGGAATCCCCACCTTGGAATTTCCCACATAAGCTTGGTTGCCAACACCTGAATTCTGTCAATTTGGAATACGTCTTGGCATTACAAATGTTGGCAATACTAGCTACATCATTCTCCAGGGAATGTGTAAACACATTCATCTCAGGCCTCTCAACATACATCTTCCCCTACACTTCTTCATTTATTCCAAATGAAAACCCTCAAAAACAGAGTCATATATCAATCTCAACTTGGGAAAAAGAGAAACAACAATATGCACTAGCTTCCTTGTTCTCAGTACCACCTATTGTATGTGTTAATTTATAAGTGAAAATTTCAGCACAAGCTGAAAACATTTCACCAGCAATATAAATGTCACCTTCATTATAAGCTGAGAACTTTTCACCAGCAATAGATCAATGCCACCTTCATTATAAGCTGAGAATTTTTCACCAGCAATATCAATGTCAGAAGGCAACAACACATCCATCTCAACCTCACATAGACAGTCAGGAAAATCCATAGTACCAATATATTTATCAATATATTGGTCATCTCCAGTACTATTCTTTTGATTAAATACCTCATTGTTCCCTAGTTCCTCAACATTTATACAAAAAACTTGTTCCATTGGCAATATACTTGGAGTATACTACAAACATTCATCATTTGAAAACAGTCCCGTTACCTATAAACAAGTAGGAACATGAGGCGTCGTTTTACCATGTAATTCTGGTAAGAGGAGAGTCTCAACTTCGTTCTTAGTAATGCAAACATCACCTCTAAAATCACAATCATTGGTTTGTAATAAGATCTCAATGACATGAGCATTATACTGAGGATAAGGAAATAAAATAGGTGTCTCCCTTAATCCTTCATCATTTTTCCCCTCAAGGTCTTCTATAGTTATCCAACTTTCTTCAAAAGGGCAAGCATTATCTTCATTTTGTGTAGATACATTTTTGGCTGATTCTGGAATTTCTATCCATTTAAGGACTTGGGCCAAGTTAGCAGGTTTCAATTCTTTTGGAAAATCACTTAGCCATGGCTCATAAAGTTCACAAAACAAATCAATGCATTCATAGTCATTGGGTCTAAAACCTCTAAGAATTTGTATTAAGGCTTCTAAAAATCTCAAGAAAAACTCATATGGTGATTCTTCCTCTTGCCTTTTCATTTCATACAATTTTGGCACAAAAGAAGTTTGATCATCACTATTCAAATTGGACTGGCCATCAGCTTGGATCTCATCATCATCACCTTGCAGTGGTGGGGATATTACGGTTTTCAAAACACTCTTATTATCATCAAGGTTCTAAGCAACCAACACTGAAATTTTAGCAATATTAGTTAAAATAGGGTAATCAATACTTGCAGCCAGATACCCTTTCATCATTGAATATTTCAAATTGTTTTCAATCTCCATATCCATGTGATATGCTTGATACAGGGTTGTAGGTTCTTTATCCCTTAATAAATAACCCATCCTTTTGTTGTCAAATGCACCA
Organism: Sequoiadendron giganteum; assembly: GCA_007115665.2. Lineage (NCBI taxonomy): Eukaryota > Viridiplantae > Streptophyta > Pinopsida > Cupressales > Cupressaceae > Sequoiadendron > Sequoiadendron giganteum. Next base: position 680,703,508 of record CM021100.1, on the reverse strand, counting down.
AGATACACAACCAAGCATTCAACTTCACTTGGTCTTATTTCTCTAGGGATTTCTCTTAAAGATTTTGAAAATATGAGATTAAAATATGGGACTAACTCCTCTTCTTTGATGTGGATTCCGATAAAATTTTTTCTTAATATGTTGGGATTGACTCTTTCACCAAATTGTTCCATAAAAACTATCACCAACTGATTCCATGAGTTAACAGAAAAGGCAGGTAAATATGAAAACCAATCCCTGGCATCACCTCCCAAGGACTGTACAAACAGCTTCATAGAAACATCCTTATGACTAATTTCATAATCTCCCATGAGATCTACAAAATGTTGTAAATGCTTAGAGGCTGATTCTGCACTTTTCCCTGTGTATTTAGGCAAATACTTCCTAATCTTCTTAGGAATTAGATTAGGGTAACAACTGATATCACTAAAAATAAAAGGCATATACCTTTGAGTTACAAAACACCCTGAAGGGCTTAATGCAACTTGTTCTCTTTTCATATTTATGTCTGACTTTACATATGGGAAATCACTTATACCCATTTACAATTCATCAAAACAGTACATGTTTATCAAGCATATCATTTACCATCTCAACCATGATTCCATTAGTGACTGAAAATATTATTCCTTGCTTTCAGAGATATGATGCAACATAAACATTGTTTCATAAGTCCTTTTACATATTAAATCATCAAAAATATGGAAAATCTAATCATTGTTCCCTTTCTTGATGCTAGACATCTAATTTGGAACCATTTTCATCCTTAATTATAAACACCCATCACAATTAGAATAGTGAATGTTTTAGATTTAATAAAATACCAAGTAATTCTGGCAGCAGTTATTAATCTTTTCCTTTATATATCAACTGGTTCTTTAGACAGAGTCGCCACCTCTTCAACAGAGGACTGAATTTCAACAGAAATATGAAGTTCCTTCTCAAAACTTGTTAGATTCTGGGTCTTTTTCCACAACAAAATCATACCTCAAACATTCTGACACCATGTCGCTACCAACTTCTTTCAAAACCACAATCCGTCACCATCCAAACTTAACATTCAACTCCACTTAAACAAATGATTCTGGATGGCCGCCTCCAACTGTTGTGGTTTCTCTTTTCTCTTTTTCTTTTAAATTTCTCAGAAGTTCTCCCCAATAAAACCACCATTCAACTAATGACTTAGGCAGAGAACCAATTTCATTTAGTTCAATCTTTACGTCAGTTACTCAAATAAAATTTATAACAGGATTGTTTGTACCTAGAACTCCTGAATCCTTTGCCAACAAGACACCATAGATCATAGGATTGTCAAGTTCATTTCAACAACCTCTTCCTTCTAGGGTTGAAAACGTTCACTATGTAAATTCAAAATGGAAAATCATTTGACTCTATGCAACGACTCTTAAGAACACCGTCTGCAACCAAACGTCTGAATTTGTTCCCCAGTAGAGTCGCCATTCTATTGGTGTTTTAATTTTTTCCAGCTAAGGCTCTGTAATTCCCTAAGAGGTACCCAACCTCTATAATAAAGAACCACAAAGGCTAGTGGCCAACTAACGAGATTCAGTCAAAGACTGACATCTCCTACACTTTTGGCTCTGTGAAACCAAGGTGGGTAAACCTAAGTGTGTTCATAAGAATGTTTTATGACTGGTAAGAACACTTCTTCTTACAGATTACAATCCCTACACACATAATGAGATAGTAATTACTCTAGTATTGGCAGACCAAAGAATAATAACAGTTATCTTAGAGCAATGGGACTGAAGATTTCAATATAAGATTTGCATCTCGTAAAGAGAAAGGGTTTAATATTTTGGTTTGTTCAGATCTTGGACCACCATGCTTAGAACTACAACCCCGTAGTAATCTTGAAGAAAATAGTCAGTGCCTCATCCATTGAGCAGGATTCATACAAAACATAATCCAGATATTATGGACATATCACCATAATGATTTACATCATGCGAATTTTAGTTTTAAAACAACACTCCTTAGCAAATCCTGAATATATAATCATAAATCTGTAACTTATTTTCAAGCAATTTGATTAACTCATTGAGTTAAAGCAAGGAAATGAAGAACACATTCAAATATACCATTGAAGGTGAATGAATATATCATTAATAGGCTCATTCACAACTTATGACATACAATTAGGAGAGCAATTGTTCCAAAATGATTATCATTTATTGCTTAAATATTCGTAATTACATTAGCATAGCTTGCTTGCTTCATAGTAATCCTGACTAGAAAATATATTAATTAAAACCTTCAAGAAAACTATAGTAAACGAACTGACTATACATATATTCAAAACCTCTAGATCCAAAGTCTGACCCCTAACAATGAGTCATGAAATCTCCTTTATAGACAAGAGAGCAACAAGCATGAGGCTACATTGTTAATTTCAAAATGAATTTCATTAAAAATGAAATTCGAATTCACATTCCTCATCATTGGAAAACAAAGTGCACGATCCTGGGAAACAAAAAATGGTTACACCTAGTAACCAGTCGGAGAGAAAAACAAAAAAGCATGTCAGGCACATGCACGTCCATATCAACGAAAACTAACCACCAGGAAAGACACCACCCACGAGCAACACACCCAACACCAGCAATCATTAAGTCGACACATGAACCTGGTATAGGTGATTGCTTCTAGTCCTCGCCTTAGTTTGAGGTGGAATCACCTTCTTCTTTCCATCCACATCAATATGAACTCCAACAGCTTGGCACGGTGCCATTGCAGTTATTGGTGAAACTGCAAGGACCTCTTCATCCACCCCCACAAGCTCAGTCATGGCTGCCAGGTAACATCGATAGTCCGAGTCCATCTCAAACCTTTGCCATCAGAACCTGAAGAAAGCACAATAGGGGACACGCAACGCTCAGGCCTTTTGCCAGTATTTTGAGTAGCAACGTCAGGTGTACTGAGAATAGGTTGCTCCTCCTCGAGCAACGACCTCCTGGCCTTTACTCTGGCACTTCTACGTACCATAGATTTGTCCATTGAAGATAAATAGATTGTAGAATATAGGAGAAAATCTACCACCTTCAAACAAAACAACTCCAAATACAACGATAACACTGGGTAACTTAGCAAGAATTTATAGAGTGAATTGGTGTGAGGGATGTTAATTGCTTAAATGTAGTACAAGAATTTGAGTGATTAGTGGCTGATGTAGCCACCACAAAAGTATTCCACGCTCATGAGAAAATGGCGTACAACCCATCATTGCACTTAACAGGAGGGCATCGTTCACACACAAGAAAATCAGGAGAAGATCCTTTGAAAAACCCGCGCCATTAATGAAACAAGTTACAGAGTGAAAAAATTCCTCACACGGATGAACAATACCCCCTTTGAATTTGAACCATTGATGTGGAACAAACCTAGCAAGTCGGACGACTCAAATGGAATCAGTGAGTGTTGAAAATCCACATCAATGCTTGGGAAAAACCACAACCAATCACAACCCACACAAACAAGAGGTAATTGCAATGGGGCAATAGGCCCCACCTAGCCCTGTTGTTCCAAGAGCTAGGCCATGTGTTTCCTTTTCACAAACCTCACAGTACTTTAGGAATATTTACTCTGATTGTGCGAGGCCTCTGAGGGACATTTATTATTAACCCTCATCATTAAATTCCTTTGCTGGTGAAAATATGGCCACTTGTAACTACTAGAACCTTGGGAAAAGGCCCCACCTCTCCATAAATGACATATGGCGACATCTCACAGACCTTGTGCCACCTGAATGACATCAGTAGGAAAACTTACGAGGTCTGCGAGGAACAGTCTAGATCACTTGTGATCGGACGGTTCACCAAGTTGAATGTAAATAGATATATAATAGTGGTGGGGCTGGCTGGAAAATCCTCAGCGACATGAATATTAAAAGCCAAAGTGGCAGATAGGAAACCGATAGGTCATGTGAAAAGGGGTCGGTAAGAGCATGAAGGAAAGGCTCAACCAGACAACTTAAGTGACCGGTTACCCTCGGTAGCAAGTCAACGTTGAAATATAACGTGAGGGTTTCAAAAGTTATTAATTTATATTACCATGGGTAATATAAACCCTAAACCCTTAAGCCTCCATTCTTACAAATTGTTAAAAGTCCCACCAGGCCCACTAGCTTGCCAATTCGCTGAAATTGGCAACCTAACTTGGCCTAATTTAAAAAATGGGTCAAAGAAATGGAGTCTCCCGATGATGAGACCCTAACTCTATACCCTCAACCCTCTACCCTCAACCTTAAACCCTCTACCCTCAACCCTTAAACCATAAACCGTTAAACCCTTAATCCCTCTACCCTATACATTAAACCCTTAACCCTCAATTCTCAACCCTAATCCCTTAATCCCTCAACCCTCAACCCTTAAACCCTTAAAAATCAACCTCTATACCCTCTACCCTATACATTGGACCCTCAACCCTAATCCCTCAACCATATACCCTCAAACCTATACCCTAAACCCTAAACCCTCTACCCTCAACCTTAAACCCTCAACCCTCAACCCTTAATCCCTCAACCCTCTATCCCTCAACACTCTACCTTCTACCATCTATCCTCAACTCTCAACCCTTAAACCCTAATCCCTCAACACCTATACCCTCTACCCTATACATTGGACCCTCAACCTTATACCCTCAATACTCTACCCTCAACCTTAAACCCTCAACCCTCACCCTTAAACCCTCTACCCTCTACTCTATACATTAAACCCTCAACCCTGAATTCTCAACCCTCAATCCTTAATCCCTCAACCCTTAAACCCTTAACCCTCAACCTCTATACCATATACCCTCAAACCTATACCATCTACCCTCTACCCTCAACCCTCAACCCTAAACCCTAAACCCTAAACCCTCTAACCATAAACCCTTAAACCTTCTACCCTCTACCCTCAACCCTAATCCCTCAACCCTATACCCTCAACCCAATACCCTAAATAATCAACCCTATAGGTCCTCCACCCTAATCCCTCAACCCTATACCCTTAAGCCCTATCCCTTTCTTTCTATCTATATATCTCAATGTTTTCTCCCTCCCTCTCTCATACCCTCTCTAATTGTCTCTATTTACCCTCTCCCTCTTTCTGCGTACCTCTTTCTCAATCAATCCCTACCACTCTCTCTCACTCCCTCCCTCTATCTATCTCTATCTCCATCCCACTACCTCTCCATCACTCCCTCTCTCTCCCACTCCCTCTTAGGGTTTAGGGATTAGGGTAGAGAGTTTTCTTGGGTTTAAGGGTTTAAGGGTTTAAAGGTTGATGGTTGAGGGTATTGGGTTGAGGGTAGAGACCCAATACCCTCTACCCTCAACCCTAATCCCTCAACCCTATACCCTCAACCCAATACACCAAATCATCAACCCTATAGGTCCACCCTAATCCCTAAACCCTATACCATCAAACAATATCCCTTTCTCTCTATCTATACATATCACCTCTCTCTCCCTCCCTCTCTCCTACCCTCTCCCTCTTTCTACGCACCTTTTGCTCAATCAATCCCTACCACTCTCTCTCACTCCCTCTATCTATCTCTCTCTATCTCCCTCCCACTACCTCTCCATCACTTGGCCTCTTTGAATTTATGGGTCCAAGAAATGGGGTCTCCTAGTGATTCACATCACCGGGAGACACCATTTTTTAAATAGGCCATTACATTGCCAATTTCACCTAATTGGCAAGCCAATGGGCCCACTAGCTTGCCAATTTTGTGAAATTGGAAACCTAACTTGCCATGTTTGAAAAAATGGGTCCAAGAAATGGGGTCTTCCGGTGATTTACATCAATGGGAGACCCCATTTCTTGGACCCATTTTTTCAAAATAGGCCACTACATTGCCAATTTCACCAAATTGGCAAGCCAATGGACCCATTAGCTTGGCAATTCGGTGAAATTGGCAACCTAACTTGCTTGTTTGAAAAAATGGGTCCAATCAATGGGGTTTCCCAATGGTTTACATCATCGAGAGACCCCATTTTTTTAAAATAGGGCACTACATTGCCAATTTCACTGAATTGGCAAGCCAGTGGGCCCACTAGCTTGCCAATTCGGTGAAATTGGCAACCTAACTTGCCCTGTTTGAAAAATTGGGTCCAAGAAATGGGGTCTCCCAATGATTTACATCACTGGGAGACCCCATTTCTTAGACCCATTTTTTAAAAACAAGCCACTACATTTGCCAATTTCATCGAATTGGCAAGCCAGTGGGCCCACTAGCTTGGAAATTCGGTGAAATTGGCAACCTAACTTGCCTGTTTGAAAAAAATGGGTCCAAGAAATGGGGTCTCCCAGTGATTTACATCACCCATTTTTTCAAATAGGCCACTACATTCCCAATTTCACTGAATTGGCAAGCTAGTGGGTCCACTAGCTTGCTAATTTTGTGAAATTGGCAACCTAACTTGCTTGTTTGAAAAAAATGGTTCCAAGAAATGGGGTCTCTCGGTGATGTAAATCACCAAGAGACCCCATTTCTTGGACTCATTTTTTCAAACAGGCCACTACATTCCAAATTTCATCAAATTGGAAAGCTAGGGTAGAGGGTTTAACGGTTTAAGGGTTAAGGGTAGAGGGTAGAGGGTTAAGGGTAGACGAGAGAGAGATAGAAGGAGTGAGTGAATGAGAGAGAGAGACTTGAGAGAGGGAGAGGGGGTAGGAGGGAGATAATTGAGAGAAAGAGAGATGGAGGGAGGGGAGAGAGATAGAGGGTAAAGGGTAGAGGGTTTAAGGGTTTAAGAGTTAAGGGTAGACAATAGACGATTAAGGTTAGAGGGGAGAGAGATAGGAGTGAGAGAGAGAGAGAGACTTTAGAGAGGGAGAGGGGGTAGGAGGGAGATACTTGATATAAATAGAGGGTAGAGGGTTAAGAGTAGAGGGTTTAAGGGTTTTGGGTTCAAAGGTTTAGGGTTAAAGGGTTAAGGGTTTAGGGTTAAGGGTAGAGGGGAGAGAAATAGAGGAAGTGAGTGAGAGAGAGACCTGAGAGAGGGAGAGGGAGTGGGAGGTAGAGACTTGAGAGAGAGACAAAGATACAAAGAGACAGAGGGAGCGAGTGGGAGATAGATAGATGATAGAGAGTTAAGATTAGAGGGTAGAGGGCCCACTAGCTTGCCAATTCGGTGAAATTGGAAATCTAATTTGGTCTTTTCAAAAAAATGGGTATGATAAATGGGGTATCTCAGTGATTTACATCATCGGGAGACCCCTTTTCTTGGACCCATTTTTTCAAACAGGCCAGTACATTTCCAATTTCACTGAATTGGCAAGCTAGGATAGAGGGTTTAAGGGTTAAAAGGTAAAGGGTAGATGGTAAAGGGTTAAGGGTATAGGGGAGAGAGATATAAGGAGTGAGAGAGAGAGACTTGAGAGAGGGAGAGGGGGTAGGAGGGAGATACTTGAAGAGAGAGAGGGAGGGAGAGGGAG